>CANTUR010000827.1:0-600000 GCA_947683625.1 Mallotus nudiflorus | reverse complement strand
ATTTCTAGAAGGCAAATATGAGGTTCACTCTAATGACACCTTACCTTAAGCTTTTGATTTTGGTAGTTCATATCAAAATGTCTCCAAAAGAATCTATCCTCCACAAGCGTCCATATGAACAGCCCTTAATTAAAATGAAAACTTTATGTGCTAGCACTTCCTCTTGATTTCTCACAAATCAAGAACAAAAACACTATGTGTTTTAGTTTTTCTAAAAGGAGAACAATGAATTTTGGTGGCTAATAATTGAGTTAGTGAAACCCTAAAGAATATAACATATTTATAGACCTTTAATTAGGGTTTCACTTACCAAAATAACTTTTTGGTAATTTCTCAATTATTATTATTATTATTTTATTTAAAATTAAATAAGAAATAATATTCTATTTATTTAAGATAACCTTTACCTTAAATAAATAAACTATTTATTTATTTCCACAAAGCATATTTGGGCTTCTCAAACCCATATCCGTTTTTGGGCCTATTCTAAGTATATGACCTTATAGGTTCATATGACATTGGCAGTGGGCCTTAAATCTCTATTTAGGCCTACAAGTCATAAGTGACCTCTAGCAAGACATTATGACTACCTAAGTCATATGAAGTCAATAATCCGACATAACCTAATTTATAATAAATATTGTAATCCCTTTGTCACATGATATCTTGATTGAATATAAGACATAGTTTTTGTCATCCTAATTTAATTCAATCATATTATTTCTTGACTCTAAGTAGACTGAGAATGATAACTCTTTATCAATTCACTTTAGCATGGCCATGCATTTTCCTCAGTCTATTTTATCAAGGGATCCATAGATATCTTACTCAGATTAAATAAGGGATAAATTCCTTCTCAATCACTCACATTCCTCACATAACTCATTTCATATCCAACAACAATTTATTTAATCATCTTATTAAAGATAATGTTAGATTGTGTCAAAATATATAATAGTCATGTAGAAATCCATGATGAATTCAAGGTCAAAGGACTAAATTAATATTATTATGATGATAATTACTTATGACAATTATCTATATTGTATTCTCATAATGGGTCAATCCAATACATTATTTCCCAAATAAGTACCTATGATTTGACTTAATATCTCATATTCATGATTAGTAAAACATAATCATCAATCAACATCATACTAGCCATAACATATTGTTATGACTAGGGATAATTTGAATAGAACTCATATTTAATCTAAGGGTTTTACTATCAAGTCACATACTTGATGACTTTAGTAAGAATTGACTATTCAAGTAATTATCATAACACAAAATGATAATGAAATGATAAAGTCAAAACATGGTCAAACATGATTGACCTAGTGTATATATCTAAAAACTCCATGAGAATGGTTGGTTAATGCATGTGCTTAATCCTTGTCCCATGGCTACTTTAGTTTTTAGAAATCCTAAGTTTAATGAATGAACATTTTGGTTAGAAAGCTTAGTTAGCATTGACTTTATATTCCTTGATTTTGTTCTTAATAGTTTAAGACAAATTCTTAAACTTATTGATTATGCTATGAAATTTGATTTCTCTATCATTGTTGAGCATTAGAAGTTTAGTTATTAACTACCTTTTTCTTAAAATTTCTTTTTTGGTTGAGATGACTTGTTTGGATAACTATATCTATTTTGGAGAAGATAAAAGATTTTTGTTACTTTCCCATATAGAACTTTACCTCTTGCTTAAAGGCAAGCAAGGTCTAAATGTGGGGGAGTTTGTTATAATGCAAAATAGTATAGATCTTTAGGGTAGCTATGATATATTTTTCTTTAGTTTTTATTTGAGTTTGTTTGGTTATGTATTGTTATTGTTATTTAGTTTTTATTTGAGTTTGTTTGACAATATGGAGATGCCTTAACCGTGAAGAGTCTACTCTTTCTAACACTAACATTTGGACCCAATTGCTTTATCCTATAGGCGGATTTCCAAGTGAGGGATCTATGTTTGCTTAATCTCTAACTATATAATTTTTCAAGTTATACTAAGTGGTGACTCCCTATTTATCTTGAATGGATTCTAAGATTATTTGTGCATTTATGCCATTTTAGACGCTCTTCTAGTATTTTTCTCACTATGCCTCTGTTTTTTCATAACAAGTAAAAATGGATGTTAAACGAATCAATATTGAGTTAATGCACTGACATCAATGAAATAATACTTATTTATTCAATGGCTTGTATTAATTGGTCCATATTGATATTTATTAGTACATGTTAGAAATAGTACAATCAACGCACTCAGTTTATGTGTTAGAAGGATCATATATGTGTAAAATAAAAGTTGAAAAGTGTTAGAGATTAAAATGATAGTTGATATGTGAAATAGACTAAAGTGGTAAACTTTAAAGTAAACTTTAGAAGTGAAAGTAGATATTTGGTGAAATAAAAGAAATCATAACTTATAAATTTTCAAATGAATTTTGCTCAAAGATCTAATTTTAAAGTCAAGAATGAAACGAGTTCATTATTATAATTTTGGCCAAAGAGTTAAATTAGACCCTCAACTATACCCTCAAGTTAATATTGGATTTTAAGATTTTTTTGGTCATGATAACAACTTTTTCTTTTAAAATTGGATCATATTGGATCTTATCTTAAAAACTCTTATAATTAAAACTTATAAGTCAAATAAAATTTTAATTTTAATGGTTAACTAATTAATAATTATTTAGATAAATAAATAAAATTGATAATTTTTTTTCTAAAAAATATATATCATCTAATTAGAAAATTTTAAATAATTATAAGTTTATATAATAATTTCTAGAAAAAAGTTTAAGTTCAATAAAAAAAAGTTTAAGTTCTTTTTTAATTTTTTAAAAATTTTAAACTTAAAATTTTTAAAATATTAGAATCAAATGATATACATATGAAAAATTCATCAATTTTATTCATAATTTAAATTTTAGCAGTTCAATAATAAAATTTTATTCATCAATTTAATTTTAATAGTTGAAAAAAAATATATTTAAATTAATAATTAAAATTGATGATTTTTTTTAAATGAATGTCATTTAATAGTAAAGTTTTAAAAAATTTTACATTTATAAAAATTTTTAAGAAAATTTAAAATAAAGTTTTAAGAAAATTCAATTTTTTTCAAAAAAAAAAAGTAGTTTGTAGGCTTAAATTTTTTGAAAAATTATAGAATTAGATGATATATATTTTTAAGAAAATTATTAATTTATTTATTAGTCTAAATAATATTTCTTTAATTTTTTAGTTGTAATTAAATTTTATTTGACTTATGAAAATTTCTAAGTTAAATTTGTTTTTCATGTATTTTACTTTTATTTTGTTTTTATCATTATAAGATTAGAAAACATTATCTCATCTGATGGTGATTATTAACAAAGTCGAATTTATGTTGTGAAAAATAAAGTAACTATATATTGCACCTTAATTTATATATAACTTAACTATAAAATTATTTTGAGAAAAATTCTAATATAATCTAATTTTAAAAATAAAATTTCCTATTAAGAAAAAAAATTTAAAATTCAATAATTATTTTGGAGTATAATTAAGGGTCAAATTTCACTTTTTGCCTTATTTTTCTTTCATGCAAAAATTATAAAAGAAAAAAAATTTGAGACGAGTGATCTCAAATGATTGAATACAGCATGTACGGTGCACGTGCACGAGGGCTTTAACAAGGGTTTTAGTTTTGCATCTTGTTCTCCGTTTTCCTCTTCTTTTTCTACCGTCTCCGCAACTGCAAATTCAAATGCATAAACACTCTCTTCAACAAAACCCCATTTTCACCACCATGAAGCGATGAAGCAATTTTCCAATTTCCGATTCTCTCTCCAAAACCCAAAAACCCTTTTCTTTAAACTATGGCTTTAAAACCCCTCTCTTCCAAAACCTTTCTCTTTCTCTGTTCTTCTACGTCTTCTCCATTGCCCTTATCCTCGGTCATTGTTTCTCGCTTCTGCACTTCTTCACCCACTCCTTTCCACTCTCATCGCTTCCACTCTTCCCGGCGCCATCACGAAGAAGAGTCCAGAAATGTAAAGGTTTCCGTTTGGTGGGATTTTGAGAATTGTAGTTTGCCTGCGGGTGTCAATGTTTTTAAGATTGCTCACACGATCACTGCAGCAATCAGGGCAAATGGGATTAAAGGCCCTGTTCAAATTACGGCTTTTGGTGATGTTTTTCAGCTTTCTAGGGCCAATCAAGAGGCCCTTTCTGCGACTGGAATCAACCTCACGCATATTCCTAATGGTTTGTTTATTTCCATTTGTTAGTTTTGTCGTTATCATCATCAGCATATTGCTTTCTGTTTGTAATTTCTGACAATTTTACAAAATTTTAGAATCGTGTCATTGCCTTTTTCCCCCCTTTTTAGTGTATCATGAGTTTTGGCAAATAGTTGGATGATATGCTAAATGAACGTTGTTTATGCCTCATTTGGTCAAATGGGATCATAAGCTTTTGTGCATTTGTATATATTTAACATAGAACATTGATTGGCCATATATCTAGACTGAGAGAATTTGAAAATGCCCAAATGGCGTATCTTATAAGCATAACTATAATGTGCATATCACTAAATTTCAGGTTTAGTAATTGAAATGTTGGTCTCTTCCTCCTACTGTTCTTAAAAATGTACCAAGAGAAGTAAATTTTCTTTATTTTTACTGTTTTTCTGATAGTATATATTCATAGGTCTTACTTGATTTGACTCATCATGTTTAATTAGAAAACCAAAATCGAATAAGTTCGAAAGACTTATTATATTCAAGATTCTCTTCATTTATAGTCTCCTCACCTGTGAATTGAATAAATTTGTCTTGTTGCCTTCATTGATTTCACTTTTCCAAGGCATCCTTCGATAGATGGCTTTTGAAAGATACAGCTTTCTTGGAATATTTAATAAACAGAAGGGAATGCTATTATTGGTTTTTCATGGAAAATATCTTGCCTGAAGTAATCTATATTTTGAAGGAAATGAAATAATTTTGTAGATATGAGTCTAGGTTGTTGCACAACTCACTGTTCTTTTTAATATTCCATCTTTGCTTATGTAAACAAATATTAGTTCCATGAGAGGAAAGATGGCTGGACCTTTCGTGAACTATTCCCAAAGTCTCATGAACTTGAGTTGCATATTGTCCATTGTTATCTTATTTTGAAAATGTTCTGCCAATGCAGGAGGAAAAAACAGCGCGGACAGGTCTCTTCTTGTAGACCTTATGTATTGGGTTTCTCAAAATCCACCACCTGCACATGTTTTTTTAATTTCTGGTGACAGGGACTTTGCTAGTGTGTTACATCGGCTAAGGATGAACAATTACAATGTACTGCTTGCAAGTACAGATACAGCTCCCAGTGTATTATGCAGTGCGGCAAGTATTATGTGGCGTTGGAATGTTTTGGTTAGAGAGGAAAACCTAACTGGAAAAGTTTTTAACCAACCCCCTGATGGTCCTTATGGTTCATGGTATGGCCATTATAAGGTCCCCCTTGAGGACCCATTTCTAGTTGAGCAAGCAACATCTTCACAAGGTGAAGAGCTGACTGAAGCTAGTTCAGAGACAAAGGCTCGTCCTATCCCAAAAGCAGTTTTGAAGCAGATCCGCAGCATTTTGAGTTTGTACCCTAAAGGAATTCCCATTCATGAACTTCGTGCTGAGTTGTCGAAAAGTAATGCAGTTATTGATAAAGACTTCTATGGATACAAAAAGTTTTCCCGTTTTCTCATGTCCATGCCAAATATTTTGAAGCTTCATACCACCATTGATGGCAAGTTTATTGCACGTGGTATTGTTGCAAAACCTGAACCATTTGAGCTCAATCTGTGCATGTCTACAAGTCCTTTAACCAGTGATGGAAACCAATGCCCAACTAATTCTATTAAGCCAGAGGGTGAGGACTTACCTGTTTCTGTCTCAATGGACCAGAAATCATTAAATCCTTCATGTGAACTTAGTACAGAAATGTCTGCAAGGAAATTCCAACAGTCCCCTGCGTCTGTTCAGAAGGCTGTCAAAATGGATGTTGAGCAGCATCTAAAAGAAATAGGAGAATCCCAGTCAATTGATGAAAGAAATGTGGAATCAATTAATGCACAGGTAGCTGTGGAGAATCTGCCACCTGCAAAGGGACAGGATACTAAATCTGAAGTGGGATTTTTTATGAAGATCTGGAGAAGATGGTTTGGCAATGTGGATGAAAGTTCTGGGATAAAAGGCAGCGTTGATGAAAATGCTGGCATAAAAGGGTATGGCTATCCACACACATCTTATAGTTCTGGAAAAAACTCTGAGAAGAAAATTGAGAACACTCTTGAAAAATATAGTGCTACAAGTGATAGCCTTGAAATGAAAGCTGAGAATTTTGAGAAGTCACCAAAGTGGGAAAGGAGTCCAATACTTTCCACATCAAGTTCTTCATCCAATTGTGAACCAACTGTAGGGGAAAAAACTACAGTTAGTTCTGAGCCATATAGTGAAAGATCTTGGAAGAGTCATAATTTCATAGACTTGATTGGAAAATTGTTTTGGGGAAATAGTCCAAACTCTAATTCATTGGCTGATCAACCAAGTGGAGAACTCAAGCACATGGACAGTTATTCTGGAAAGCATGAAATTTTTTGTGATGATTCTTTTTGGAGAGAGCTGGAATCCTTTTTTGATTCACTGGGGGGATCACATGTTGTATTGCAATCAAGGACCAGGTTCCTGACTTTATCTGCTTTATTATACTTTCTAATTCTAATGTAGTTTACTTTTTAGATTATTTCTCAGCAAATGGAATTTTTGTTGTTATCTGCTAGCTAGCCTGTTCTCTCCTTCAGTTTATAATAGATTACAATTTCTCATAAAGATTTTGGAACAAGTCTAGTTTTGGCCTTTGAACTTGGGGGATTTTTGTTATGCAATCCTCAAATTATTCAATTTTTGTGAGCCTAAAGTTCAATGTAAAAAAATGTTCGGTTTGTCTAATTGTCATCCTCTACTAGTCATTCATCCTAGTATGTGATGTTTACAAAATTTTTCTTTAAAGGAATAACTTACTTTGAAAGGGTGAATGGTACATGGCAAGTGAGGTTGACAAATGGAATTAAGTTCACTTTTATTTATTTATTTTTTCCATTGATGTTATGAGGCTGAAAATAGAGCTAATTTAGTAGCTAATGCGCCTATCAGAATTCTGTACATATAAAGAAAATGGACACAATAGATTCTAAGAGCTCTAACAGAATGAAAGTTGCATTTTGAAGAGCATGAATGGCAAATTTGAACTTTGATGACCACAATCAAGATGCTGATGTTCAATAGAATCCTAGATTAAAAGTTTATTCAAGTTAACTTTTCTTTACATGTTCTAGATTTCACAAAACAATGGTAATTTAATCGGTCTTTCAAAGAGGCATTACTTATAAATTTTTTATAAGTGCAAGCAATGCCTCATCATGACATGACCTGGTAAAGAGCGAACTTCAACTTTTTGAATGTCTAAAAGAGCTATTAAAATAGAATTCATGACTCAGCATGCTGCATAAACATTGAGAAAAACCCTAAAACTTTTTAGAGAGGTGTTGAAAGAATTCATGTCTCAGTTTTTTGTAGAGACTTTCAAGAATCAAGATAAGCCCAAAAGGAAGTTTGGGGTTATCATTTTCGGTCCTGTTCTTTGGCAATTTTTATCTGTTATTATTTGAAATTTGGTGGAGTCAGTAGGCTATCTTAGCTTCGAAGAATCAAAATAACTGTATGACTCAGAGGCCTGACAGGAAATTTAGCCGTTGCAGCCAATGTCATATGCTAATACTCCCTTTATTTGGATTTTTCAGAGAAGAGATGGCTAGAAACCTGCAAAAGGACGGACCTTTGGCTTTAAGATCTCTTAATGAAAGCGATGTCCTTCAATTGGTTGATGTGTTGATATCTGAGAAGAAATGGGTGGAAGAGCATCCCTCTGAAGCTTCACCTTTCAAACTTGCATGGTCTATTGGAAGTGATACTTCTATGGGCATTTCTCCCACATCAAATGCATTGAGATCTATTTTTTTGAGCACATCAGAATCAAAGAGACAAGCAGGACATGATGCAGATGGAAAAACAAGAAAAATTCCAAACGTTTCTCATGCTGGAGTTTCTCAAGCTGTTAGCTGTAAAAAATCTTCAGAAAGGTCTAACAAAGAAACATTAATCAACTGTCAAAAGCTTGTGAATGAGATATTGAAGGACTTCCCAGAAGGATATAATATTGGCTCCTTCAGAAAGCTGTTCCTTGAGAGATATGGATATCAAATTGATATCCAAAAGCTTGGTCATCGAAAATTGGCTTCATTGCTACAGACAATGCCCGGGGTGAAAATTGAATCCACTTACATCATTCCTTCCAGTAAAGTTCCCAAGTGTTCCATTCAGGATACTGATGTCTCTAATATCCAAGAAAATAATATCGGTAGTACATCAGCATATTTAGGTGGTGAATTGTCTGATGCATCAAAGGATGATCAATCAGACTCTGCCTGGGAGGAACTTGGTCCTGTTGATAATTCAGGTCCTAGAAGGAAGAAACAGGAAGAAAAATGCTCGCATCCTCGTTATGAGCCTTCCCTCTCAGATGATGACTTTTCAGATTCAGAAGGAGAGCCTTCGACTGTAACCCAATCAGAAGGGCAAGCAAAGTCTAGAGTGAATACTGAAGATAGCTCATTGCTCCAAATTCTTGATTCATGGTTCAGCAGCAAAGATGGTGTGAAAGGAGAGGACAAATCAGAAAATGTGCAATCAAAAAATGGTTCACAACCCTCTTCAGGAAATTATGGCGCAAAGCAAAGACCCCAGAAGAACTATTCTTTTGTTTCAGTTTCCGATGGTGATGACGGTGCTGATAATGACTCTGAGGCAAATAACCCAAACAAGCTCATCGATGGCATAATAGGTAGTTTAAAGAAATCAGGTGGGACTAGGATGCACACCTGATGGGCCTGAAGGACCGAAAACGAGGAAAGTATGCCTCTCGGAGTTAGGAGTAGTAGCAAAGGTGAGATTCAATTTCTAAAGTTCAGAAAATAAGTCATTGCAGCCTTTTTTTTTTTTTTTAGGTGGGGAAGGTTTTGATTTTTTAAGGGTGGGAGGCTATTCTGATAGTGGTGCAGCAAGAGGGTGCATTTATTTTTGGCCTTCAGCTATTTAGGGTGAATTGTTATAGTTCTGTTTTCAAAAGAAAAAAAAATTAGAGGTTCAGTGAAGGTCCTTATTATACAACGGGGGTATATTTCCCCTTATCTACCATAAAAATGATACTTTTCATGAATAGTTTTGCTCTTCTATTGATGCATTTGCGGGGCATGGAAAAAGAATTGCTCTTTTAAATTATTTGAATGGCTTCTCGTGTAGGAGACAATAAAATAAATTTAATTTTGCTCTATTGGTATAAAAAAATTTAAATATTTATATTTTTTTAATTTACTAACCATTGGTGATTTTAATATTTTATTTGGTTTAACATTAAATGCTAATGTGAAATTGTAAAATTCAAATTTATATTTTACAATTTTAAAATTTATAAAAGTATATTGTTAGAAAAAATTTAAATATTTATGATTTTTAATAATTTTTTTAATTTTGATGAAAATATTTTGATTTAAAGTTATATGATCAAAATTAAAAAGAGCAATGCTGTAATAATTAAAAATAAAATATACTTCTGATAAATTTTTAAGTTTGTTTGGATGCTTTTGTCAATTTTATTTATTTTGTTATTTGATGACTTCGGGTAAAAAAGAATAATAGCTGATTAAGGATTTGCAGGTGTGTTGGGATGATAGCCAACATTTGGAACTTTCAAGGAGTTTGAGAAGTTGGTTCAAGGTGTATTGGAGGACTGCACGACTGTGTAGAAGTGTGCACAGCTGTGTCAAGATAAATGTCAACTCAAAAGAGAGCATAGAAGACTCGCATGGCTGTGTAACACCATGACCCAACCGTGCATCAAAGCCAAAAACTCCGAAAATCCAGCATAGTAATTTGCACGGTTGTGCATAATTACTTGCATAGTTGACTGATTGCATCTACTTCAGAAATCCAAAGAAGAGAACTTGCACGGTTATGCCAAGTAGATTTTTCCAGAGGGAGTCTAGTGACGATTTGTACGGCAGTGTGAAAATGCATGGCAACCTTTCAGTTAGGGCTTTAACTTAACTGAGTTATGCTGATTTACCAGCTATTCATGTTCAATTAAAAAAAAAATTTTAAATTGACTCGATATTAGTTGAGTCGAGCTCAAACTTGAACTACTCAAACAGTCTGTTATGACAAACTCAAGACTTCATAATACTTGACTCAATAAACTAGCAAGCTTTTATCAATCTTTTATATATTTATTAGTTTATCCTTATATTTTATAATATTTACTACTCAAACTATATAAAATGATCCCCCTAATTGAGAATATTTGATACTTAACATAGTCAACTACTTTCCTTATCTCCCTACGAGAGTGGCTCCCTTTATTTTTTGTAAAAACAATTTTTTCCAATTAAATCTTATAATTAATTTTCTCCTTTATAATTTTCTTATAAACTAAAAATCATTTTGCTATTTGTAAAAAAAAAATTATTTGTACGATTTAATTGTAAAAATAATATAATTTGTAGAACTAAAATTGTAATTAATCCTACAAAATACAATATTAATAATTGAGAGAAAAAAAGTAACTATGACGGAATTCTAATATAGAATGAATAAAAAAAGTAACTATGACGGAATTCTGATTTAGAATGCACATCTGGAGATCTTTTACTGAGGATAAGATTCTTACAAGTGAACTGTACAAATAACATATATCAAATCCCTCCAATTTGTCATTTGCACCGACTGAACGTTTAACTAACAGTTCCTCCTCCTCCACATGCTGAAAAGCATCGCTACTAAACTCGATTTAGGACTTGACCCAACTCGGTCGTAGACACAGCCTGGAAGCCTATTGGGCTCTAAAATATTCTACAAAATATTGTTTAAAAAAAAAAAAAAACTCAGATCTTAAAATGAAGAAAAGAGTGGATGATTGCAAAGCAATTTCCACCACCCTTCTAACTAGTCCCAACCACAAAACACTCACATGGGGCCTACACTCTGCCTTTGACCTGACTACTGAATTATCAAAAATGGGCAATGGCCAACTGTTTGGCACTTTCTTTCTTTTTATATTTTTTTTTTGTTTTTTTAACGTCATCTAAATTACTGAATTTCCCATTTAGCCTCCCCTTCCCATTTAGCCTAAAGTACCAAAGAATGAGTACACCAATAACCCAAATGATGGAAAGATTAAAACTACGGCCAATATTCACATCCCTCTGCCAATGAGAACCTCAAAACTGTTGTCTTCCAAATGCTTCTTTAAGGTTTTTTAATCACAAGGAAAATTAGAGGAAAATGTTTTTCCCCCTGAAAAACACAATATAGAAAAGGATAAATTGGGCTCAGGCTTTTCCTGTGTCCTTCATTAATCCCTTTGTATTAATGTGCTCTCTCTCTCTGCCAAAAATCACCAGTGTCTCCCCTGAGAACTGCCACCTTTGTTCTTTGCAAAGAAGGCATTCTTGGGTTTTGGTATCTCATGAATGTCCATCACTTGAATTGTTCTTTGCTTCTTGGCTTCACAGACCAAAATCACAATACAAACAAAGCACCAACAATCCAATCAGTATATACCCCAATTTTTTTAACTTCAGCAAATTAAAGATAACTAACATATGATTACAAAATGGATAGAAATCAAACCATTTTCAGCTTCTTTATAATTCGCTTGAAGCCTCTTCCTTGCTGATGCTAGCTTATCAGAATCAAAATTACTTGGTCTTTGTTGCTCTCTTTGTCTCTGCAAAGTCATAGATATCAATTGATATTCAATAACTGAGTATGGCTGGTGCCAAAGTCTGTATTCCTGTCATTCTATACATGCATAAGTTCCTATGCTTCATGTTAAAACATCATTTCTCCCAACCAAACAAAATGCTCGGTTGATGGATTTGGTACCTGTACATTGGAAGAAGCAGATGTGGATGCAGGAACTGATTGTTGCGGGGCAGGTCTTGGCAGAGCTTCCTTTCGAGGAACCAGCTTTGGCTTTCGTTCTGGTTCTGAATTATTCTTGTCAGACCCAGAACTACCATCTACAGCCGGGGAAAAAGGAAGGAAAATTAACACTAGAGGCATAAGCATTCAATATCTTATTCAAATACCATAAAGAGAATGAAATAAAGATAAAATCCAGCTTTGAATCTGATTCTGTACTTACTATGAGGATTTGGAGAGTATGCAAAATCAGGAACCTAGAAAAGAATAGAATCTTAGAAATAAATCAAAAGATGGAATTTTCAACAACTTTCTCACAAAAAGTAACTGGAAAGGAAGAATTTCTGTCACCTGGTGATGACCATTCTGTGGAAATTTCTGCTGTGGGGAGTCCCCATCAGCTGCAGAAAACACCATCATTAATTTACCATTCTTAACTTCATCTCTTCAAAGTAAATCTCCATTTCACTTTAGCTAATATTCTTTGGTAGAAAAGGAAAATGGAGAAAGACATTATAGAATTATGGTAACGTTACCCATTAGAGCAGAGGATGCATGCTCTCTTTGTGGATTCAACTTCACCCATTCATCTACAATGTCTTTCCATTTCCTGGTAACCAAAGAACCAACAAATTGAAACAAAAAAGAAAAATCAAATCTTAAGCTGCTATTCCACACCATCAAAAGAAACTAATAGCCATATAAATTTTCATTTAAGCTCTTGAGAACCTGACAAGTTGCTTCACTAATCTCCTGACATCACTGGACGAATGTTTTCGCAATTGATTCACATGCCTTCCAATATCAGTCTCCTATGAGAGTCAAAACCCAAAAAGTAATAATCTACAAACCTTTAGACAATCAAAATTTCAACAAGCAAAATTCACAAGAATATGATCATAATTCACCTTGAGTGCCTTGAAGGTTATATCCATATCAGCTAAACTTTGAAGCAAATCAACCAAAGACTCTTCAGACTGAAACACCACCATCATAAAAAAGAATGCATAGTCAAACCCAATAACCAATTTTTTTTTCTTGAAAAAACAGTTGAAAAATAGAAAAGAATAAAATACCTGATCAGGATCTTCAAGATGTTGTTTGATCTCTAAAATCTTCTTCTGCTCATCATCAAACAATCCAGCATATGGATCCAATTCTTCATCATCATCATCAACAACATCATCTTCATCAGCATGGATAGACCTTGGAGTTGTTAACGGTGACCCACTTCCGCCTCCACCTCCTCCATGACTATTATCTTTAATTTGATGACCATTATCAATCTTACCCGCATCAAAATCACAGTTCCCACACTTAGCAGATGACGATAATGATGAGGTAGATGCATATAACATTTCAACTATCTTGTCTCTTCTTCGCTTTAATTCATTTCCAAAATCCAACGACGCAACCAAAATTGCGGTGTCTATAAAAGTCCAAACGTCAACGCCTGAACTCTCTAAAATAGATCGGAAATCATCAATATCCATTATACCACCAAAAAGTAGATTTCTTTACTTTCCCTCTAAATTCAAGAAAGTTGGTATTTTGGCACAGATTGTAGCTGATAAAATTTCAAAAAAAGGGATTGAAAAAACACATTATCAGATCTGTAACGGTGTCCGTACAACAAACTAATGAATGAACAGAATTTAGAATCTGACGAAATGAAATGGGTACCAAATACTTAGGAGAGAGATAGACAAATGTTAGGAGAGAGATAGATAAATGCCTAAGCTTATGATAATTATCCTTCCAACCAACAGAAACAAACTGCTAAAAAGGCAATGACCCAGAAACATATATCTGAATTTTCGAAAAGCCTACTTTAGATCTGACTCCAAACCAAACAATAATTACATAAACAAGGAAAAGAAGAAAATCAAAGCGATCACTCTCCACTCAAAATACAAAAATACAAATACAATACAAAGAACCTTTTCCTTTTTTATCAAAGAAAAAAAAAATAAATAAGAGGAAAAGCTGAATTGGGTTTGCTCTTCTTAATGAGAAGATGAAGAACCAATAATAAACTTAACTTCTTTTCCTTTGCTTTTTGGCTTTGTGATATAAATGGGTATAGAATTTTTATGACAAATGATATGGTATATTCTATTAGGAAAAAAGAAAAAATAAAAGATTATGCTTTTGTTTATTTAATTTTTTAATAAAATAATTGGGCTGTTTTGTTTTGTTTTGGTTTTGGTTTTGGTTTGGCAATGCTGACATATCACCTATATGTGCTCTCTTTCCCTATATGTCCAAAAAGAAGCAGGTTTTCGTTTGCTATGGATTAGGAGCAGGGCAACGAAAAGAAAAAGAAAAAGAAAAATAAGAGAAAGCCTATTGTGAGGAATTATTACAGGCACCGCGATTTACCTAAAGAAACGGTGGGCTGCAGTAGAGGCTGTGGACAATTGCTGGAATTTTGTGCGAGTTAGTGGGATCTGTGTCCTACATGCAGATGCAAGGGTTGGATGACGTTTCTTATTAGGCCAAACGCTCTATTTCACACCTAAATTTTACCATTTTAACTCTTAACACACCTCAACTTTTATTGTAACAAATAAGACTTTTAAACATCAATTTAGGACCAATTTAACACTTGAGCTACACAAGTAAACCGCATGTTTTAAACACGTGATGATGTGTATTAAATTAGTTAAGATGGAACAATAGAACACGTTGACTGAATGTCACGTGTATTTACTTTAGACTAAGTAAAAAGATAAACTAAAATAACCTACCTAGCATTAGAAATCCTAATATGAACCCTAAAAGGGATCAAAAGTGCCTAAATATTAAGAATTCAAGCTAATTAGTTTAATTTCCTATTTTGAAATTAATTAGCTTGATATGGATGAATTTTGGAGTTATTCCTATTTTGAAGTCAATAAGGAAGATTCTAGAAGATGTAAGAAGATTCAAGAATATTCCAAGTCAAAGTCAACAAGTCAAAGTCAAAGTTAAATAGTCAACAAGTCAAAGTCAAAGGTCAAACGGTCAACATGTGACATGACATGCTTCTATTCTTAGTTGTCATAAGTTGTCATTTTGCTTAGTTGTCATGACTTGTAATGAGTTGTCAATTTTGACTTTTCAAAGATGAGTTGTCGTTAGTTGTCCTATTTTAAAGGAAATCTCCTTAATTAAGGATTTTCCTATATAGGTATCTTTGGAAATTAGGAATAGAACCTTTTCCTTTAAGGATTAGGTTGTTTACATGCCTATATAAGGGCTAACCCTATGACATACGAATTTAAGAAGCATTGAAATATTAAAAGTGAGGTTTTTCCTTAAACTTTATTCTTTTGAAACTTTGCAAGTTGACTTGAATTATTTCACTTCTACCTTTCATTACAATTGCTAGGTTAGATTAAACTTAGAATTGCATGATTGTTCATCTTATAATAGCTAAGTATCTTGCTTCAAATTAATAAGCAAGAGGTTTAGCTCCATCAACACAACCTATCCTTGATGATCCTTGGGCAAGATTTCAAAGTTGGATGCGCGTTCTATCTCTGTTATAGGAAGGGTTCGTATCAGTTTGGTATCAAAGCCAAACTTCAAGGTTTGGTTACGTATCCTTTTATTTTCATGCATTATCTATTCTTGTCTTCTTCTTAATTCTTCTCAATTTTAAAAAATAAAAATAAAAAAAAAAATTTTTTTGAGTGAAACACGAGAGTATTCATATCCTTGAGTGTAAACACGTAAGGGAGTGTTTTGTGAGGATTTCTTTTCAATTTTTTTTCTAAACTATCTTTAAGTGTAGTCATTATGGATATGTCTTATTTTCTTGGTAAGAATGATCCTTATGTTTACTTGGAATGGGTACAACAAATAGAAGAGATATTTGATTCTCTTTTGATATTTGATTTCAAAAAGTGCAAACTTGCTTCTCAAAAATTTCTAGGTTGTGCTGCTATATGGTGGAAAGATTTAATGGTTTTGTGGAGAGAGAATGGGAATAGTGATATTAGAAATTGGGAATCAATGAAAAGGTTAATGACTAGACATTTTATTCCTCATGATGTTAGGAATAAATTTTATCTTAAATTAGAAAGACTTAAACAAGGTGATGTTTTAACTGTTGATGATTACGCTAAAAAGTTTAAGTTTTTTGTAATTGCAAGTGATTTAGGTGAATCTGAAGGACATAAAATTACAAGATTCATAAATGGGCTTAAGAGTGAAATTAGACAAGATCTTATGTTTGTGGTACAATTGCAACTTATTTTATCTTTAAATGATGTAATTTCACTTGCTTTGGATAGAGAGATTTTGAGTAATAAAGTTGATAATCAAAGTGGTGCTAATGCTGAAGTGGTGTTAAATGATCATGAGAAGAAGCATGAGGATCAATTATATGATCAAGCTAATAAAGTGGAGGAGATCATTATTCATGAAGAGAAGCGTGAAAAAGAAGTGGTTGTGTGTGAGGAGATCAAAATAGAGTGTGAATCCAAGAATAGTGATTTTATTGAAGTCATTGAAGCTAATAAGGAGTGTTTGCAAAGTTTTGAGCAATATAGTGAAGTTGTACAAGGATTAACTACTCAAAAAGTTGCTAAGAGTGCATCTTGTGATCATAAAGAGTGCATGCATCATGAAGAGCAGTATCGAGAAGTTTGTACACAAAAGAAGGAGGAAAATAAAGAGTTGATTATTCATCATGATTATGCTAACAACTCTATTCATTCTTTTTCTAGTGTTTTAAAATTTATTTTACAGACTTTTATGCCATACAAAGATCCCTTTGCTGATGTTATTAAAGTTCCTTATGTCTACAATGCAATCAATGGAATCTTCGCTTGTACCAAGAAGAACTTGAGATATTCATGTTTCAAGTTTAGAAGGAAGCCACAAGAATACAATCCTTACAAGATCATGGAAAAGAGTTCTATGTTCATTCAAGTTCAAGATAAATTGAAGCTACTTCTATGGATTCTTACTTCAAAGGAGAGGCTTTCAACAACGATGTTTATATTTGACCCTGGAGGATTCATGAATTTATCAACTTTAGAAGATGGCTATGATTCGAGGGTGAATCATCTTCAAGAGAGAGGGAATAATATGAACCCTAAAAGGGATCAAAAGTGCCTAAATATTAAGAATTCAAGCTAATTAGTTTAAATTCCTATTTTGAAATTAATTAGCTTGATATGGATGAATTTTGGAGTTATTCCAATTTTGGAGTCAATAAGGAAGATTCAAGAAGATTCTAGAAGATTCAAGAATATTCCAAGTCAAAGTCAACAAGTCAAAGTTAAAGTTAAATAGTCAACAAGTCAAAGTCAAGGGTTAACGATCAACATGTGACATGACATGCTTCTATTCTTAGTTATCATAAGTTGTCATTTTGCTTAGTTGTCATGACTTGTAATGAGTTGTCAATTTTGACTTTTCAAAGATGAGTTGTCATTAGTTGTCCTATTTTAAAGGAAATCTCCTTAATTAAGGATTTTCCTATATAGGTATCTTTAGGAATTAGGAATAGAACCTTTTCCTTTAAGGATTAGGTTGTTTACATGCCTGTATAAGGGCTAACCATATGACATACGAATTTAAGAAGCATTGAAATATTAAAAGTGAGGTTTTTCCTTAAACTTTGTTCTTTTGAAACTTTGCAAGTTGACTTGAATTGTTTCACTTCACCTTTCATTACAATTGCTATGTTAGATTAAACTTAGAATTGTATGATTGTTAATTTTATAATAGCTAAGTATCTTGCTTCAAATTAATAAGCAAGGGGTTTAGCTCCATCAACACAACCTATCCTTGATGATCCTTGGGCAAGATTTCAAAGTTGGATGCGCGTTCTATCTCTATTATAGGTAGGGTTCGTATCAAATCCTTAATTCGTAAACCCTAATTTCTCCTAAAAGCATTTTAAAATCTTAAAAATCTTTACTTATCAAATCAAATGAAAAGATAAGAAAGAATCTACTGCCTATGAAACAGAGCTTTACAGACCTATAGCAAGAATAAAATTGACATCCAAATCTAAATAGTTAAGCTAGAAAACAAGAAATAACTGTTCTTACTTGGATTTTTGCATGCAATAAGCTGTGTTAATGGAAAAGGTAGCTCGCTTTTTCTAAAGAAGGTACTGAAGAAAGTTTCTAAGCTAACACAAAGCTTCAGTTAAAAAGAGAAGACATTGAAAGGTACAAAGTTGACCCATTTGTCATATTGTTGTTGGTTTTTTTTTTGTTATTAAGCAAGATAATAGGGTTTTTCTTTAAACTTATTTTGACTGCAATATAGTTGGGATGTTGAAATGGGGTAAAGTAATAGTAGTGGTTCTTATATGAAGAAAAGTAATAAATGTGGTCCTTACTTTATACTACAAATGTGCAATTTTTAATATATATTTTTTTATCTTTTTTATTGACAAAATGGCGAACAATTATGTTACTATGAAATGGCACCATGTAAGCACCCAATTTCAGAATGATAAAGTGTGGATGCAACAGAGGACTTTAATTATGAAAATATCATAAATAGATCTTCAATACTTAAAGTTTGAAACTTCAAAAGTCTAAATGTATTTTTCAAAAAAAGGATTTAATGTTTTTCAAGAACTGAATTGTAATACTTTTTAAGGACCTAATTGAAAAATTTTAATTCTTTCAGGGATCTTTTTGTAATTAAAAGTTATAAAAAATTTATTATGGATCAGAAATCTACAATTCCAATCGGAATTCTACAATTCTGATAAGGTCCCGCATAGTTTTTTTTTTTCAATTTTCAATTTTTTTAATTTTTGAAAATAATTTTTATGAATTTTGATTGGTTAAAAATTTTTTAAAATTTATTTTTAAAATTTTTAGAAAATAAAGTTCTTTTGAAACTTGAACTCTTAAATATGTAGGATTAGGGTTTTTTTTTTTTTTTTGCCTCTTTTCCTATATAAGGATAATTTAGGCCCTTGAAAAAGGGACTCTCTTTGGACTATCTCTCTTTTGGCTTAAAAAAGTTCTCTCCATATTTTTCTTTAAAGCAGTACGTAAAATAGTTTTTTTTTTTTAAATTTTCTTTGTTTTTGGAGTAATAGCAATAAACTTTTGAAGAAGAGAATATCACGTTTTTAAGATCCATTAAAAGCAATGGTGATTGATAATACTTTGAGGAGCTAATTAATACTGCATCCATTCCATCATCCCTTCTTCTACCCTTTTCTTTTCTTTTTATTTGATTATTTAGTTTGATTTTAATTTTTTTAATTTTAATTTTAATTTTATTTAAGCTCTAATCATTATTTATTTTGCTTTTGTGTTCATAATTATGGTGGGAGTAACCTAAGCTATGAAGCAACATGTGATTGAATAAAAACAAAACTTATGAAGATCCATGAAATACCATGGATAAAATTTTGTATTTGAATGTAGTTTTTTAAGGTTTTATTTATTTATTTGCTATTATTTTGTTGGTTATTTTGGTTTTATGTTTTTTTTGGGTTGTGTTGGTTTTTATTTATATTTGTAGTATATTATTGTAATAGCCTCAATAGTGGGAATAGTGAAATTATGTGCGATTGCTTGTTTATTTTAATTAATTGGTTAGTAAAGTTAGGGTTTCAATTGGGTAATTAATTAAAATAAATGGAGGAAGTAGATTAATTTAGGATTGCATGTTAATTAAAATTAGGGTTTTAGAAGGATTAAGTAATCGGTTGTTTGATCTTTAATTTAATTGTTTTAATATGTTTTATTTGTTTTTGGGCTTGTTTATTTATTTTTATGTGTTTTGGGCCTTAAGCTCATATTAGATTCTAAGTCACTTAAATAAATTTAGGTTTTTTAGGTTTAATTAATTAAAATACATTTTAGACCCATAATTAATTAGATTTTTAGGTTAGAGATAACTTAGGCCCATTTAGTAAATTAGACATAAGCCCACCTAATTTAATTTAATTTAATTAATTAGACTTACCCCATTAAATTAAAGCCTTTTTCATAACTTGTAGATTTAAGATCACCTGGTTAAAATACATGTAGATTTAACTCATTTAATTAAAATCAATATAGATTATACTAACTTAGGGATTGTAGTGAATACATTATTTACTTATATTTTTCATTACTAGTTTGCCTTAGAGTTAATTGCTAAAATAACGGTTTATATGAAATTGCATGTAAATAGAGGATAATATAGTAATTCATAAAGTAATTCAAAAAGAACACGAGACTGAAAGAAGTTGGTATTCTGTATCCATAATCTCCTAGTTGTGTTGCAATTTTTCTTTTAGGGAATCGAGTATTACTTTTTTTATTTGTCCCAATTATTACCTTGGGTGGCAACTCCTCATCTTCATGCCATGTCTTTATGACAGTGGTTAGTGTGTTCTCTAGAGCCTTGAGCTCAAACAGTATCGCGGTTGCTAAAATCTTGTACATGCGCTAAACCCCTGCTGTCTACAGTAGTGACTCCACTAGGGATAAGAGATATTGATTCTACTTTTGTGCTTTAGAATTATTTTATTAATTATTATTTTATTCTTGCATTCATTTTTCATGTCCCTATTAACCGATGACATTGGTTTATGGTTCCATGATTCCACTAGCTTCATAGGATTGTAAATTGGCTAACCATCACTCTTAGCCTTAACTCAGTTCAAGAGAGATTACCGGACTCATCTGACTAGAGTCTGTAATTCAAGTCCTAAAGGGGGGTAGTCTTCTCTCGAGTTTGCAAAGGATGTTAGGCCCCTCTGACCTTGGCCTGTAACTCAAGTCTTAAAGGAGGGCATCTTGCTAAGGGAACCTTAACCTTTTTCACCAGACTCAGCTTATGTAGTGGCTTAGTAACTTCCTCTAGGATCTACCCAAATTGCTTGTGAATGTTGCCATGAGGTATTTTTATCTATAAAGGCCCAAGCCCAAACTTTAAAAGCCCGATTGGACTAATAAATATTGGGCTAATCTTTTATACCTAGAAATATTATTTCCATGTTGTACTGCTTTGAGAGATTTGGCATGCACATCGGTTGTTGATATCCCCTATTGATATTAAGGCAAAGACCAAAAATCCTAGGAAAAGAGACTCACCATTGAATACATGTGTGGAAGGAATAGGGTTGGAAGGATGTATGTACACCTAACTTAACTTGTTACTTATTGCATAGCACATGCATCATGCATCATACTAACAATTTTTCTTTTAGCCATTATAGATTCATCAAGGTCTTTCTGTGTTTAGAGTTAAAAGGGTGGAAGACTAGTGAGAACTGATTTGAGTCCGCAATTGATCACGAAAAAGATCCTTAGTAGACTGGAAAAGAGTCCCATCAATCCACTCTACCTAGAAGTTGTATAACCTCAACAAACCAAAGAAATGGAATAATAAGAGGGAGGAAATTGGACCCTAGAGGATGTTAAAGGAGCTTTGATGGATGACATGAGAGCGATGATGTAAGATGAGTTAAGACAGGCTTTAGCTAGATTGATGCCACCACCACCTGCTGCTGCACCTCCCGTTATAGCCATTCTGCCTGTTATGGGCGCACCACCTGCTAACAATGAAAATGTTGCTAGGAACATACTTGCTGTGGAAATAAAGTTGGAGCATATCAAGAGTTATATGGTTGAAAAGACCAAAAGGGAATCACTTGAGCAAGTTCAAGAGCTGGAATCTAAGCAAATGAAAGCACTGACTCAAAAGATGTCCAAAATGGAGGAGTTGATGAGAGGACAAGACATTGGATACTCATTTGATTTTGATGATGTGATGCAATTTAAGGAAGATAAGTTATTTGATAAGTTCAAGATGCAACAACTGTAGAAGTTTGATGGTACTAGAGACCCAAAGATCCACCTTAGTCAATATACAACTACTATGAGCACCACTAAGGCTCTTTTATCTATGGTTACCAAGCTATTTGTGCTATCCTTGGAGGGTATGGTTGTTAATTAGTATTATGGGTTGGAGAAGTCCATCTGAGCGGACTGGAGAGATTTGTGCCTTACTTTTCTGAAGCAATCTGACTACAATACTAGGCTCCAAGTGTCCATCAGGGACTTAGAATTGACCAAGCAGAAGCCTAATGAGTTGTTCTCAAATTTTTTGACTAGGTTCATGAATAAGGTAGGATTAATAAAGAATAAGCTAGTTGAGAAGGATCAGGTTAGGATGATAGTCCAAAACATGTTGCCCAATTTGGTTGAGAGGTTGCAAATGATGAACCCTAAGACATTTATAGACCTTTATGATGATGGATTACAAGCTGAGGAGATTGAAAATAAGAAAAAGAGGATTGCTAAAAGCACCATCATAAGGAACTACGCAACTAAGGGTATATAACAAGGAAATACTAGTCGGGTTGTAGGAGTGCATGTTGTTCAACAACCAAGGAGATTCTCAAAATTTAACCAACCTTTGTCAAAAGTCCTAGAACATCTAATGCAAAAGGGCTCACTTCAACCTTTACCTAATTCAAACCCACCACACCCAAACACCCTAAGCTATAACCCAAACAAATATTGCAAATTCCACCAAAACCTCCAACACTCCATCGATAACTGCATCCACGTCAAATATGAAATCCAAAACCTTGTAGACTCTGAAAAAATTACAGACCCTGAAAACCCAAGCAAAAAAAATAATCCTTTCCCAAACTACCAAAATGTACCACCCTTAGTTACCATGATGATCAACTTAGGAGTTAGTGAGGAAGAAGTGCTAAGCACTTTTGATGACCTAGACCTTAAAACCAATGAGAAATCTCTAAATACCCCCAAAATGGAGGAAAGAACATAAGATTTATTGGGTCAGCCTTTAGGTAAGTTCGACTATAAGGTGTTTTATACTAAACCACCTTCTTTTGACATACCCTTCGAGTCGATTGTGCCTACAGGATGGGGTGATGAGTTTAATGATGAGAAGCTACTAGACAAGAAAGAAAAAAGCATATTTAAGGTACAGGAAGATGACATCATGGAGACAGTTGGCAAAAAGATGCAAGAATAGTTGTTATGTCAACCGCCTTAAGGACAACCACTATAAGACTTAGCATTCCTAGCATCTAGAATAGGAAATAAAATTTATTATTGTCTTCTTTGAATAAAATTTTAGTTTTTGATTTATTTTAGTGATTGATGATATAAATTATGATCATGCTTACTTATGTAATGTATGCCTTAATGGTACTATGCATTATGATATTGATTGCATCTATATGTTTGCCATAAATTTAATTCAATTAGATTCATTCAATATGGGCATAAATGCAAATTCAAAGAACATATATATATCACATGATGTAACTTTTAAAGATAGAAAATTTGAGGAAAAATAAAAAGAATGAAAAAAAGAGAAAAAAAGAAAAAAGAACAATAAAGTAAAAATTAGAGAGAAAAGTTCATGACTGGCTGATAACATTAGTTGTATCATGTGATGTAATGAATGTTCTCATTTTTGCCCTAATGAATGATTAGAATTGAATTTTAAATTTTTTTTCGAATATTGTATATTCGTCTTTATCATATTGTATAAGTATTTGAATGGAAAGACAATACATAATGAAAGCTAAATCAGAGCTATGAGATCACTATTTTAGTTATGTTTTCTTTTTTGCCACCCCTTTTGTAATTTTCTTTATAAGCCTAGCATCCCCTTATACCTTAAGTATTCAGGTGGCTCAATAACTTGCGTTGCAACCCATACCTTATAATTGTCATCAATTATTTCATTCGCATCAAGCCTCATATTTTGCTTAAGAATTCTTCGAAGTGCAAGTCCAACTGATTTCATTATCAAGAACTCGCTTCAATTAGTTTGTCCACTCCTTTGCATCTTCAATACATGAGACTGCAACTAATAGGGTTAGTAAGATGAAGGATCAACAACAACAGTGAATGAACTCAATCTCTTGCACATAAAAATGAAAAAAGATTGCTAGAATAGCATGAATGAATCCAGAATGGAATTGGGGGAAAAATATAATTATGGGGCAAATTACAAAATAGTAAGTCTGCATTCAAAGAGTGAAGATGGAAAACTGAAGTATAAGAGCCAGTATAAGAGATTTCAAGGCAAAAAGAAGCAAACAAATACATCGGGTATCATGCAATAAAAGGCAAAAAAAAAAAAGGTTCAACAATGCATTAGTTAATTAGAAGCTCCAGTGTCAAGCCATGGACCCCACTTGCTAGCTTAGTCTTCAGTGCAATGAACTGTATTAGAAGCTCTAACATCAGAAGTACTAACAGTGAAGCATTCAATGCTCAAGCTTACAAGCTGTTGATAAGACACCTCATTCTTACACTCTAAAATCAATAACATGGCTCTGTTCTAAACAGGAGACCTATTAGGCATACACTTGTATACATCTATTATGATATACTTGCTTTACATAATAAAGTCTTTGAGCCTAGGCATGATTGTGCAAGTACTCTGCTATTAATTTTCAAAATCAGTATTGTAAGGATGCATGAATGTAGTCAAAATGGGCACATATGAAACATCTAAGAGAAAAGGGTAACACTATCAAGGTGAATTCAATGCTCAATAGGACTCTAAACTGTAGAAGACTAATAAATCGTGGGCCTATAAGGGAATATCATCGACAATGATACTTGTAAAAACATCATCCCAGTGATCTTAAGAGGTAGGATAGGATGTTCAAACTCCTTAGATTCAACATCCATCTTCATAGTCTCATCTGAAGCATCATCTGGAATATATCTCCATAATAGTTAGACCAGCATATAGTATGGAATATGGTGATGAGAAGGTCCAACATGTCAGCAATACATTTGACGGCTTTAAAAAGGGAAGAATGCATTTGAAACTTAAAATGAATGCACTTTAAAAAATTATTGGATCATGAAATAAGATCTCTAACTCTTAAACCTTTTTTTTTGCAGGAGATGTCAATAAAAGGAATAAAGCCCTCTACTATAGCATTAATGAGAATGGGGGAAATACAAATGCAGCCCAAAGCCATAACTTCAATGGTGGAGTATCATGACCCTATGATCAGAGATGTCATCACCATAATCAAAAGGAAAAGTGCAAAAGAATAACACTGCATTTTGATAAATTTTATTCATTTACAAATAGACCATACTAACTTATGGTATTTTATGTAAGGAAAAATAAAAGAGAATGAAGAAGGGGAAAGGAACTGATACATCAATAAGAATGGAAAGATTGCAAATGCTAATAATTCATTAGAAGTATTATCTTGCACGCCAAACACTCATCAGGATAATAAAGGGAAGTAACAAAACTCAATTTCCTTAGATTCTATAATAAAGTACCATCTCAATTATAAAATTAACAAATTGAAAGTAAATTCATCCACTTTATAAGATCATGTGCGAAAAGCCTTTCTCATGAATTTTGATGATAATGGCTTTCTTTTATTAGCCTCATAGAATTTAGATGAATAGTTAATAGTTTTGTGCTGGAAATTTGTAAACTCTAATCAATTTAATGCTTGCTTTGCACCCAAATGAGGGGAAGAAAATGCAAAAACAAAATCTATGGGCTTGTAGTATAAATGGCTTGAATTTCAAAGTATCATTTTAGTCTTTTGAATAATAAATGTGCATATAATCTACTATAAGCTTAGAAATGAGTATGAGTACAAATCCCTTAACAGTATCCATGCTGAATAATATGAGAAAAGGAGAGGGAATACTAAGAGATGAATTAAAATAAGAGCAAACATAATTTACTCCAATGCTAAAAAATGAGTAAGATTATCAATGTGAAACCTCTAGTGGTATTCATACTGAGTAATATGAGACAAGTGGGGGACTACTAAAAGAGGACCATGCAAAAAAAAAACTATTCTATGTACTCCAATGCTCTATAAGAGTATGAGTATCCAGAGGACATTTCCAATGGTATACACATTGAGTAATATGAGAAAGGCAGGGGAATACTTAGATAAGGAAGGAAAGCATAAAAATAAATCAAAGATTATTTTGATTCTCAAAATTTGATATGTTTATGCTCAAATTTCATGAATTTTATTTAGTAAATTCTCCCTAAAATTAGGTGTGGAAGTAAGCTCTTCACTTGATAAAAGATATGCTCTCAATAAAAAATGGTTAAAAATGCCTCTAACCTTTATAAATGGCACATAAATGATAGTCATGAAACTAAAAAATAGTAAGATTCGCTGAGTGCATGCTATCTCATGAAAAATTGATGAATTTTCTCATAAATTTTCAATATTATAAGGTACTTTTGTGCATTTATCATGATTGAAACTAACTTCAATGAGTCTATAGGAATTGCAAATCTAGAAGGAAGTGCACCCAAGTTAGATAACACAATAAAATTCAAAGTTAGTTTGCATAAAGAATTCAAAGCATTCAACTTAAACAACCAAAGATAAAATTCACGAGCAGTTATGGACTGTAGCATTATCATTGGCAAGCAATGGAAGGGTTGCATCTAATCGCTAGCAATTATAAATTACAACATCATAAGTGAGAAATGAAAGGATTGTAGTCAATTTGTGAGCAGTTATGGACTATAGCATTATTAAAGGTGAGCAATGTAAGGGTTGCAGCTAATCACTAGAAATTATAGACTGTAGCATTATCAAAGGCAAGCAATGAAAGGATTGCAATCAATTTACAAGCAATTATGGATTACAACATCAAAGGCAAGCAATGAGAGGGTTGCAGTTAATTAAAATCATGAGCAATTATAGACTATAGCATTATTAAAGGCAAGCAATGAAAGGATTGTAGTTAATTTGCAAGCAATTATGGATTGTAGCCTCAAAGGCGAGTAACGAGAGGGTTGTAGTTAATTAAAATCACGACCAATTATAGACTATAGCATTATTAAAGGTGAGCAATGAAAGGATTATAGTCAATTTGCAACTAATTATGGATTGCAACATCAAAGGCGAGCAATGAGAGTGTTGCAGTTAATTAAAATCAATGAGCAGTTATGGATTGTAGCATTATCAAAGGCAAGCAATGAAAGGATTACAATCAATCCATGAGTAGTTATGGACTACATCATCATCAGTGAGCAACAAAAGGGTTACAGCTAATCACTAGCAATTATGGATTACAACATCATCAGTGAGCAATAAAAAGGTTGCAGCTAATCATGAGCAATTATAGATTGCAACATCACTAGTGAGTAATGAAAGGGTTGCAGCTAATCGCGAACATTTATGGATTGCTACATTATCAGTGAGCAATGAAAGGGTTATAGCTAATCGTGAGCAATTATGGATTACAACATAATCGCATAAGAGAATTCAAGATTATACGACCAAGTATGATCAGCATCATATGACTGAGTGTGATGTATCTTTTTAAATCAAGATTATACGACCGAGTATAATTAGCATCATATGATTGAGTGTGATGTATCTTTTTAATTCATATTATACGACCTAGTATAATTGGCATCATACGACCAAGTGTGATGTATTTTTTTTAATTTAGACTATATGTCTAAGTGTAGTCAGCATTGTACGACTGAATACAATGTATTTTCAATTTAGACTATATGACCGAGTGTAGTCAGTGTGATGTATCTTTTCAATTTAGACTATACGTCCAAGTATAATCGACATTGTATGATCGAGTATAATGTATTTTCAATTCAAACTAAATGACCGATTGTAGTTAGCATTGTACAACCAAGTACAGTGTATTTTCAATCAAGATTATATGACCAAGTATAATCGACATCATACGACCGAGTGTGATGTATCTTTTCAATTCAGATTATATGACTGAGTATGACTATGTGATGTATTTTTTTTTCAATTCAAATTATACGTCCAAGTGTAGTCAGCATTGTATGACCAAGTACAATGTATTTTCAATTCAAACTATACGACCGAGTATAGTTAACATCATATGACTGAGTGTGATGTATCTTTTCAATTTAGACTATACGTTCAAGTATAGTCGGCATTGTACAACCAAGTACAATGCATTTTCAATTCAAACTATGACCGAGTGTAGTGTATCTTTTCAATTTAGACTATACGTTCAAGTATAGTCGACATTATACAACCAAGTACAATGTATTTTCAATTCAGACTATGACCAAGTGTAGTTAACATTGTACGATCAAGTACAATGTATTTTCAATCAAGATTATACAATTGAGTATAATCGGCATCATACAACCGAGGGTGATGTATCATTTCAAATCAGACTATATGTGTGAGTGTAGTCGGCATTGTACGACTGAGTACAATATATTTTCAATCAAAATCATACAACCGAGTATGGTGTATCCTTCCATTTGGACTATACGTCTAAGTATAGTCCACATTGTACGACCAAGTGCAATGTATCCCTTTCACACAAGACTATATGACCGAGTATAGTCAATATCATATGACTGAGTATGATATGTCCTTATAAATCAATGTTGTCATCCAGGTATAGCAAGTTCATAAGCAAATGCTTCATGAAGCACAAGTAAGTATCCTAACTTTCAATTTAGAAATTGAGTGCTAGTTTGCTTTGCTGCAATTTATCAAGCAAATAGTGACATATGGGGGCAACTATAAGCACCCAATTTTGGGATGATAAAGTGTGGATATGATAGAGGACTCCAATGATGAAAATATCATAAATAGGTCTTCAATATTTAAAGTTTGAAACGTCAAAAGTCTGAATGCCTTTTTCAAAGAAAGGGTTTAATGTTTTTCAAGGATTGAATTGTAATACTTTTTAAGGACCTAATTAAAAATTTTAAATTCTTTCAGGGGTCTTTTTATAATTAAATGTTATAAAATTTTTTTATTACGGATCGAAAATCTACAATTCCAACTGGAATTGTAGAATTTCGATCGGGTCCTACATTATTTTTTTTCAATTTTTAATTTTTTTAATTTTTGAAAATATTTTTCCTGAATTTTGATTGGTTAAAAATTTATTTTTTAAATTTTCAGGAAATAAAATCCTTTTAAAACTAGAACTCTTAAGTACATAGGATTAAGGTTTTTTTTTTTTTGGCTCTTTTCCTATATAAGGATAGTTTAGGCTTTTGAAAAAGGGGCTCTCTTTGGAGTATCTCTCTTTTGGCTTAAGAAAATTCTCTCCATATTTTTCTTTAAAGCAGTACATAAAATAGTTTTTCTTTAGATTTTCTTTGTTTTTGGAGCAAGAGTGATAGACTTTTGAAGAGGAGAACATCAAGTTTTGAAGATCCATTAAAAGCTATGGTGATTGATAACACTCTAATGAGCTAATCAATACTGAATCCATTCCATCATCCCTTCTTCTATCCTTTTCTTTTATTTTTATTTGATTATTTAGTTTGATTTTCATTTTATTTAATTTTTTATTTAATTTTATTTAAGGTCTAATCATTATTTATTTTTCTTTTGTGTTCATAATTATAGTGGGAGTAACCTAAGCTGTGGAGTAGTATGTGATTGAACAAGAACAAAACTCATGAAGATCCATGGAATGCCATGGATTAAATTTTGTATTTCAGTGTAGTTTTTTTTAGGTTTTATTTATTTATTTGCTATTATTTTGTCGGTTATTTTGATTTTATGTTTGTTTGGATTGTATTAGTTTTTATTCATATTTGTAGTAGATTATTGTAATAGCCCTAATAGTGGGAATAGTGAATTATGTGCGGTTGCTTGTTTATTTTAATTAATTGGTTAGTAAAGTTAGTGTTTCAATTGAATAATTAATTAAAATCAATGGAGGAAGTAGATTAATTTAGGATTGCATGTTAATTAAAATTAGGGTTTTAGAAGGAATAAGTAAGAATTGGTTGTTTAATCTTTAATGTAATGCCCTATATTTTATTTAAATGAAGCAATTTTTGAATTTGAGCTATTAACAATTAAATTTAAATTTTTATTTTATATAAATGTTACTTATCTAAACTATTTAATTAATATATTTATGTTAACATTATTTTAAGGTTTTATTACTCGATATAAGTACTATTTTTGGTTAGGTATATATATGTATATATACATATAGGTGCATGTGTGTGCATATATGTATATATTATGTAATTGGGAACATTTTATGTGTATATATATATAAATATTAAACTATGTGACTGCACTATAAGGTAAGATATATATATATCACGCCGCCCCTTCCTCTCACTGTGCCGCCTTCCTCACTGCCTGAAAACCCCATCTCCGTTGTGGACCAAGCTTCCAGGTTGCTGCTACTGCTGCCTGTCTTCGTCCTCGCAAGATAGCACCTCTTCCTCCTCACACAGTAGCCTTGCACCTCCCATCCTACCCAAAGTTGGTCCTCCTCTGTCCATGCTGTCCCCTTGCTGCGTCGAGCTGCCTCCATCTTCCCCATCTCCGGTGGCAGCAGGTCTTCTTATCCTTCCTCCGATCTGTTATGATAGTTAGTGAGTAGCATTCACTCATTTATTTCTTTATTCCTCTCAATTCTTGAATGGCTTTAGTAGATCTTAGGTTGTTGTGGTGGTTTATTGTAGGTTGAGGACAATTTTGATTATTTTGGAAATTTTGGTGGATTATTGAATTTATGCAGAAATTTTTGTTAAAATTATTTGATATTTAGTTGGTTTTAATTGATTTTTATTTGAGTTCAATTAGTAATTAGGTTAATTATTTTTAGTGTATTGATTTTTATTTAAGATTTTAGAAATTATGGTGTTAATTGTAAATTTTGGGTATTTAATTAATATTTTTGTTAATTTCAAAATTTATTGTTAAAAATTATGAAATTTTGATAATTGATATTATTATTAAATGTTATTGATCTTAGAACTTAAATTATGGTTTTTGTGATTTTTATACTATTTTTATAAATATTTTTAAGTTTATGTCAAATGTGAATAATTAGGTTAAATTATATTTTTAGAAGAAATCAGTAGTCATTTATATGTTTTTAATTATATTAAGATGTTTAATGTAGAGAAAATGATTTTTAGATGTTTGTATAATTTTCAAGGAATTTTTTAGTATTAATGGTGTATTATATAAGTTGTATATTATAAGGGTAGAAACGTAATTTTTGTTAAATATAGTTAAATAATAAATTTTAGTTCGTTTTAATAATAATCAAGGAATTTAAAAGGATTTTATAAATTATCTACTAATTTAGACTAATTAACACTAATTTCTCAAAATCAATTTTTAATAATAAATTACGTATTATTTTGAATATTATGTGTATTTTTCTATTATTTGGATAAATATGTAATTTTATGCTAATTATAATTAAAATATATTTTAATTAGCTTTATTAATATTTAAGAGGTTTAGAGGATTTTTTTATATATAAATTAATAGGTAATTTTCATTAAGTAATGTTAATTGTGAATATTGTTTCCAAATATATATATATATATATATATATATATATATATATATATATATATATATATATATATATATATATATATATATATATATATATATGTTTGTTTGTGAAATTTTGTTTTAAAGCTTTAATGAGAGATCATTTTATGAATATGGATAATCATATATGTGATGTGTATTTTTGGAGAAAATAAATGATTTAATTTTTGTGATGTTTTGTTGGATTGTGATCTTGATCGGGGCTAAGTGTAGTTCTGGAAGCCCGACTCGAGTGTGAATGTCTGCGATTATTAGAAGTGCATTTTTATGTAGGTTTGGCTATACCTTTGGTAGACAGATGTCCATTTTACAGAGGAGACTCTACCAAAATTTTGGTAGATTTTCTCGTAAAACATGATATTTGTAATAAATTTCTACCGCCAATTAGGTTTTTTCCTATTTATCGAGTCTTATCCGGTCTTCCATGAGTTAGCCTAGAATTTCATTATTTTTGTTGATTTTCAATTTCAATTTCATAGACATGTTTGAAAATCGATCTGTTAATTTCTTTTCTAGAGCATATCGGAGCAAAAGCTGTGGGATCGAGGCAGACACGCGGTTGTCAGCCTTCTCGTTCATCTTGTAAGTCGATAAAATGACCTGTGCATGTGTTTTATTTAAAGACTAAGTGTACTCATGTTTATAATATTTATTATATGATTTATTTAACTTAATGCTGCTATTTAAGGTTTAAGCACATTTTATTTATTTAAAATCAATTTTTAAGAAATTTTAATAGAACCGGCTACCTGGTGGGTTTCATTAGGGCCGTGTGCACATGGTGAAGATTAAAAGATGGATCCGATATATATATAACTTGTGGATGTAAACTGGGATAGGTGCTTTAGTAAAAGCCTTTGCCTTCGGGGACCGCCAATGACTGGAAAGTTAATAATGGACTGGGATGGGTGCCTCGATTGATGCTTAAGCTCTTAAGGACTGCTAGTGCCATATATTTGGATTAAGTGAATGACTGCAACTTGGTGCCTCGGCTGATGCCTTTGCTCTCAGGGACTGACAATCTAGTTGGAATAAGTGGGCCCGATTGGCCATTTAGAACTTTGGGTTTAGGGTTCTACCGAGATTTTTTCAAAAAGCTATATCTATATATTATAAATTATTTTCACTATAACTATATGGTTTTCAAAAAGGGTTTTCAAACCGTACAACTCTTTTTATTGACTTACTTAGTGAGGTCTGATTCCCCTCAATTTATTTTTTTCAAGAGCTTAGGAGTTTGACCTCAGATTGCCTCCACGCTGGATTTCTTCATCACCGGCCATATTAGGTAGGTCATTGTAAGCTGTACTGTAGTAGTAACTCTAGAAAGCTGCAGTAGTAACTGTACTATGAATTGTATAACTTAAGTATATATGTGTATTTCATTTATACGAACCATGCTTATGTATAATGATTTAAGTTTGATTTATGATATGTGACGCTGGAGAATATTTTATTTATGTATTCAATTATGTTTTAATTTCAGAAAAATCAGTCTAATAATGTGTTCTGTTATAAAATAAAGTTTTAAATTGTAAGGTTTTATTCTTCTTTTCTTTAAGGCTTACTATGGGTTTCGGGGGCCTTATGCCTACCCATTCCCTAGTGCCAGTCACGTGCCCTTGGGTTCGGGTTGTGACATTTAATTTAATTATTTTAATATGTTTTATTTATTTTTGGGCTTGTTTTTTATTTTTATGTGTTTTGGGCCTTAAGCCCATATTAGATTCTAATGCACTTAAATAAATTTAGGTTTTTTACATTTAATTAATTAAAATACATTTTAGGTACATAATTAATTAGATTTTTAGGTTCAAGATAACTTAGGCCCATTTAGTAAATTAGATATTGGCCCACCTAATTTAATTAATTAGACTTACCCATTAAATTAAAGCATTTTTCAGGACTTGTAGATTTAAGATCACCTTATTAAAAAACATGTAGATTTATCTCATTTAATTAAAATCAATGTAGATTAGACTAACTTATGGATTGTATTGAATGCATTATTTACTTATATTTTTAATAACTAGTTTGCCTTGGAGTTAATTGCTAGAATAAGGTTTTACATGAAATTGCATATAAATAGAGGATAATATAGTAATTCATAAAGTAATTCTAAAAAAATACGAGACTGAAAGAAGTTGGTATTCCATATCCAAAATCTCTTAATTGTGGTGCTAGCTTTCTTTTAGAGAATTGAGTACCACCTTTTTTATTTGTCCCAGTTATTACCCTGGGAGGTAATTCCTCATCTCTATGCCATGTCTTTGTGATAGTGGTTAGTGTGTTCTATAGAGCCCTGAGCTCAAATAGTGTCACGATTGCTAAAATCTTAAACGCACACTAAACCTTGATGTTTATACACCATGGGGGAAAAATTTATAAGGAACACCTCTTAAATATGTTAGTGGAGATTGTACAATTGAGGAAATGGACACTAACAAGTTCAGTGTGCCTAGACTCATGTGGCATATAAGGTCTTTTGGGTATATATATATAAAGGGAATATATTATAAGGAAAGACAACAAGGTAAGTTTATATTTTGTTAGCTATGGACTCTATTATATTAGATGCACTTAAACATTAGAAAGATAGGGATATTATTGACTTTTATATTTCACATATGGTAGATATGCCTATAGTTAATGCGTCTGGTAGCTCTAGAGTAAATAACAATAACTCAAAAGTAAATGATGGTGTGGATATTCATAGTGATGAGTCAAATGAATATGATTTTATAGTGGGCAAAGTGAGTTTAAGTGAAACTTCTGATGGCTTTGATGTTGATGGTGAATATTCATCTATTGAAACTTCTGATGGATTTGAACTAGCTGAAAAGGAAGGTGTTAAAGGGATTACTCTGAAGCTGCTGATGAGGCTACTTATGAAGAAGAGGCAAAACTTGGGAGTGATCTTAAAGGGATTTAGGTTAGTAGTGAAAATGATCTTAAACTAAGGGTTGTTCAGGAATAAGTAAGGAATGCAAGAAGTAATCAGTCAAGACCTACCCCTTTAGTTGAAGAAGTACATTTAGGTCCAATAGGTGTTGATGATGGAATTGACAATGAAGGTAGATCTAGAAATGAAGGGTTAATTAGAGGTAAAGAAGTTTACTATGACATCAATGAACATGGTAGTGACAACCTAATGTTTAATGATGAAGAGACTGTAAATGGTGGGGTTTAGTGTGCGTCTAAGATTTTAGCAACCATGACATTGTTTGGGCTCAAGGCCCTAGAGAACACAGTAACCATTATCATAAAGACATGGTGTGGAGATGAGGATTTACCACCCAGGGTAATAACTGGGACAAATTGAAAGGTGGTACTCAATTCTCTAAAAGAAAGATAGCACTATAACTAGGAGCTTCTTGGAATGGAATACTAACTTCTCTTAGTCTTATGTTCATTTAAAATTACTTTATAAATTATTACTTTATTCTCTAATTACATGCAATTTTACTAAACCCTATTTTAATATCCATCTAACCCTAAGGCATCTAGTTAATAAAATCACACATAAAAAATACATTCAAGCGCATCGTCCTTAAGTCTAAACTAGGTTAATTTTATTAAAAATTAGCTAGATTTACAATTTTTATTTACAAATGAAAATGAACTAAAGGTGGACCTACATTGTTATTAGTTAGTGAGCTTAAGTCTATTGTTTTTAATTATCTAAAGGTGGGCCTAATTCTATAACTTTTAAAGAAATTAGATTTTATAAGTGGGCCTAGTCTAACTTGATTTTATTTTAAGTGAAATATGGGCATAAGTCTATTTATTTTAAAGGAAATGAAGTTAAATGGGCTAAGCTAAGTCTAAATTAATTTTAGTTAATCTAAAAATGGGCCTAAGTCTAAATTAACATAATGGACCTAAATTGATTTTAATTAATTAATATAAACCATTTTAAGCCTATTTTATTTAGTGGGTTTGAACCTATTGTGGGCTTGGGGCTCAAAAGAATAGAAACATAAAAAAACAAGTCCAAAACAAATAAAACACAAAAATAGATCAAACATACATTTTAGTGACTTTCTAAAAAAAACCTAAATCAATTTACATGCAACCCTAAATTAATTTACAACCATCATTGATTTGAATTGATTTTTACCTAGTGAAATCCTAATTACTAATTCATTTTAAAAGTAGAAAAGTAAAATATTACTATTCCCACTATTGGGTTATTATAACATTCTATGTACTGGAAATTAAAATTAATTACAAACCCAAATTAATTAACATACAGAACATAGGAAAAAATAATAAACACAAAAACTTCAAACCCTAAAATCTAATAATAGTTTAGAATCCATGGCATTCCACATATCTGGCAGTGACCTCATCAATCTTCAGGAACTGACGTTATCTCTTATTTTTCAAAATTTTTATGCATTTTGAACATGTAAAACCATAATTATTTTTTAAGAAAATATTCAAAATTAATTTTCAACTAATAAGTGAATAGAAAAATACTAAAAAATGATCAAAAAATTAAAAATATTACGTAATGCCGATCGACAATTTGCTAATGCCAGTTGCCATTTGCCTAATGCCAATCGGCATTAGGCAAATGTTGATTAGCATTAGCAAAATGCTGACTGGAATTTTGCTTATGTAGCCTAAAAAAGAAAAATTTTAACAAAAGGACACACTTAAAATCACGATTTTGTAATTAGGTCCAAAAAACATTATAATTTAGTCCTTGAAATCTCAAATTTCAATTCTAGAGATCAATTTCTCGATTAATTTTTCATCATAGAGGCTTTTGTCGCATTATGCACAATTGCATTACAAAATTGGGTGCTTGCAGTTGCCCCTCTTTGTTGTTGTTTGCTTGATAAATCACGGCAAGCAGTAGAAGCACACAATTTTGAAGGAAAGAACTAGGATACCTAATTGTATCCTAATTGATAGGTTGATGCTTAAATTGTTGTACAATTTTAAGCAAATGTAATATTGATCAAGTCTCACTATATTTCCTGCTGAATGTTTAGTGAACTTTATGCCAATGAGTTTCACTATATTCCTTGTGGGACGTTTAGCGATGATAAATTGAAAGTCTGCTATAGTTCCTGTGGAACGTCTGACAATGAAATTATATTCCCTATTAAGACATCTAATGATGCACTCTATATTCCCTGTGGGACGTCTAGTGATAATGAGTTTCATTATATTCCCTATGGGAAGTCTAATGATGATAAATTGAAAGTCTGCTATAGTTCATGTGGAACGTTTAGCAATGATGAATTTTGTTATATTCCCTGTGGGACGTCTAACAATGCACACTATATTCCCTGTGGGACGTCTAGTGAGAATGAGTTTCATTGTATTCCCTACAAGACATTTAATGACATCATCATAACTATCATGTAGTGTCTGGTGGTAAATGTCTGAAAAAAGGTCATGTTATAACCACTATTAAAGCATATAATATGTGGAATTTGAAATTCATGCTATGACTATTGTGCAGCATATAACAAAATAATTTTAAAAATTTATGTTTCAGTTACTGTATAACATGAAACAAATTTTAACATTTGATTAAAATGATGCATGCAAAAATGCAAGGTTGAATTTTGTAATTTTGCTCTATATTCTGTACTTGACAAAAAATTTAGAATCACAGACTAATTGCAGATTAATAATTCAATGAATTATTAATTTGATGAAATGAATGCCATGATTTAATTTATGAATGAATTCTTAATCATAATTCAATTATGGACCAAATTGCAATAGAAGAACTTGTATCCATATGCAAACAAAAGTAATGGACCAAAGTGGATATTTTCCACTTAATATATTCCTTCCCTTTTTTGCATGTCTCATTTCATTCTCTCTTCTTCTTTATTTTCTTTTCTTTTCATTTCCTTTCTTTACATTGATTTTCATTTCTTGATTTCTTAATCATCTGATGTTTGATTCATAATCGGTATGATCCTATGGCCTCCTTGCAACATAGTCAACATGGGAGAGCAGAGATTTCAGAGAATTAGAGGATTCTGCCCCTTTGTTTTCCTCAGAATGATCTTGGACTTCAAGAGGGCTAAACTATTTTTCCTTTGACACATTTACATACCCATATATGCAGAGATGTAAATAATGAGGTAACATTTTACTACTTCTCTTTATTTATGCAAAAATATTACCTATACAATTAGTAATTAGAGTCAGTTTCAAAGTATAAATTAACATGCATGTTAATTAGATTAAATGAGAAATTGACTGAAAATGTATGATAAAATTAAAATTAAATTATGAAAATATGAAATTCAGCCTTTGGGTAGCCTGTATGACTAATCGAATGTCTGGAATTTTGGTTGGAAAGCCTATCAGCATTCTAGATTACTAGTAAGAAATCTACATTATCGATCAACATTTTTAACTTTTAAAATTTATTATTATTATTTTTTTTGAAAAAAAAGATTAATTGATCAATCCATTAATCAATTCCTTTAATTCAAGCTTTTGATTAATTAATTAATTATCATTTTAAAATTTAATCAACGTCCGATGAAATTCATAGGCTATTTTAATCTTGCTCGAGAATTATTTCATGGATTGTTGGAGTAGGTGACATGTATGATTTGGGCCTCTAGGTTTAGGCATTTTGTTATTGTACTTCTTATTGTTTGAGGCTGGTCTAACCATTACTCTTTATTTTCCTTGATCGAGCGATGGATGGATACTACCCATACATTTCATACTCGTGTGGGTGAGCCAACCATTCTGCCTATAAGCTTCTCTACTATCACTAGGATTGCGATCGAAGGGACCCCAGTTCCATTTGACATTAGCTACTGCCATCTTTCTGAAAATGCACAGAGTCAATATATGCGTGACCTGATAGGGTTTATTCCAATGTGGAAGAATCAAAAGAATGTTCAAATTTCATCCTTAGTTGAGGGGTTTAGATGTTTGCCCACTACTACTCCTCGTCAGATTACCCAGAAGGTGAGGTGTCTTCTTATGATATTGTTGGGTATGACCCTCTTTGGTGAGATCAGTCATGAGGTCAGTATTGTTATGCTTGGTCCTCTTCGTGACTTGGATTGAGTTGCCACACTTGATTGGGGATCTGTTGCGCTCGCTTACCTTTACTACAAACTAGACACTATATGTAGAGGTACTATCACGATGTGTGGCTTTTGGCATGTCTTGCACGTACGCTCTCCTTTCTTTAATCTTTATTGTCTTGCTTTCCTATACCTTTTACTGATATGCTCTATTTCTTTTAGATTTGGAGCATAGATATCAGGTTAATTCGAGGCTTCAGTGCTATTAACTCTGATAGGAGCTTTCCTCTGATGATGAGATAGGGTTCTTCCTGCCTTGCCAATGCCAGGAACACTCTTCAAACCTATTATGATCAGTAGAACACTATCGAGTGGCACTTGGTAAAAAGCAAATTCATTAGTACCTCATCATTTAATGAAAATAAAAATTAATTAACATGATTCTACAAATTAATTTTTGATTGGTTGGTGGGAGTTGATAATGTCTAAAGAAATGACTTTATGGCTGGTGCATCATAGTTTGAGTCTATGTGAGTTCTACTTCATGGATATGGTTGTTTAATATGGTATTTAGGGGAGCAAGTGTATCATTGGTCTCTTGAGCCTTCTTGATGCTGCATTCCATCTGATATCCCTTCCTCTATGTTTTGCAGCTCGTGTTTGATATGTTTAGAGTTGAGAGATGCACTATAGGGATATGCTGCCTTAGATTTTCTTGAGTGTTATTGACATTATTGGCAGTTCATTCATAAGAGCTTCTTAAAGCATATTCCATTGATGATTCTAAGGTAATTTCTTATTATTTTAGCTTCTTTCTTTGGAGCCTATGAATCACTCATTCTTTTTATAGTTTGAGGTGGTTCGCTCTCCTACTGATGAGGTGACAGAGGAAGAGACTGAGATTGCTCTGGAGACTGGGGTTGTTCCCGATATTGAGAGGCATAAGCCCAAACCTTGCCCTGCACATCATACTTAGCATGTTGGGACTATTTGTGATGGTGCTTTTATGGGCATTACCCTTGGTGATATCTCTCTTATGGATAGGTCCATGTTCTACTAGGCTCCTATTGTTTAGACTCCAGTTGAGCAGCAGATGCATTTTAGTGATGCTCAGCTTTCTATCTTTTCTCTAGTGGATGCTTCTTATGTGAGTCTTTCTGTCTTATTCCCTACATGATCTATACATTTAACACTAACTTTAGTAAATTTCAAAACATGTTACTTATACATAGGCAGAGTATTTGCATGGACTCGCCCCATCTCAGAGGTTATTTACTATACAGGTCATAGACAATTAGAGGGTAAGTATATACACTAAAAGTGAAAATGTATGCATGTTAAGCATGAAATGCATATGACATGTTATTTCATATATGTACAGAGCTACTCTAGTGATCTGGAACATGAGATCAAGATGCTTCGCCGATAGCTTGCAGATTTAGGCATTGATCCTTATAGTGCTGGGACTTTATTTGTCAGACCGTCGGACACCTTTCATCGAGATGATCCTACCAGAGGATAGAGCCCATGGCTGGATTATGGAGCTCAAGATGACTGATCTAGGCTATCTTTGTTTTTGAACTTCTATTTGTATCAAACCTTTTTCTTTTTCTACTGTACTATTATGTTTTGAATCCTGTACTGTTTGTATGCACTGTGTTGAACTGATCTTAGACTTAGAAACGTGGACTTAAGTAGAGTAAAGGTGTTTTTTTACCTTATCTTTTGCTTCAGCTGCCCTTTCAGGTTTTCAATTTAGCAGGCTTGCCCTAACTTTTTCTTGAGCCACCCTCTCAGGTTTTTGACTTAGCGGGCTTTCATTTTATTTTATTTATTTTTGTATTTTCTAGATCTGGTTGCAGGAGAAGCTGAGCTTGCTTGCTATTTTTTATAATCAAGCAATAGAGCCACTAGGATTTCAAGCTTTGCCTGATAAGTCACAAGAGAAGAAACACAAACATCATTAGGAATTGGTCTCATAGAGCTAATTTTAAGCTTTCATGTTATGTTTTCCTTTCTAGTACTTAAGCATTTTAAAATAAGATAGAAATGTAATGTTAAAGAAAAAATTCAATTTCAAGAGGAATCATTAATTAGTGCCAAAATGAGTGCATTTGTTACATCACCTGATATATCTCCTATTATCAACTAGTCCTTTCGAATTTTCTAGCTGAATATTTTTCTCTCATTTATTTACCCTAATTTTTGCCTGACTAGCACTTTATGGGTTTTCTAGCTAGCAGGATCATCTATTTTATTTTTATTCCCTAATTTTTGCTTGCCAGCCCTTTACGAGTTCTCTAAATAGTGGGAATGTTCTAACTTTTGCATGATTAGCCTTTTCAAGTTTTCTAATCAGTGGACTTTATTTTCTTTTTACTACTTTTATTTTATTTTTACAGGTAGTATCTTTTGAGGTATCTAGGTTAGTAGGCTCCATGAATTCATTCCCTTCTAGGTTTGATATCTTCGCAGCTCCTTTAGGCAGAACCGTTTTGACTAAATATGGTCCTTCCCAATTTGGTTTGAATTTTCCTCTTGGATCAAATGCCACTGCCCTAGATTGTTTTAACACCATGTCCCAAACTTTTATCTTTCCAGGCGTAACTTTCTTGTTGAATGATCTTGCTATCCTCCTTTGATATATCTAGGTATGAAATAAAGCATTCATCCTTTTCTCATCCAGAGATGCAAGGTGATCATATCTCTTTTATGCCCATTCACTCTTAGGCATTCTAGCTTCCATGACTACTCTCAATGATTTGATCTTTGTTTCTATTAGCAAGACTGCTTCATGACCATATACTAAGGAGAATGGAGTTTGGCTTATGGTTGTTCTAGCTGTAGTCCTATATCCCCATAAAGTGAAAGGAAGAAACTCATACTAATCTTTGTAAGTCTTAACCATTTTAGAGAGAATCTTCTTGACATTTTTGTTAGCTGCTTCCACCGCTCCATTAGCTTGAGGATGATATGGTGAAGACTTATGATGTTCAATCCTGTACTTCTATAATAATTCTGTTATTTCTACCTAAAATTGGATGCCATTGTCTATCACAATATGATGTGGAACCCCATACCTGTAAATAAGACTTTTTTCAATAAATCGCGCCATCTATTTTTCTTTCATAGTATTGAAGGATTTAGCCTCTACCCATCTAGAGAAGTCATATATTACCATAACCATGTACTTATGCCCATTCGATGCTACTAGCCTTATTTCTCCTATAATATCAATCCTCCAGGTTGTAAAGGGCCAAGGTGATGATAAACTATTTAGTACTGTAGGAGGTAAATGGTTAAGATTCCCATAAATCTAATACTGATGACATTGCCTCACTTTTTTGATACAATCATTTTCTATACTCATCTAATAATACCCTTGCTTAAGTATCTTTTTAGCTAGGATCATCCCGTTCATATGAGAACCACAAGCTCTTGTATGAATCTCTTTCATCACCTCTTTAGCTTCATCTTTCTTGAGACATCTGAGTTGCATTCCATTCGTCATTCTTTTATATAATACTCCATTATGACTTGCATAGTTACGTGCAAGAACACGAAGTGCATATCTCTCTTTTAAGGTTTCTTCATCCGGATACTTTGTTTCTTCGATAAACCTTTGAATATTATAAAACCACAGTTTCTATTCAGGCCCTATTTGAACACTCATAATCTGCTCTCCCTAATAGCATGGAGCTCTTGATTTCATGATTACTAAAGGCTTCATAATTAATCTCGTCGCACAATCCCACATTAAAGAGAGTGTTGCCAATGCATCTGCCATCTGATTGTTGTCTCTTGACAAATGGATAAAGAGGCATTTATTGAAGTTCTTCTCTAAAGCTTTCAAATAGCAAATGTAGGGTTTTATCTTTTCTTCTTTCACTTCCCATTCTTTCCATTCTTCATTAGCCTGGCTAACAACCAACATCGAATCCCCATAAACCAATAATTCCTTTGCCCCAGCTGCTTCAATTTCGTAGATACATGCTTCATACTCGGCCATATTATTCATCATCTTAAAGTCTAATTTCTTGGCTATTGGTATGGTTTCTCCTTCTGGCGTAACAAAAATTACTCCTAATCTAGCTCCTTTGTTGTTTACAACCCCATTAAAGTAGAGCTTCCACTCCTGATACTCTATGACTATCAAGTTTTTATCTGGAAACTCTAAGTTCCACTGTTCATCACCCTCGATTGCATTCTGAGCTAAGAATTCTGCTACTGCCCTTCCCTTGATGACCTTCATAGTGGTGTACTCCATATCAAACTCAATTAGAAGTACTAGCCATTGAGACATTCTTCTAATCAAATTAGGCGCTTGAAATAAGTAGGATCGATATTTGAAATTGCTTGAACCTTATAGGATAAAAAATAATGCCTCAATTTCCTTGTTGCCTAGATCATGATTAAACATGTCTTATATACCAAGTTATACTTTTCGTCATATGGTAGGAACTTCTTGCTGAGGTAATACACTACATGCTTTATCCCTTTTGGTCCTTCTTATGCTAACATTGCCCCCATTGCATTTTCCTCTAAGGCTAAATACAAGATCAACGACTTATCTTGCCTCGGTGGTTTTAGTACAGGTAGATTGGCAAGATATTATTTAATAATTTCAAATGCCTTATAACAATCATTGTTCCACTTTACTGGCTGGTTTTTTCCTCAAAAGTTTGAAGATATGGTCACAAATATTAGTAAGCTTTGTGATAAACCTGCTAATATACTATAACCTGCCAAGGAATCCTTGTAAGCACCCAATTTCAGGATACAAAAGTGCACAATTGCGACGTAAGCCCCTATGATGAAATTCATTTAAAAATTGAACATGATTGTTGACTTTCTGTACTTTAAGGACTAAATTGCAACATTTTTTAGGGTTTGATTGCAAATAAGTCAAATTTTTAGGGGTCTTTTGATAATTAAAAGTTAAAAAAAAATTTGTTGGCATTTAATGCCGATCGGCATTGCACAATGCTAGTCGGCATTGCACAATTCTGACTCGTAAAAGTTGATTTTTTTGCATATTTTTTTTGATTTTTTAGTGTTTTGATTGGTTGAAAATTCAATTTTATCTTTATTATTATTTGATAAAAATTTCAACGCGTTCAAAATGTTTTAAAAATCAAAATTCTTATCAGGTTATTTTTGAAGAGATGAGTCTGTTCCTCCTTTGGAGGAAACCAGTACGCACAGACTTTGCTTTAAAAAGCAGAGTCTGGATGCATGCGGGGGACTTCTCTTTCTTTTTTGGAGGATTTTTTTTGGTAGAGGATTTTTTTTCTTTTTGGAGAGTTTTTACAAAAAAAAAAATGTAAAAACCATAAAATTTAGGTGTGAAGAATACCTCGCACACCCCCCAGTCTTTTAAAAAAAAACCCCAATTTTGGATACTGCCAGTGTCTTCAAAAGCAATTAAATCCCAGTTTAGAATCAACAACAATTTAATTTCAATGGTGAAAATCCTAATCTGAGGGGTCAAAAAGGGGCATTTGGACAATATCTAAATCATCAGTGTTTTTTTTATGTCATTTATATTCTTTCTATTTTTTTCTTTTGCAATTTTTTTATTATGTTATTCTCTTTTTGATTGTTTAATTTCACTACTAATCTGATTATTTTTTTTGTTTCGATATGTGCATGTGGATTGAGGACGATACTGCCTATATTTAAATTGAGTAGAAGGTCCATGGAATGCCATGGAAGAACCTATGTTATTTCCTTGTAGGATTTTTTTATTTTTTTATTATTTTTTAATTTATTTTTGGTGTTCTGTATAATTATTTTAATTTCTGGGTGTATAATTATTTAATTTTAATTTTATACGTAGTTTGTAATAGCCCCAATAGTGGGAATAGTGAAAATTTAATTTTCTGTACTTTAAAATTAATTAATAATTAGGTTCAATTAGGTAAAAATCAATTAAAACCAATGGTGGTAGTAACTTAAATTAAGGTTTGCACACAATTAATTTAGGTTTTTTTAGAAAATCATTGTAATGTTTATTTGATCCATTTTTTGTGTTTTATTTGTTTTAGTCTTGTTTTTTTTATGTTTTAATGTTTTTGGGCCCCAAGCCCACATTTAAGTCTAACCCACTTAATAAATAGGCTTAAAAAATGGTTTGGGTTTTAAATAATTAAAATAAATTTAGGCCCATTAGGTTAACTAGATTTTAGGCCCACTTAGTTAATTAAAACTTGTCTAGACTTAGCCCAGCCCACTTAATTGCATTTCTTTTAAAATAAATAGACCTAGGTCCACATTTCACTTAAAGTAAAACCAATTTAGACTTAGGCCCACTAATTTAATTTTCCTTTAAAATTGAATAGACTTACACCCATATCTTAGAAAGACTGAAAATAGATTTAGGCTCACTAATTAAAAAAATATGGGCCCACTTTTATTCCATTTCACTTGTAAATAAAATGTAGATTTAGCTAACTTATAAAATAAAATTAACATAGTTCAGACATAGGGACATTGCCCTTTCGATGCATTTTTTACTTGTAATTTTATTAACTTGTTGCCTTTTTGGGTAGATGGATATTAATTAGGGTTTAATTAAATTGCATGTAATTAGAGGATGAAATAATCATTTATAAAATTATTTTAAAAGAACATGAGACTAAGAGACGTTAGTATTCCATATCTAGAATCTCTTGGTTGTGGTGATAGCTTTCTTTTAGAGAATTGAGTACCACCTTTTTTATTTGTCCCAATTATTACCCTGGGTGGGGACTCTTCATCTCCACGCCATGTCTTTATGACAGTGGTTAGTGTGTTCTCTAAGGACCTGAGCCTAAATAGTATCACAATTGCTAAAATCTTGGATGCACACTAAACCCCACCGTCTACAGTAGTGACTCCATTGGGGATAAGAGATATTGATTTTACTTATGTTCTTTAGAATTATTTTATCGATCATTATTTCATTCTTGCATTCATTCTGCATGTCCCTACTCAACCGATGGCACTGGTTTATGATTCCATGATTCCACTAGCTTCATGGAGTTTTAGATTGGCTAACCATCACTCTTAGCCTTAACTCGGTTCAAGAGAGATTACCGGGCTCATCTGACTAGAGTCTGTAACCCAAGTCCCTAAGGGGGGTAATCTTCTCTCAAGTTGGTAAAGGATGCTGGGCCACTCTGACCTTGGCCTATAACTCATAGTCCATAATGGAGAGCATCTTGCTAAGGGAACCTTAACTTTTCATTGGACCCTAACCACATATAATGGCTTAGTTACTTCCCCTAGAGTCTTTACCCAAAATGCTTGTTTGTTTGAATTTCCATGAGGTATTTCTATTTATAAAAGCCCAGGCCTAGACCTTTGAAGCTCATTCAAGCTAATAAGGATTAGGCCAGACCTTTAATTTAGAAATGCTGCTTCTATGCTCTTTTTTCTTTTAAGAGAGATTTGTCATGCGCTCGACTCTTAATATCCCCTATTGATATAAAGGCCAAGACTAAAAATCTTAGGAAAAGAAACTCGCCATTGAACATATGTGTGGGAGGAATAAGGTTGGAAGGTTTATGCTTGCTTGATTACTTCTTGATACTTGCTACTTACTAAGTGCTTGCCTGCTATTTTTTGCATAAACACATGCATCATGCATACATGCATACATATAGTCCATACATCATACTAACACCTTTTTTGCAGCCATTATAGATTCATCTGGGTCTTCTTATGTTTGGGGATAAAGAGGTGGCAGATTGACTAGAGTTGATTTAAGTCTGGAGTCCATAGCTCAAAGCATTCTTTATAGATTGGAGAGACTAGAGGGGAGTCTAATCAATCCACTATTCCTGGAAGCTGAATTAGCTTAGACTGAACATATTGAAATGGAACAACAACCTGAAATGTGGACCTTAGAGGACATTAAGGGAGCTTTGATGGATGACATGAGGGCTATGATGCAAGATGAACTAAAAAAGGCTTTGGCCAGACTTATGCAACATATTATTGAACAACCACCTGTTGCTGTTATTGGACAACCACCTACTGCTGTTATTGAACAACCACCTGTTGTAGGAGCTCCACCTATTGTTGTAGCTCCTCTACCTACTGCTAATAATGCTGGGGGCCAACCTACTCATAGAAATGTGCCTGCTACTGATGTGAGAATGGAAGACATTGAAAACTACATAGTAGAAAAGGCGAAGAGAGAATCACTTGAATTGGTTCAAGACCTTGAGTCCAAGCAAATGCAAGTATTGACTCAAAAAATGTCCAAGATGGAAGAGCTGATTAGAGGACAAGGAATGGGATATTCTTTTAACTTTGATGACATACTAAAAATGGAGGGAGATAAGCTACTTGAAAAATTCAAAATGCCTTAACTCTAAAAGTTTGATGGGAGAGGAGATCCAAGGATTCATTTGAGTCAATACACCATAACCATGAGCACTACTAAAGCACCATTATCAGTAGTTGCTAGGCTGTTTATACTACCACTAGAGGGAATGGCTATGAACTGGTACCATGGGTTAGAAAATTCTATTAGAAGTGACTGAAAGGAACTATGTACTGCATTCTTAAAGCAATATGATTATAACACTCGATTGGAAGTGTCAATTAGGGATTTGGAGTTAACTAAGAAGAAATCAAATGAGTCTTTTTTTGATTTCTTAACTCGTTTCATGAATAAAGTAGGGATGATGAAAAACAAGCTTGCTAAAAAGGATCAAGTTAGAGTGATAGTTCGTAATGTGTCACCTAATTTGGTCGAGAGGCTACAGATGATGAATCCCAAAACCTTCGTGGATTTGTATGATGATGGGTTACAAGCTGAGGAAATTGAGAGAGAGAAAAAGAAAACTGTTAGAGGCACAAGAACTCAAAACTACCCAACTAGGGGCATACAACAAGGAAGTACTAGCCGAGCTATAGAGGTGCATGCAGTTCAACAACCTAGAAGGTTCTACAACCTAGAAGGTTCTTTAACTTCAACCAACCACTCTCCAAAGTCCTAGAGAGGCTAATCCAAAAAGTCCTACTCTGACCCTTAACCTTTTCCAAACCCCTGAATCCAAATCTCCCTGGCTATGATCCAAACAGTTACTGTAAGTTTCATCAAGTAGCTAGTCATCCCACAAATACCTGCATCCGCCTAAAACATGAAATCCAAAACTTGATAGACTCTGGAAAAATCACCGACCCTGAGAAATCCAATTCCAACCCAACCACCTAAAATAACCCTTTTCCAGACTACCAAAATGTCCCATCACTAGCCACCATGATGATCAACTCAGGGGTTAGTGAAGAGGAAGTACTAAGCTCCTTCGAGGACCTTAACCTTATACCCAATGGAGAACCTTTTGAACAACCATAGAGAGGAGTAGAAGATTTACTAGGCCAGCCCTCAGGCAAGTTTGATTACAGAGTATTCTACTTGAAACCACCTCTGCTGATATCCTTATTGAATCAATTGTGGCCTCAGGATGGGGAGATGAATTTTATGATAAGCTAGTAAAAGAAGAGCCTACAATTCTTGAGCAGTCGCTAAGAGGAGTTGAAGATCTATTGGGACAACCTTCGGGCAAGTTTAATTATAGAGTATTCTATTCTAAACCCGCTTTTGTTAACATACCCATGGAAGAGATCGTGTTGACAGGATGGGGTGATGAGTTTGAAGAAGATGAATTCTTAACCCCAGAATTGTCCCAAGAAGGGGTTGAAGAACTGCTAAGCCAATTTATGGACAAGTTAAGGGAGTTGAAAGGAGAAGAAACATGCACAGTGGAAGTTTGGAAAAATAGGAAAAGAGAACAGATTGTTGGGGCTGTGGACATCTGGTGTGATTCTGATGAAGAAAAACTCACTAGAGTCAATGTATGGAGTGATACTCCAAATGTGAATCATGTGACTAGAAGCAGGAGGAATTACAAGGCAGTAGAAAAGTAGAATGAAAGGGTTGTAGAAAGGGAAGAAACAAAAGATGCAGAAGTAGAGGAAGGACTGAAAGAGGATATGATCCTAGAACAACTTAAGAAGGCTAAAACGAGTGTGAGCATTTGGGAATTACTTATGCATTCAGGCAGCCATAAAAGGGCTTTGGTTAAAGCTTTGTCTAACATGAGCATTGAAATGATAGCTACGCCTGAGGCTATGGTAGCAAAGGTGACAGAAAAGAAACATGGGCTGATAACATTTCAGATGATGACTTGCCTTTGGAGGGAAGAAATCATAACAAGGCATTATTTATCCCAGCTAAAGTAAAAGGGAAGAGAACCAACTTTGTAATGGTAGATGATGGTTCAGCTATAAATGTATGCCCGCTAAAGATCCTACCTAATCTGGGTCTGAAAGTAGATGACTTGATGGCTTCAAACCTCATAATCAGAGCTTACGATGATAGTACCAGGAATGTGGAGGGAACATTTTGGGCTTTGGTCAAAATAGGGCCTGTGGAGTCAACTGTTGAATTTACTGTACTGGACATCCTTGTTACTTATGCCCTGCTGTTGAGAAGGCCGTGGTTTCATGCCCTGGGAGGAGTACCTTCAACAATGCACCAGAAAATAAAATTCCCTTATGAAGGAGATATTGTGGCAATAGAAGTTGGAACCAATGCAACTATGGCAGCCATACTTGATAAATAGAAGCAAGTGTGTGTTTCGCCTAGTTTCCAAGTTGCTAGAATATTTGATGAGATGGATCCTAGGGTTGCAAAAATGATGGAAAACATGAGTTATCGACCTGGACAAGGGCTTGAGAAGAATGAACAAGGAAGTCCTAGGCCTTTAAACATTAAAACCCATGACCATATGAAGGGTTTGGGATATACTGAGGTAGGATCAGCTAAGAGAAGAGCAAAGAACAAGGAGAAAGCAAGAAGAAATAAGCCCTTAGGAAGGATTGGACCACTAAGTGAGAACTTCATCAAGACAAAGGAAGGCAAGTATTATCTGGGCACCAAAGAATCTGTTAACGTGGTTGGAAAGGATGTCCCTGGGTTTGAGATCTTCAAGGAGTAGATTATGGAAAGCCTAGTGGCCATCAACAAAGAGGAAGTCATGAAGCAAGTAATTGAAAGGATGGGTGATGATGCTGTTGAGGAGCTGCCGTGTCTGCTAGGACTTAGCTACTATCATTAGTGATAGTTTCATTGATTTTTTTTATGAAGAAACTGATGTAATAACGTCCGATCATTATACAGACGAAGATGTTATTTTTCTTATGGTCAATGATATGAATGCTAGTTTTGCTTACTTGTGTGATATGCATCCTGATAGTTCTATGCATTATAATTTTGATCGATCATGCATGTTTGATATTAATTTAATTCAATTTAATTCATTTAACATGGGCACAAATGATAATCCAAAGAACATTTCTATATCACATGATGTAACTCCTGAAGAGAGAAAAAATTTTATCACGAAAATATTAACAAAAAGACAGGTAGTATTCGCTTGGACTTATGAAGACACGATAGGTTTGGATAGGGAAATAGCAGAGCATCACATTCCAACTCATTCAGATACTAAGCCGGTTAAACAGAAGTTGTGTAGATTAAGACCAGAATGGACAAAAAAGATAAGGGAGGAAATTGCTAAGCAAATATAGGCTAACTTCCTAGAAGTAGTAGACTACCCTCAATGGCTAGAAAATATAGTACTTTTTCCTAAGAAAGATGGAAAAGTATGGATGTGTGTAGATTTTAGGGATTTGAACAAAGCCTGTCCAAAGGATGACTTCCCATTACCTTACATTGATGTAATAATGGATAGCGCTGCAGCAAGTGCAATGTATTCTTTTATGGACAAATTTTTCGGGTACAACTAGATCATGATGGCAGTCATGGATAAGATTAAAACAACTTTCATCACAGAATGGGGAACCTATTGTTACAGGGTGATGCCTTTTGGAATGAAAAATGCAAGTGCAACTTATCAAAGAGCCGCTATTGCACTTTTCCATGATATGATGCATAAGGAGGTTGAAGTGTATGTGGATGACATGATGGTCAAATTAGAGACAAGAGAAGGACACTTTGAAGCCTTAGACAAGTTCTTAGCCAAAATTAAGAGGTACAACTTGAGACTCAACCCGAAGAAGTGCATTTTTAGGGTTACTTCAAGGAAGCTGTTAAGGCATATAGTGAGCAGTCAAGGAATTGAAGTGGATCCAAATAAGGTGAAAGCCATCCAGGAAATGCTGGCACCAAAGATAGAGAAATAAGTAAGAGGATTCCTTAGTAGGTTGCAGTATATTAGTAGGTTTATCATAAAGCTCACTAACATTTGTGATCCTATCTTTAAGCTCTTAAGGAAAGATCAGTCGGTTAAGTGGAATGATGATTGTCAGAAATCTTTCGATAAGATCAAGGAGTATCTTATTAATCCACCTGTTTTGAAACCACCTAGATAGGGTAAGCCATTGGTTTTATACTTGGCTTTAGAAGAGGATGCAATGGGGGCAATGTTAGCACAAGAAGGGTAAGATGGAACAGAGCATGTAGTGTACTACTTGAGCAAGAAGTTTCTATTGTACAAGGAAAAATATGATTTAGTAGAAAATACATGTCTGATTATGATTTGGGCTACAAGAAAATTGAGGCATTATTTTCAATCTTACAAGGTTCAAGTTGTTTCAAGAATAGACCCTCTAAGGTATCTATTTCAAGCATTATCTTTAACTAGAAAAATGTCTTGATGGTTGGTACTCTTAACTGAATTTGATATAGAGTACATTACTACAAAGGTAATCAAGGGAAGAGCAGTAGCAGTATTCTTAGCTCAGAATGCGATCCAGTGTGAAGAGCAATGGAATTTGGAGTTTTCATATGAGAACTTAGTAGTTGCAGAGCACCGGTAGTGGAAACTTTACTTTGATGGAGCTGCAAACAACAAAGGAGCTAGATTGGGAGTGATTCTTGTTACACCAGAAGGAGAAACCACACCAATGGCAAAGAAACTGGATTTCAAGGTCACAAACAACATGGCTGAGTATGAAGCATGTATCTGTGGAGTTGAGGTGGCTATGGCAGTTAGAGTGAAAGATTTGTTGGTTTATGGAGATTCAATGTTAGTCATCAACCAGGCTAATGAAGAATGGGAGGTAAAAGAGGAAAAGCTGAAGCCTTATATCTGCTATTTAAAAGCCTTAATAAAGAATTTCACTAAATGTCTCTTTATCCATCTATCTAGAGATGATAATCAGATGGTGGATGCACTTGCAACACTCTTTTCAATGTGGGATAGTGCAACTGGGTTAGCTATGAAACCTTTAGTGGTCATGAAGTCTAGAGCACCGTGATATGGGGGTGAGCAGATTATGAATGTTCAAATGGGGCCTGAAGAAAAGCCTTGGTTTTATGATGTCTAGAGGTTCATTGAAAAGGGAAGTTATCCAGATGAAATGACCGCAAAAGAAAGATATGGTTTTCATGTTCTTGCACGTAAGTATGCAAGTCATGATGGGGTATTGTACAAAAGAATGTCAAATGGGATGTAGCTCAGGTGTCTCAAAAAGGATGAAGCTGAAGAGGTGATGTAAGAGATTCATGTAGGGGCCTACTGTTCTCTTATGAATAGGATAATTTTAGCTAAGAAGATACTCAGACAAGGGTATTACTGGATGACTATGGAAAAGGATTGTATTAGGACAAAAAGACAATGCCATCAGTGTCAGATCCATGGGAATCTTAGTCATATGCCTCCAACAGTGCTGAATAGTTTATCATCCCCTTAGCCCTTTGCAGCATGGGGAATTGATATCATAGGAGAAATAAGATCGACAACATCAAATGGGCATAAATACATAGTGGTGGTAATTGATTACTTCTCAAGATAGGTAGAGGCAGAATCTTTCAACACCGTGAAAGCAAAACAGATAGCACGGTTCATAAAAAAAGCATGATTTGCAGATATAGGGTTCCACATCATATTATGATGGATAACGGGGTTTAATTTCAAGCAAAAACAATAGAGTTGTTACAAAGGTATGGGATTGAGCACCATAAATCTTCACCTTATCGCCCTCAAGCTAATGGAGCAGTGGAAGCGACTAATAAAAATGTCAAGAAAATCCTTTCTAAGATGGTTAAAACCTACAAAGATTGGTCTGAATATCTTCCTTTTGCCTTATAGGGATATAGGACTATAGCTCAAACCGCCACAGGCCAAACACCATTCTCATTAGTATACAGTTGTGAAGCAGTTTTGCCCATAGAAATTGAGATTAAGTCCTTGAGAGTAGTCATGGAGGCTAAAATAACTGAGAATGAATGGGTACAAAAAAGATATGATCATCTAGTATCTCTAGATGAGAAAAGGATGGATGCCTTATTCCACACTCAGATATATTAAAGAAGGATAACAAGGGCATTCAACAAGAAGGTTAAGCCTGGGAAGATCAAAGTTGGAGATATGGTGTTGAAACAATATAGAGCCGTGGTGTTTGATCTGAGAGGTAAATTTAGACCAAATTGGGAAGGACTATACTTGGTCAAATGAGTCTTACCTAAAGGAGCTGCTAAGATATCAGATCTTGAAGGGAATGATTTTATGGAACCTGTTAATCTAGATCACCTCAAGAAGTACTACCTGTAAAAAAAATATGAATAAAAGTAGAATAAAGAAAATAAATTCCGTTGGCTAGAAAACCTGAAAAGGCTAGTCAAGCAAAAGTTAGGACATTCTCGCTATTCAAAAAACTCACAAAGGGCTGACAGGCAAAAGTTAGGGAAATAAATAAAAATAATGGTCCCATTGATTAGAAAACCCGTAAAGGGCTAGTCAGACAAAAATTAGGGAAATAAAAAGTGAGCGGAAAATATTCAGTTAGAAAATCTATGAGGACTAGTTGATAATAGAAGTTATGTCATGTGATGTATTAAATATACTCATTTTAGCCCTAATTAATGAATGAAATTGAAATTGAAGTTCTGTTAAACTTTGCATATCCTTCTTTATTATAAAGCATAAGTACTTGAAGGGATAACAAAGCATAAGAAAGCAAAAACTAGCTCTATGAGACCATTCTATCTAGTAATGTCTTTGTTTCTTCCTTTGTGACTCATCATACAAAGTTTGAGTTCTCTTGTACCTAGCAAAGCCTAGTGGTTCTGTCTTTTGGATAACAACCAAAGTCTTATAATTGTCATAAGTAGTAACATCAGCATCCAGGTGTATATTCCGTTCAAGGGCTCTACAAGGCCACAAGCTCCTAATCTTATCCAGAGAATCTTATCTCAAAGGAAAGCCTTTAAAGTCAATCAAAATAGTAATGATGAACTAGGGCGACCATATTGATGACAAAGGTGTGAAGGGGTAAAAAAGGTAGATAAGTGCAGCCCTGGAATAGGAACATAGTGATCATACAGCTCAATAGTCATGAACTTCAATCTCTACCAAGGGCAGACCCATGTGATCTCAGCATATGAAATCTTCTTCAACCAGTCAACCCATTGGTCCATAGAACATTTGTCTTTCATTTTTAGAGGACAAGATTGTAGTTGATGAGGTTGATGAGTTAAAGGGTTGAGGGGTACATTAAGCAAGCTCAACTTTTCTTGTAACCAAATCTTAAAAAAAAAGGTATAAGAATAATAAAATAAAAGCCTGCTAAGTTGAAAACCTGAAAGGATGGCTTAGGCAAAAATTAGGGCAAGCCTAAAAACCTAAAAGGGCGGCTTACAAAAAAATTAGGGCAAAAATGAAATAAAAATAAAAGTTTTGGTTGCACACCTGAAGAAGAAGTAAATTGCTTGAGAAACGGTTATGAGTCTTAAAACTGTCAAGCCCAATGATGGTCTTAGTAAGGATAACTGGCATAGGATTAGCTCTAAGCTTTACCTATTCCAAAATATTAACAATGAATGTATCGGCACCACTATGGTGAGAAACTAGTAGAAATTGAACATATAAACAGAAAGCAACTGTTCTAGTCCAAGAAGCAGTGTTCTTGTCCCGAGTCCCATAGGCGGTGATCAAAGAAGAAAGATTAATGGTCCTAGGGTTATGTGTATACATGTAAATATCAGCTGGGGGCAAATCAAAGAACATAACCAATATACCAAGAAATTTCATTTCCAAATTAGGAAGGGCTATCATAACAGTAGAGTCTAATGTGCACCCCAGAATAGCAGCAAACTCTTCAATCATTGGACAAAGCTCTTGCCCATTAAACCTGAATACATGGTCTTTGACATTCCAGAAGGTAGAAGCAGCATGTAGGAGAATGTTATCAATAGTTAGGTGTTGAAGAGATTTCAGGGATTTGATATGGAAAGGTTGAAGCTTATTCTAGTCATCACCATTAAGACTTTTAAGAAATTTCTTCATTGTTTGAAGAGATGCTTGAGTCATGATGAGGGTATAGAGAATAAAGGAGAATGCCCTTTGAATGGTTTTATATAAGGAAAGAAGATGAATTCATGTGGGAAAAGGATTCTGCTAGCAAAGAAAAGATGTGGATAAGGTGATAGAATTTGAGAAGGATTGGGATAAATAGATAATTGGGAAGATAATCCATTCTTTTAATTGTTTATCTATCCAATATTATATGTCTTAGAAAAGGATTAAGATAAATGGATAATTAATTAAAAAAGATAATGTTCATTAACTATCTTTTTAATTAGTTATTTAAAAAAAATCCATTAAGGTGCAAACACTGTTTTAGTTCTATCTAACAGTGTTTGAGACAGTATAAGAATAAAAATAGCAGTACAATAAAGAGCAGTCAGATACAGACACCCAGAAAGTCAGGAACATAGAAGATCTAAAACATTCATCTCGTGCTCTGGTATTAGGCCATAGGCTCCATCCTATGGTAGGGTCATCATGATGATGAGTGTTTGGAGATCTAGCAGATGAAGTCCCAGCACTATACGAATCAAAGCCCAAGTTTGCAAGCTACCGACGAAGCATCTCATTCTCCCACTCTAGACCATTGGAATAGCTCTATATACATAGAAAACACCATATCATATGCATAACATGCATACATTTGCATTGTCTTAGTGAGGGTGCTTACCCGCCAACTATTTGTAACCTACATCGTAAATAATCTCTGAGATGAGGCAAGTCCATATAAATACTCTGCATGTGTCCGGGGAATCTGTTTATAAAATTTTATTAATATCAATGTCAAGTGTACATATACATACAAGAAATAAAGCAAACAGACTCACATGAGAAGCATCTGGTGGATAAAAGCTAGGAAGCTAGGCATCACCAAACTGCATCTACTGCTTAACTGGAGGCTGAATAGCGGGAGCCTAGTAGAACATAGATTTGTCTGGAAGAGAGACATCACCAAGCGTAGCACCGATAAAGGCCCCATCATGACTAGACCCAACATGCTGTGCATGATGACCAGGACTAGGTCTGGGCTCAGGAATCTCAATCTCTAGAGTAATCTCAGTCTCCTCATTCGCATCAACAGGAGAGCGAACCTCCTCAAACTGTAAAGAGAAGGAGTGAGTCATAGGTTCTAGAAACAGAAGCTGAAATAACATGAAATTAGCTCATTGTTGTCAATGGGAACATGCTCCAGGAGGCTTTTATGGATAAACTATTGATAATGTCAAGAATGCTTAAGGAAATCTGAGGTAGCATATCCCTGTAGTGCATCCCTTAGCTCTGAACCTGTAAGAAGCAAGCTGCGGAGCATGGAGGAAGGGACATTAGATGGAATGTGATGTCGAGAAGGGCTAGAAGATCAGTGATATACTCGCTTCCCTAAATACCACATTAGACAGCCATAACTAAAGAGCAGGATCCTCATAGGCTCCAAGCGAGCTGCAGCCGCCATGAAATCATATCACTGGATGTCCTCAGCATCCTCCAACCAATCAGAGTTTATCTTCAATTTATGTAAATGAAGTCTAATCTCTATTAAATTGTAACATACTAATGATTTTATTTTCCTTTTTCCTTACCAGCTGCCACTCAATAGTGTTTAACTGATCACGGTACGTTTGCAAAGTATTCCTGTTTCTAGCAAGGTGAGAAGAATCCCATCGCATCATTAAAAGAAAGGTCCTATTAGAACTGATTGCATTGAAGCCTTGAATCAGCCCGATCTCTATGCTCCAGATCTAAAAAGAGAACATATAAAAAAAAGCAAAGAAGAGAAAAACTATAGAGATCAAATGAAGGAGAACATACATGTAAGATGTGCCAAAAGCCACATATCGTGACAACACCTCTACAAATAGTATCTAATTTGTAATAAATATAAGCAAGTGCAGTAGATCCCCAATCTAATGTGGCAACTCGGTCCAAGTCATGAAGAGGGCCCAATAGAGTGATACTGACCTCATGACCAGTCTCATAAAAGAGGGTCATGCCTAATAAAATAAAAAGGAAACACCTCGCCTTATGAATAATCTGATGATGAGTAGAAGTAGGAAGGTGCCTGAATCCCTCAACTAATGATGAAAGAAGAATGTTCTTTCGATTCTTCCATGCTGGAGCAAACCCGATCAAGTCTCACACATACTGACTCCATGTATACTCTAGAAGACTACATTAGTTGATGTTAAATGGAACTAGGGATCCTCCAAAGGCAATCCCGATGATAGCAGAGAAACTCATAGGTGAAATGGTCAGCTCACCCACATGAGTATGAAAAGTGTGGGTAGTATCCATCCATTGCTCGATCAAAGCAAATAAAGAATAATAGTCAGACCGGCCTTGAATGGTCAAAAGTATAGAAATGAAATGCCTAAATCCGAAAGCCCAAATCAAACGTGTTACCTACTTTGGCAGTCTATGAAATAATTCCCGAGCTATATTGAAACAGCCCGTGAACTTCATCAGATGCTATTTCAATTTCAAAAAAGGAAAATATTAATTAATTAATCAAAGAATTTAAATTGAAGGATTTGATTAGTTAATTAATTAATTAATTTCCTTTTTTTAAAAAAACATTTATGATCGGCAATGTAGATTGCCGACCGACAATCTAGAATGCCGATCGGCATTCTAGATTGTCGATCGGCAATCTACTATGCCCATCAACATTAGCTCAATTAATAAAAAATTTGGAATTTTGACTAGAATTCCAGACATCTGATCCTCCATTTTGACAACCTAGGAGCTAAATTTCATATTTTTAGAGTTAATTTTAAATTATCATGCATTTTCATATTAATTTCTGACTAATATACATGTCAATGTGAATTTCTACTTTAAAACTAACTCTAATTACTAATTATATAGGTAATATTTTTGCAAAAATAAATAGAAGCAAGAAAAGTTACCTCATTACCGACATCTCTGCACCTGTGGGTATATAAATGAGTCAAAGGAAAGATAGTTGAGTCTTCTCGAAGTTTTAGATTATTCTGAGGAAAATGAAGAGGCAGAATCCTCTAACATTATGAAGTCTCAACTCCTTCATGTTATTTGAGTGACGAGGAGACCATAGGATCATACGGATTGCAAATCAGACAACAAATGGTGAAGAAATCAAGAAAAGAAAATCAAGATTGATTGAAAAAAAAGAAGAAAAAGAAAAGAATAGAAAGAGAAGTGAAGTGATCGACAAAAGGGAAAGAATATATAAAATGGAGAATATCCATTTTAATCCTTCCAGTTTACTTACTTTTTATCTATTTTTTCTTTCTTGCAATTTGGTCCCTTATTGCATTCAGATTAGGAATACATTCCTAATTAAATAATGATATTCATCAAATTAATAATTCATTTAAATATTAATATTGCATAATCAATCTGTGATCCTGAATTTTCTATCAAGTACAAAATACAGAACAAGATTATAGAACTCCTTTTTTGCATTTTACATGCATGATTTCAATTAAAGGATTCATATGCTACACATTAGCTATGATATGAATTTCAAATGATTATGTTATGTGTTGCACAGTAGTCATAACCTTCATTATGTTATGTACTACATAGCAGTTATGACATAAACTTTGAAATTCATCATTGCTAGACGTTCCACAGGAACTATAGTATGTTTTTAATTCAATTCAATTACACTAGACATCCCACAGGGAATATAGTGTGCATCGTTAGATGTCCCACAAGGAATATAACAAAATTCAATTCATTTACACTAGATGTCCCACAAGGAATATAATGTGCATTATTAGACGTCCCACAGGGAATATAACAAAATTCAATTCATCCACACTAGACGTCCCACAGGGAATATAGTGTGCATCGTTAGACGTCCCACAGGGAATATAACGAAATTCAATTCATCTACACTAGATGTCCCATAGGGAATATAGTGTGCATCGTTAGATGTCTTATAGGGAATATAACAAAATTCAATTCATCTACATTAGACGTCCCACAGGGAATATAGTGTGCATCGTTAGATGTCCCATAGGGAATATAACGAAACTCAATTCATCTACACTAGACGTCCCATAGGGAATATAGTGTGCATCGTTAGATGTCCCATAGGGAATAAAACAAAATTCATCATTGCTAGACGTTCCACAGGAACTATAACAAGTTTTCAACTTATCATCACTAAACGTCCCATAGGGAATATAGTGAAACTCATTTGCACCAAGTCCACTTGATGTACCATAGGAAATATAGTATCACTTATCAAACACTATACTTTGATCAATAATTTAAGCATCAATCCATCACTTAGGATACAATCGAGTGTCCTAATTTATTTCTTTCGAAATTGTGTGCTTCTATTGCTTTGCCATAATTTGTCAAGCAAATAACGACAAAGGGGGGCAAATGTAAGCACCCAAATTTGGGATGCAAATGTGCACAATAGTGATGTAAGCCCCTATGATGAAATTCATTAAAAAATTGAACATGATTGTCAACTTTCTAGACTTTAAGGACTAATTTGCAACATTTTTTTAGGGTTTGATTGCAAATAAGTCAATTTTTAAGGGTCTTTTGGTAATTTAAAGTTAAAAAAAATTGTTGGCATTTAATGCCGATCAACATTAGTGTAATGCCGATTAGCATTACATAATGCTGGTCGGCATTGCACAATTCTAACTCATAAAAGTTGATTTTTTCATGTATTTTCTTGATTTTTCAATGTTTTAATTGGTTGAAAATTCAATTTTATCTTTATTATTATCTGTTAAAAATTTCAAAATTTCAACACGTTTAAAATGCTTTAAAAATCAAAATTCTTATTAGGTTGTTTATGAAGAGATGAGTTTATTCCTCCTTTGGAGGAAACCAGCACGCGCAGACTCTACTTTAAAAAGCAGAGTCTGGATGCGTGCGAGGGACTTCTCTTTCTTTTTTAGAGGATTTTTTTTTGTAGAGGATTTTTTTCTTTTTGGAGAGTTTTTGCACCAAAAAAAAATGCAGAAACCTAAAATTTAGATGTTAAGAATGCCTTACACACACCCAGGTCTTTTAAAAAAAACCCAATTTTGGATACTGCCAGTGTCTTCAAAAGCAATTAAATCCCAGTCCAGAATCAACAACAATTTAATTTCAACGGTGAAAATCCTAATTTGAGGGGTGAAAAAGGGGCATTTGCACAACATCTAAATCATTAGTGTTTTTTTTATGTCATTTTTATTCTTTCTATTTTTTTCTTTTACGATTTTTTTATTCTGTTATTCTCTTTTTGATTGTTTAATTCCACTACTAATCTGATTGTTTGTTTTTTTTGTTTTGATATGTGCATGTGGATTGAGGAGGATACTGTCTATATTTAAATTGAGTAGAAGGTCTATGGAATGCTGTGGAAGAACCTATGCTATTTCCCAGTAGGATTTATGATTTATTTATTTTTGGTGTTTTGTGTAGTTATTTTAATTTCTGGGTGTATAATTATTTAATTTTAATATTGTACATAGTTTGTAATAGCCCTAGTAGTGGGAATAGTAAAAATTTAATTTTCTATACTTTAAAATTAATTAGTAATTAGATTCAATTGTGTAAAATTCAATTAAAATCAATGGTGGCAGTAGCTTAAATTAGGGTTTGCATGCAATTAATTTAGGTTTTTTTAGAAAATCATTGTAATATTTATTTGATCCATTTTTTGTGTTTTATTTGTTTTGGGCTTGTTTTTTATGTTTTAATGTTTTTTGGCCCCAAGCCCACGTTTAGGTCTAACCCACTTAATAAATAAGCTTACAAATTGATTTAGGTTTTAAATAATTAAAATCAATTTAGGCCCATTAGGTTAATTAGATTTTAGGCCCACTTAGTTAATTAAAACTTGTCTAGACTTAGCCCAACCCATTTAATTGCATTTCTTTTAAAATAAATAGACCTAGACCCACATTTCACTTAAAGTAAAACCAATTTAGACTTAGGCCCACTAATTTAATTTTCCTTTAAAATTGAATAGACTTAAGTCCATTTCTTAGAAAGACTAAAAATAGATTTAGGCTCACTAATTAATAAAATGTAAGCCCACTTTTATTCCATTTCACTTGTAAATAAAATGTAGATTTAGCTAACTTATAAAATAAAATTAATATAGTTAAAATATAGGGACATTGCCTTATTGATGCATTTTTTACTTGTAATTTTATTGACTTGTTGCCTTTTTGGGTAGATGGATTTAATTAGGGTTTAATAAAATTGCATGTAATTAGAGGATGAAATAATCATTTATAAAATTATTCTAAAAGAACACGAGACTAAGAGAAGTTAGTATTTCATATTCAGAATCTCCTGGTTGTGGTGCTAGCTTTCTTTTAGAGAATTGAGTACCACCTTTTTTATTTGTTCCTATTATTACCCTGGGTGGCAACTCCTCATTTCCACACCATGTCTTTGTGACAGTGGTTAGTGTGTTCTCTAAGGCCCTGAGCCTAAATAGTGTCGTGGTTGCTAAAATCTTGAACGTGCTCTAAACCCCACTATCTACAATCCTCTCACTTCTTTCTCTATCTTTGGTGCTAGCATTTCTTGAATAGCTTTCACTTTTTCTGGATCCACTTTAATTCCTCAACTACTAACTATATGCCTTAATAATTTTCCTAAAGTAACCATAAAAATTAACTTCTTTGGGTTGAGCCTCAGATTGTACCTCTCAATTCGAGATAAGAACATATCTAGAGCTTTAAAGTGTCCTTTTCTTTTTTTTATTTAACCATCATATCATCCATATATACTTCCACTTCCTTATGCATCATGTTGCGGAAAAGAACGATGACTGCCTTTTATATGTTGCACCCGTATTCTTTAACCTAAAAGGCATAACCTTATAGCAATATATTTCCCATTCCATGATGAAAGCTATCTTGATCTTATCCATAACTGCCATCGTTATGTAATTATACCTCGAGAACCCATCCATGAAGGAATACATCACACTTGACGTTGCACTATCCACTATTATATCGATGTGAGGTAAAAGGAAGTCATCCTTTGGACATGCTTTGTTTAGATCCCTAAAATCTACACACATACATAACTTGCCATCTTTCTTAGGTATCAATACTATGTTTGCTAACCATTAAGGATAATCTACTACTTCTAGAAAGTTAGCCTGGATTTCTTTAGCAATTTCCTCTTTTATCTTTTTAGTCCACTATGGTCTTAGCGTGCATAGTTTTTGTTTGATAGGTTTAATTTATGGATGAGTAGGAGTATGATGCTCTGCAATTTTTCTATCTAAACTTGGCATATCCTTATAAGTCCAAGCAAATACTACCTTTCTTTTTTTCAATATTCTCTTAAAATTTTCCCCTTTTTCAGGAGTTACTTCATCTGATATATAAATGTTCTTAGGATTATCATTTATGCCCATGTTAAATAAATCAAATTGAATTGAATTAATGTCAAACATGCATGAATGATCAAAGTTATAATGCAGATAACTATTAGGATGCATATCACAGAAGTAAGCAAAATCAACATTCATGTCATTGACCATCGAAAAAATAGATTTTTCATCCTCAAATAGATCAGATGTTATTACATCAGTTTCATCATAAAAAATCAATAAAGCTATCACTAATGATAGTGGCTAAATCTTGGGGTGGCTCCTCTTTAGGTGGCAAACACAATAGCTCTTCGATAGCAGCATTGCCCGTTCTCTCAGCTGCTAGCTTCATCACTTCCTATTTTTTGTCTTTCACCAAATTCTCCATAATATGCTCCTTGAAGATCTCAAACCCAGGAACATCTCCTCCAACAACATTGATTGATTCCTTAGCTCCTAAATAGTAATTGCCTTTCCCTGGTCTAATGAAATTCTCACTTACAGGGCCAATTTTCTTTGAGAGCTTTATTTGCTTGATATTAAACCTCTTTCTCGCTCTTCTACTTATTGGCTTTGTTTATTCAACATAACCTAAACCAGTTGTGTTGCCTTGAATCTTGAACTTTGGGAGACCAGGGATTCCTTACTCATTCTTCCCTAGCCTTTGCCCTAGCTGGTAATTCATACTCTCCATCATTTTTGCTACTCTCAGATCCATTTCAGTTCCAACAAATATCCCAACAATCTAGAAACTAAGGGGTGCACACATTTGCTTATGTTTATCCAATATGGCTGCCATAGCAGCATTGGCCCCAGCTTCTATAGTTATAACCTCTCCTTTATGAGGGAATTTTATCTTTTGATGCAAAGTTGAGGGTACCCCTCCCAAGGCATGGAACCATGGCCTTCCTAATAATAAGGCATAAGTGACTAGAATATCTAGCATAGTAGACTCAGTAGTTGATTCCATAGATCCTGTTTTAACTAGAGCTTAGAATGTTCCCTCCACATTCCTAATGCTATCATCGTAAGCTCTTATTATGAGGTTTGAACCCATTAAGTCTTCAGCTTTCAAACCTAGGTTAGGTAGGATTTTCAAAGGACATACATTAATAGTAGAACCATCATCAACCATAGCAAAGTTAGTTCTCTTTCCCTTCACCTCAGCTGGGATAAATAATGCCTTATTATGGTTTCTTCCTTCCAAAGGCAGGTCATCATCTGAGAATGTTATTAGCCCATGTTTCTTTTCTGTAACTTTTTCTACCATAGCCTCAAGTGTGGCTACTGTTTTAATGTTCATGTTTGATAAAGCTTTGACAAGAGCTCTTTTGTGGTTGCCTGAATGCATCAGTAGTTCCTAAATACTAACATTTGCCTTAGCCCTTTTTAATTATTCCAGAATCAGATCCTCTTTCTGATCTTCCTTTACTTATGTATCTTTCATTTCTTCTCTTTTTGTGACTTTCTCATTTTTCTTTTCAGCTACTTTGTAATTCTTTCCACTTCTAGTGACATGATTCATCTTAGGATCATCACTCCAGACATCAATACCACCTGGACTTTCATAATCAGAGTTATACCAGATGTTAATAACTCCAATGATTTGATCTCTTTTCCCATCTTTCCACACTTCCATTGTGCATGTTTCTTTCCCTTTTAACTCTTCCATATTGAGCTTGCCTAAGTGTTGGTTTAGAAGATTTTCAACTTCTTGAGACTATTCAGGAGCTAAAGGTTCATCTTCAAACTCATCACCTATCCTGTAGGCACAATTTCTTTGACTGAAGTGGGCCTAAAGTAAAATACTTTGTAATCAGACTTGCCCGAAGGTTGTCCCAATAGATCTTTAACTCCTCTATGTGGCTATCCAAAGGATTCTCCATTTGTTGTAGGGTTTACATTTTCAAAGGAGTTTAGCACTTCTTCTTTGCTAACCCCTAAATTAATCATCATTGTGGCTAGTGGTGGAACATTTCAGTAGTCTAGGAAAGGGTTATTTCTGGTGATTGGGTTAGAGTTGGACTTTTCAGGCTCTATAAATTTTCCAAAATCTATTAGGTTTTGGATTTCATATTTTAGGCAGACACAATTGTCTGTGGAATGGCTAGCAGCTTGATGGAATTTATAGTAACTATTAGGGTCAAAACCGGGGACATTTGGGTTTGGTGGCTTAAAAAAGGTTAAGGGTCAAAGTAGGCTTTTTTGGATTAGTCATTCTAGGACTTTAGAGGGTGGTTGGTTGAAGTTGGAGAATCTTTGGGGTTGCTGGACTGCATGCACCTCCACAGCTTGACTAGTACTTCCCTATTGTGTGCCCCTAGTTGGGTAATTTTGGGTTCTGATGCTTCTAGCATTTCTCTTCTTCTCACTCTCAATCTCAATCTCTTCTGCTTGCATACCATCATTATATAGGTCTATGAATGTTTTGGGGTTCATCATTTCCAATCTCTTGACCAGATTAGGTCACACATTACAGACTATCATCTTAACCTAATCCTTCTCAGCTAGCTTGTTCTTCATCAGTCTTGCTTTGTTCATAAATGTAGTAAGGAAATCAAAGAAGGATTCATTGGGCTTTTACTTTGTCAGTTCTAAGTCTCTGATGGACACTTCTAGTCTGGTGTTATAATCATATTGCTTTAAAAAGGTAGTACATAACTCTTTTCAATTAGTTCTGATAAATTTTTTCAGCCCATGATACTAGTTTACAACCATTCCCTCTAAAGATAGTATAAATAACCTAGTGATCACTTCTAATGGTGCTTTAGTAGTACTCATGGTTGCTATATACTGGTTAAGATGAATCTTTAGATCTCCTCTCTCATCAAATTTTTGTAGTTGTGGCATCTTGAACTTGTCAGGCAGCCTATTGTCTCCCATCTATAATATGTCATCAAAGTTGAATGAGTGCCCCATTCCTTATCCTTTAATCAACTCTTCCATCTTGGACATTTTCTGAGTCAGTGCTTGCATCTGCTTAGACTTATGATCATGGACCAATTCAAGTGACTCCCTCTTCACCTTTTCTACCATGTAGTTCTCGATGTCCTCAAGTCTCACATCAGTAGCAGGTATATTTCTAATAATATGTTGCCCCCTATTATTATTAACAATAGGTAGAGCACCAACAATAGGTGAAGGAGCTGCAGTAATAGGCGGATCTCCTATAGTAGTTGGTTGTCAATAACAACAACAGGTGGTTGTTCAATAGTAGGTGGTGGTACAACAGTAGGTTGCACTAGTCCAGCCAGAGCTTGCCTCAATTCATCTTGCATCATAGCTCTTATATCATCCATTAAAGCTCCCTTAATGTCCTTTAAGGACCACATCTTTGGTTGTTGTTCCATTTTTGTCTGTTTAGTCTGAGTTAGTTTAGCTTGTACGTAAAGCGGGTTGATAGGACTCTTCTCTAGTTCTTGAAGGATCTCTTGAGCTATTGACTTAGGGCTGAAATCTATTTTGATTAATCTACCACCTTTATGTCCCTAGATATGAGAAGACCCAGATGAATCTATGATGGCTACAAAACAAGTGTCATTATAATGCATGGAATGCATGTATGCATGATGCACATGCTATGCATCAAGTAGCAAGCAACCAAATATCAATCAAGTGTACAACATACATCCTTCCAACCTTATTCCTCCGACACATGTGTTTAATAGTGAGTCTCTTGTCCTAGCATTTTTAGTCTTAGTCTTAATATCAACATGGGATATTAAGGACCAATAAGCATGCCAGATCTCTCTCAAAGTAGTAAAGCATATAAATAACATTTCTAGGTATAAAAGTCTAGCCTAATCTTCATCACCCCAAGGGGCTTTAAAAGTATGGGCCTGGGATTTTAAAGATAGAAATACCTCATGGTAATAAGCATAGAAACAACATTTCTAATTATAAAGGTCTAGCCCAATATTTATTATCCAAAGTGGGCTTCAAAAGTATGGGCCTGGACTTTTATAGATAGAAATACCTCATGGTAAAAATCATACAAGCAATTTGGGTAGATCCTAGGGGAAGTAACTAAGCCATTATATGTGGTTGGAGTTTGGTGAAACGGTCAAGGTTCCCTTAGCACATTGCCCTCTATTATGGACGTTGAGTTACAGGCCAAGGTTAGAGGGGCTCGACATCGTTTACTAACTCGAGAGAAGATTACCCCCCTTAAGGACTTGGGTTACAGACTCTAGTCTAATGAGCCTAGTATTCTCTATTGAACTGAGTTAAGGCTAAGAGTAATGGTTTAGCCAATTTACAACTCTATGAAGCTAGTGGAATCATAAACCAACACCATTAGTTTAATAGGGACATGTAGAATGAATGCAAGAATGAAATAATAATCAATAAAATAATTCTAAAGAACACAAGTAGAATCAATATCTTTTATCATAGTGGAGTCACCACTATAGAAGGCGGGGACTTAGTGTGCATCCAAGATTTTAGCAACCGCGACACTGTTTGGGCTCAAAGCCCTAGAGAACACACTAACCATTGTCATAAAGACATGGTGTGGAGATGAGGAGTCACCACCCAAGGTAATAACTAGGACAAATCGAAAGGTGGTACTTGATTCTCTAAAAGAAAGCTAGCACCACAACTAGGAGATTCTAGGAATGGAATACTAACTTCTCTTAGTCTTATGTTCATTTAGAATTACTTTATAAATTATTACTTTATTCTCTAATTACATGCAATTTTATTAAACCCTATTTGAACATCTGTTAAACCCTATTTGAACATCCATTTAACCTTAATGCATCTAGTCAATAAAATCACACATAAAAAATGCATTCAAGCTCATCGTCCCTAAGTTTAAAGTAGGTTAATTTTATTGAAAGTTAGCTAGATTTACATTTTTTATTTACAAATAAAAATGAACTATAGGTGGACATGCATTGTTATTAGTTAGTGAGCTTAAGTCTATTGATTTTAATTATCTGAAGGTGGTCCTAAGTCTATAAGTTTTAAAGAAATTGGATTTTATAAGTGGGCCTAGTCTAACTTGATGTTATTTTAAGTGAAATGTGGGCCTAAGTCTATTTATTTTAAAGGAAATAAAATTAAATGGGCTAAGCTAAGTCTAAATTAATTTTACTTAATCTAAAAATGGGCATAAGTCTAAATTAACCTAATGGACCTAAATTGATTTTAATTAATTAACATAAACCATTTTAAGCCTTTTTTATTTTGTGGGTTTGAATCTATCATGGGCTTGGGACCCAAAAGAATAGAAACATAAAAAAAAAGTTCAAAATAAAAAAAACGTAAAAAAATATATCAAACTAACATTTTAGTGACTTTCTAAAGAAAAACCTAAATCAATTTATATGCAACCCTAAATTAATCTACAACCATCATTGATTTTAATTAATTTTTACCTAGTGAAGTCCTAATTACTAATTCATTTTAAAAGTAGAAAAGTAAAATTTTACTATTCCCACTACTGTGGTTATTATAATATTCTACTTACTAGAAATTAAAATTAATTACAAACCCAAATTAATTAACACACAGAACATAGGAAAAAATAATAAACACAGAAACTTCAAACCTTAAAATCTAATCATAGTTTAGAATCCATGGCATTCCATGGATCTTCTATTTGATTTTTGGATATCTGGAAATGACCTCATCAATCTCCAATTGGATTCCAAAAGGAAAACAGAAAAAAAAAACATAGAAATCACATTAGCCAAATGAATAAAATAACAATTAAATTAAAAAGGAAATCAAATAATAATTAAAGGAAATTAAATTAAAAAGAAAATCAAAATACAGGAGAAAATAGAAATGAGATGCTGTGCATTCTTGGATGGCCCCTCAGATTGAGATTGCCACCAATTTAAGAATTGACTCTACGTTTTATTTTTAGTTATGGACTATTAAAAACAAAAAAAAGCATACTTTTTTTGTGTAGTGAAGAATTTTTTTTCTTTTTCTTTGTGATTTTTAGGGTTTTTATGCAGTCAGGAGCTAGCTCTCACTCATGTAGTCTCGGACTTTTTAAAGCAGAGACCTGTGAACGGACTTTCCTTTATTCCAGGAACTGACGCTATCTCTTATTTTTCAAAATTTTTACGAATTTTGAAGATGTAAAACTATAATTATGTTTTCAAAAAATATTCAAAATTAATTTTCAACCAATCAGTGAATAGAAAAATATTCAAAAATAATAGAAAAATTGAAAAAATTGAAAATATTACGTAATGCCGATCAATAATTTGCTAATGCCAATCAACAATAAGCAAATGTTGATTAGCATTCTCCTAATGCCAGTTGGCATTAACTAAATGCTAACTGCATTTTACTTATGCAGCTTGAAAAAGAAAATTTTAATAAAAGGAAACTCCTAAAATCATGATTTTGCAATTAGGTCCAAAAAACATTACAATTTAGTCCTTAAAATCTCAAATTTCAATGCTAGATATCAATTTCTTGATTAATTTTTCATTATAGAGGCTTTTGTCACATTATGCACAATTGCATCATAAAATTTAGTGCTTACAGAGATTGAGCAACCAAAAAGAAAAATAGGTCAGTTTGCACCTTACGATCTAAACACATAAATTTCACAATGGGAATTAGGTATGCTTTTTACTAATGTGTAGTAATTTAAGGAGGCTATATATAAGTATGCTATAATTAAGGGAATAAAACTTAAATTGAGGCCTAAGCAACCTGATAAAGTGAGTGCTAATTGCTTAAAAGATGGGTATAAATGGCATTTATATGCTAGGATTTAGAGGGAAGTAAAAATTTCATTATTAAGACATATAATCCAAAGCATTCATGTTCGAGATTGAATAAGACATTATATTGCAACATTTCTTATATTGCATCTCGTTTCAAAGATAAAATCTTGTCACAACCTAGAATTAAGATTAAAGAGCTTGTTGAACTTATGAAAAAAGAATTGCATTTGTATGTAGGTAAACATATATATAGGAGAGTTAAGGTTAAGGTGTTAGCAACTGCAATGGGTGATCCGAAGGTCGAGTATATAAAATTGCATGATTATTTAAATGTAATACTTAGGTCCAACACTAGGAGTACTTATTTTGTGAATTGTGATACAAGGTGACAACTTAGAAAATAATTATTTGAGAAGTTTTATGTGTGTTTTCATACAATGAAGCAAGGTTTTAAAAAAGGTTGTAAAAAGATTATGGGGTTTGATGGGTGCTTTTTAAAAGGACCTTATCAATGACAACTTTTGGTTTATGTTTCTAAAGATGGCAATAACTAGATCCCAATTGCATGGGCCATAGTTAAACTTGAGAATACTTTTAGTTGGAAGTTGTTGTTTGAAAATGTTAAGAATGACCTTGAACTAGAGAATTAATATGGCCTAGCTATTTGTCATGACATGAAAAAGGTATGCAATTTGCTTATTTATATGAAGTTAAATTTCATATTTATTTTAAGGCTTAACATGAAATTGTACTAATTATTACCATTGTTTTTGTTGAAAGGGGCTAATGATTTCTATTAATAAAGTCTTACATGAAGTTGAAAATAGAATGTGTGTAATGAACATTTTTACAACTTGGAGGATAAATGGGGGGGGGGGGGGAGAGGAGAGGAGGAAAAAACTTTGGGAATATGCATACTCCACATTTGAGGCACAATTCAAAGAGAAACTCAAGGAGCTGAATCAGTTGCATAGGAAATAATATGACAACCCATTTTTTTACTAACACATGGTAAATAAAAATTTCACTAGTTGCATAGGATAAGTTAGATGGTAATAAGAGGAAATTATGTGACTACTAATTGTCATTCAATGGGGAACATGGTTTTGAAGTGATTGAGGGAGAATATGGTAACACAATTGACTTAAAAGCTCTATGTTATACTTATAGGTATTGGGAATTGAAAGGCATCCCTTGTGCACATGCAATTTGTGCAATGTTGCACATGAAAATTGACCCTGATGCATTTGTGAGCAAGTGGTACTCAAAAGAGAAATATTTGACAACATATAGCATTATCACATAACCTATTAAAGGGATGTGTTTGTGGCCTGAATCTAATTACCCTGCTATTGAACCCCTTATAATTAGAAAGAAGCCTGGAAGGCTGAAAAGAGAAAAGATAAAGATGAACATAAAAAAGCAAAAAATGGAAAGACGTCAAAGAAAGGTGTGAAGATGACATGCTCTTTTGGCCATAATCAAGGCCATAATAAACAAGGTTGTCCAACTAGAGGTCAACCCTAGAACTAGGTATGCCCTGTGTGTTGGTGAATTTATTTTTTTTCATTTGGCTTACTAACATTATTTATTCTCTATTAGAATGGGGAAGGACAGTCATCATCAATAGATTAGGCAATAACTCCACCACTAGCAAGGCAATCACCAACACCTACAAGGTTTTCATCTTCAACACCAAGTCCAACATCAACAACACTTACAACCACACTAGCTATAAGAACACATAATGTTCCTATCCAATTTTCGTCTCCACCAACATGGTTTAATATACAACCATTAACTGATGTCTCATCACTAGCAGGCACTTATTATGTTCCTATATAGTTTGATTCAAATTAGGTAATTTTTTTAAATCAATTTGAATCAATTTAACTTCAACTTTATGACACTGATATTGATTTTATTGGGTGAAAATAAGAGGGTATCGTTGGTAAAGGAAGATGGGAACATCCAATGTGTAGAAGAGGTGCACCTATAGGAAGAGGACAAGTAAGACCTCTGATTTCAAATTTAAGCTTAAGAAGAGGCAAGCAATCCACTTCAAGTGTTGGCAGAGGTCCAACATTAATTGAACCATCAATAGTTGGATATAAAAGATATGTAGCTCTAACTAAATCATCTCAGGCTAAAAGAAAGAGTTTGAGACTTGCTGCAAGTTATGGGCATGGACTTCTTGTAATGGATAATGGCATGATGGTTAGGTATGCAAGTAATTTTCAATGTGCTATTAAATTTTATTAGGTTTGGTTTAAATAATGTTCAACGAATTTTTTTTATCATAGTATGGTAGACCTATGTCTCAAGTTATAACAACTTCTTTAACTATTAAGAGTTTAGCAGTTATAACAAGTGATTTAGGATTTAAACCACCTAGTTTAAGGTGGAATGGAAAATTAGTAATTACTAGTAGACAGCTTCATTATAAAAAAACAAAAATAACAAAGAAAGAAGAAGAATGACTCTCATGATGCTACTACTATAAGTAAACAGTCCCAAAGCCAAACCAGTCCTTTTGGTGCTGAAGCAAGCCATACTAGAAGCAACATTTAAAGTCATCATCAGTAACATGACTGCTCTCTATTATACCTTGTAATTTATTAGTGCTAGTAATGGACAAGGATGGGCTATATGTAGTTAGGCTAGAATAGTTTGAAGCATTAAGTGCCATATATATATGCCTAAAGAACAAGTATTGCTATTGGGATGCTATTTTGATATAATTTTTATAGCACTTAGTGCTACCAAAGTGACAATATAATTTGGATATATTAGTTTAATATTGCAATATATATTTGAAAATTATGAAGATAGAAAGCTTTCATCTCATAATTATTTTTTCATTCTTAAATATGCAATGTTACATCAAGCTTCTAAGCTGTAGAATAGGTATGCAATCTATACTCCTATAGGCAAAATATGCACCAACTACCATATATAAAAGGGTGCATAGTGCAGAGCATATGAACCATATTTCACTTAAATAACAAAAATACACTACCTATCCATAACATTTAACTTCTATTTCCAAACACATGCAAAACAAGAATCACTATTAACACAATAATTATTCTTTTTTACTTCTTTTGAACATTGATTGTTCTATCTTTTTCACATTCATATTCCTCATATTTTTTAGTAATCCAATAATACTTAATTGTTTAGCTAAAGGGGGATCAATATATATAAAGAAGTTGCATGCATAAACAACTTGTACCTTAAGATTAATGAGATTTTTATTTAAAAAATAAAAACCTTACTTATTAGTATATGTAGTTAAAACCCAAAATTCAAAGCATTTTAGTCACTTACCCTATAATTCCTACAACTAAAAAACCTCCATCCAGGGTTTGCATTAGTCCATAGGGTTTTCATATTTGTGATCTCCCCACAGTGGCACATAAGCACCTCGAAGTTAGCTACCTCCATTATTTGAAAAACAAAATCAAAGATGAAGCAAGCAGATGAAGTTTGAAGAATGAGCAAGAAGAAGTAATGAAATCAAAGATAATAGAGGAAGTAATCTTTTTGATGTAGAACGAAGGGAAAAAAATGATAAGTTCATATGAAAATTGCAAAGATCTATAAAAAAGAAAATGAAGAATAAGAAGTTAAAATTATTTAATGCCTTTTTTACCATTGCCATATGCTACCTTAGCATGTTACAAAACCCTAACACACTTTATAATGTTTGCAACCACTCTCTTATCTGTGCTATCTAGATAATTGCTCACCACATTTAAAATATCCAGCTCTTATGTTAAATTGGTCCTAAATTGAAATTTAGATGTCTTATTGGTTACAATGAAAGCTAAGGTGTGTCATGGGTCAAAAGGGTAAAGTTTTGGGGTAAAATAAAGTATTTCACCTTTCCTATTATCTACATTTTCTTATCTTTCTTGGACTTTTTAAAGACCCCTCCAACTAGTATACTATTTAGATTCTATAAACCCAAGCTCTAATAAAAATGCATATATGCATACGATTATAAGCACCATATTTTTTTAGCTTATCGCTAAAGTAAGGTTTAGGTCGAGTATGACCATGGCATGGTCGTGCCATAGTCTGTGTCACTCACTGGAACAAAAGGATTAAGCAGAATGACTTGTAGTATAACCATTTTATGTATTGTGTGCCCTTCTACTCAAAAGTGAAGAGTTTGAGAATTCTAAGCATAGATGGAGCACATCATGGTCTAGACTGTGTTACACACTGCTGAAAATAAAGAATTACTTAAAAGATATAACATGACTTGATGCATGGCCGTGTTCCAGGCTGTGCGCCTTTTTAAGTAAGAAGACCACATCGAAGCATGAGCATGTTTAAATAATGTCAGAAAATATGAATTGTAACATAGTTGGAAGCACAACCTTGTCACAAGCCATGTCAAATGAGAAAACTTCTCCTTGCATATTTGGATTGAGAAATTCATTCAAGATTATATCTTTATCAAGTAATGCTTATCTAAAGGGGGTTATTAGGAGTTTGTTGGATATCCTCAGACACTTTTAAATTACAAATAAAAGATCAATGAGGAAATTAAGAGATTTGAAGATTCAAGCATTCAAATGAGTTTTTCTATTCTTTACCTTCATTCTCTTTCATGTTTGTAATTTTTATTAGTGCCATTAAAATTATATGTGGCTAAATTTCTTAAAGAATTTGGATTTTGGAGTAGCTTTCTAAGTTGTGATTAAACATAATATTTATTAATTGGTTTTCAATTAATTTTATCAATTGTACTTATTTTTTACTTTCATTCTAGACTAGTTTGATTACATGTTTATGGTTAAGTTAACTATTGAGAGTTAGGCAAATTTTCTAGTTTAAAACTCTTAAGATTTAGAGTTCTTCAGTGGTAAAATAATTGTCAAGGAACATTAATGAGAGTAGGTTAAATTTTAATCTTAATGTTCTTAAATGAACTTAAGAGAATTGTTACATAATTTAGAATAATTACCCTTAGCTAAAATTAATAGATTTAATAACTTAAGTGTTCATGATTAATTTAGAATAGTGAAACAAATTTCCAAGCTCTAAATTTTACTTAATTGATTTTCTTTTAAGATTTTATTTGCTTATAATTTCATAATTGATTTCTTCACTCATTAAATTTTATTTGCTAGCTAGGAAAATAAATAGAAATATTAGTAATCAATATTCAATCTTCATAGGAACAATATCTATTTGTACTACAATTCACGATTCGTGCACTTGTAGTTTTTAGGCATAACAAAAAGAACTAAAAAAAAATTATTTCTTTGTCATAAGAATAAATTTTAACATTTATATTTAAAAGTGCCCTAGAGGGGGGGAGTGAATAGGGCTAATAAGAAATTAAAAAGATTTGAATAAGAATTAAAAGAGATGTTGAGAAGGAGGAATGATGAACACAAGAATTTAAGGAGTTCAGATTCTTAACAATCCTACATCTCCACTTAACTTACCCCAAGTTAGGATTTTCAATTTCCCATAATCTCATTTACAAGATTGAGATTACACAAGAGTTTTGTGGCTCACTCTTCAACCTTACAACTTGAGTTTTTAAGGATCACTCAAAAACCAATTTATAAGTGTTTTCAAGGCTCATACTAAAACCAAATTTCCAAGTATTTTAATGGTTAAACACTTAAACCAATTCCTTTATAATAGAGTCTCAATTCCCATTTTCTAATCCCAAAAAATAAAAGAATAAGAATTCCTATTCCAACACTTAACAACTCTCACAAGAGTTATACAAAAATAAAATGAATTTTAAAAGAGTTTAGAGAGCTTAATTGAATGCTTAAAAGTATATAATGAATAAACAAATTTATTAATACCTAAATGATCTGTAGAGATTATATTTATACTTGAGAAATTTAATTATAGCTATTAGAAACAACAATTTTTATTTCCAACACATTTAAATTTCATTTGAATGTAAATTGGACTTTTGAGCTGTGATTACTCAAGTCCCGGTTAGGATTTCATAAGTCTTGGTTAGGACGAGTATTGAATAGCCATTATGAGTCATTGTATTTGAATTTCTGCATTGGTATAAATTGTGATCACCTTGTCATGATTGGGACTACCTTGTCCTAAGCACAGTCCTAGTCGAGACATTGGATCGGGATGTGTTCTACCAAAAATGATTTTTTTTGAATTTGGTCTATCCTAGTATCGATCGAGACCATGATAGGATTTATACTATCTTAAGCAATTTAGTCCCTATGTTGGTCTTGGTCATGAGCATGCTTGTGATTATTGTTTGTAGTGATATTTCTTTGATAATTCTTCACCATTTTGACTTTTAGATAATTCTTAACTTATACATACTCGAAGAAAACACATTAGTTGCTTAAAATTAAGTTAGTTAATATCAAAATCAAGATTGATAACTTGCTAAGGTTGGCAATCTCCCCCTTTTTGATTTTGACAAACTTATTTTGAGTTTGATAAAAATAATACAAAGTGAAGTGTGTGATAGATAACAATTATGATAATAATGATAAAATCAAATGAAATAAAATATATTTCTTTATTTCTCCCCTATGGACATGATAAGAAATATGAATTTATAATTTTGTTCCCTTTTCATTAGAAAATAAGCACAACATAAAATATTAACATGAGGGATAATAAGTAACATGGCCTAATATGACAAATGTCATAAAATCATGATAATATGATCATTTAAAAAAATTGTTAGGAAATTTGAAGGAAATAATTTAAAATATATATGCATATAGTGCTACTAAGATGCATCACAAAAATAGTATAGATAACACTTATGTTGAAGCTTAACAAGCTTAACTATCACATTATCATATAGAGCTTAGCTAGATAATCATATATGATTATGTGACACTTCACATATTACAAACACAAACACTAAGCACAATTATCATATAGCTTCTTCTTACCCTTTTTCAAATACAAAAAAGAAAAGAGAGAGATATAAAGAGAAATGAACCTAAAGGAATAAAAAATCCTAAAGGAAATAAAAGATCAAGAACCAAAACAATGAAAAATAAAGACACACCAAATCTTTATGAAATTCATGGCATACATAAACAAAGTAAGCAAAACAAGGCCTTTTTATCACATATGATATACGACAAAACTAGCCACACTTACAATATTACTATGCATGCATAAACAAAATTGTGTAAAAAAATATTCAAACAATCTTCTCTCCCCCTATTTCAAATAATAAAATAGAATAAGATTTTAAAAAATTGATATTAAGGACACATTTTCACAAAGTGATAAACACATCACTATCTCAAAGTTATAAACACATAATTTGTCAAAAATATTCATGTAAAAGAAATTAACTAAATACACATGAAAACTCAAATATTTTCTCCCCCTTTGGAAAAAAATAAAAAAGAATGAATACTAGAGAAATTGACATTTTGAGGAAAGGAAAAGGTTATTAATAATGAAAATTCATACATCACAAAGATAAGATATTGAAAATAAACATGAAATAAACAAAACATAAATAAACAAACTAATAAGCCTAAAAACAAATTAATAGCTAGAGGCTCATTTATGGAAAATAAACTAAATAGATATCAAAAATAAAACAAACAAAAAATACAAGTGACATTTGTTCTTGAGGAGGAGATAGAGGAGGAGGCACGAAGGATGGATAGGTGTAAGTATAGCCTTGTTGCTCATAAATATGATGGACAACGTGTTGAAGATGAGAAATGTGGGTATCAATTTGATTGAAATGCAAATTGAAATTGGATTCAACTTCATCAAAGTGAGAGTTGAAGTTAGTTTCCATCAAAGACATGCATACAAAGATTTTTCCTACACAAAGAGGTTCACCATCTTGAGCTTGGGTACTTTGAATTAATGCACCTTCACTTCTTATCCTTTTCCTTAGAGGAGCATCATGAATTTGAGGTTCTTTTTCTTCTTCCCCAATGTCTTGACCTTCTTACTCTTCTAACTATTTAATCATAGCCTTAATATTTTCACTTGCTCCAAGGTCATGTTTCCAAACATAAACTTTATTAATAACGGTGAATTGTTCAGAGTTTTTGATGAAGGATTCATTAAGAAGTATAGGTTTGGTAAATAGTAGAGTATTAAGATTAACATTGTAGAATTTAGCTAACTTTGTGAAAATTCCATCAATAAAAATTGTGCTAGTGTTACTATCACTAATTAGCCAAATTCTCTATGGTAAAAATCTTCTCCAAGTAATATTTTCATCATGACAAAGGCAATAGAGAATTAAAATACCATCAAGAGAAAGAGTTTCATTAGAAAGAGCTTTACCATTAATAGAATATATAATGAAATGGTGAACATACCAAAGTACTTTATATTTGATAAATGAGGCTTTAGTATGCCCTACAGAGAATTAAGGAGCCTTGATTTTGTCCTCAAAAGAAGAAGCAAGCCAATAAGTGTCCCTCTTAGGAAAAACCAAAATTAGTATTAAACTCTTGACGTGTCATGAAGCAATCTTTTCCTCCTAATTTGAATCTCATGGAGAAGTAGGGATTAGAATTATCATACTTGATGGAATGAAGAGTGTATAATGAAATAAATTTAATAATGAGAGAAGGATAAGATGGAAAATGTGTCAAAGAAAAATCATATATCCTACCTTTTAGAAGAAGATCCGTGACTTCATCATAGGAACCAATTACTTTGAGAGTAGGATCATTCATGAATCTTGAGAGAATAAAGGTTCTCTTTTAGAATTGTGACACTCTTTTATTGAAATCTTGAGAAGAATATGAGAATGGAGAGTGTGTTCTTTTGGGTTTATCCTTCTTTGAAGGAGGACCTTAAGAAGAGGAAGGAAACTTGCTTGGTTTCTTAAGAGGTATGGTGAGAGAGTAGAAAGTATAAGAGGAAATTTGTAGAGAAAGGGAATAGTGGTTGATTGTAGAATTAAGTAGAAATAGAGTGGTGGTATTTATAGATAAGAGATTAGGGTTGGAAATAGTTCAAAATTTGAATTTGAATTGAATGGGAATATAAAAAATTATTCTTAATTATGATTGGGGAGTTAAAGAGTTGAAAAGATTGGGAATCCTAATCCTATTAAGATCGATGTCCCGGTTGAGACATGCTCTCATCTCAGTCAGGACATAATGTCTCAAGTGATATCCTGATCAGGATATTGTTTGGGATGAATTCCGCATAAAAATAAAAAATTGACAAAATAATGTCTCCGTCAAGACATGATCTGATCCTGGGCAGGACAAGTTCCTGACAACAAAAAGTTTACAAAATCTTTCCAATTAAGTCCAAAATTCTTTACAATTAAGTGCTTGCAAATTAATTGCATATATGTTTAATTAATTGAAGATTTTATAAAGGATTAAATAGGTATATGAAATAAAATCATTTAAAGAAAGATATATTTTGCCAAAAACATAACTAATTAAATGAATAAGAGTTTCATTAATTAATTATTAATTTTGCAAAATAGGAAGAAAAAAATAATTTTACAAAATATTTTGAAAAATTAAAAAGATCAAAATGAAAATTAGCAATGTAATTCAGATAAATACCACATGATTTCACGTAAGAAAAATAAAGGTATTAAAAAACCAAAAATATACTAGTGAACAAGTGTTATATACTAGAAATAAACATAAAGAAAACTTAAATGAAATCAATCATCAATATAGCAATTTAAACATAAAATCAAGACAGACTAGAACCATTAATCATGCCAAGTTCATATTTAATGAGATTCAATCTCTCTTTATTGAGAGGTTTGGTGAAGATATCAGTAAGTTGATTATTTGTATTAATAAAATCAAGTGAGATATCACCAATTTGAACATGATCATGCAAAAAATGATGTCGAATGTTTATATGCTTAGTTCTATAATGTTGAATAGGATTCTTGCTAAGGTTTATAGCACTTGTATTGTCATATTTGATAGGAATGTGATCAAGTTTTATACTTCCAATAATTATTGATTTTTCCATAAGAATTATGAACAACAAAGGCTTGCTATAATATATTCAGCTTCAACAGTAGACAAGACAACCAAAATTTATTTCTTATTAACCCAAGAAACTAAACACTATCCTAAAAATTAACAAGTTCTTGAAGTGCTCTTTCTATTTAGTAAGCCACCGGCAAAGTCTACATCTATATAGCTTATTAAGTTAAAGGAGGAACTCCTAAGATGCCAAAGCCCCAAATGCATTATTCCATAAAGATATTTGAAAATCCTTTTAATAGCATTCAAATGAGACTCTTTAGGACTATATTGAAATCTAGCACATAAGCAAGTAGCAAACATAATATCAGGTCTACTAGTAGTTAAAATAAAGGAGAGATTTGATCATACCTCTGAATCGCTTTTCATCAATAGGTTTGCCATTCTGATCTTTGTTAAGTTTGGTTATGGTACTCATTAGAGTTTGCTTGTCTTAGCCCCATCCATGCTGAACTTCTTGAGAATATCTCTTGCATATTTGTTTTGATTAATGAAAATCTCATGTTACATTGCGTAATTTGAAGTTTAAGAAAGAACTTGAGCTCTCCCATCATACCCATATCAAATTCTCCTTGCATTAACTTAGAGAATTCCTCACACAAGAAATGGTTAGTAGCACAAAAAATAATATCATCAAAATATATTTGAACAATTAATAAATCATGCTTAGATTTCTTTATAAACAGAGTTATGTCAACTTTTCCTTTAAAGAACCTTTCTCTAGTAGAAAGTTGATCAATCTTTCATACCAAGCTCGTGGAGCTTGTTTCAATCCATAAAATGCTTTTGAAAATTTAAAAACATAATTTAGAGAATCAAAGTTTTCAAAACTAGTAGGTTGCTCAACATATACCTCCTTTTCAATTAAACCATTTACAAATGCACTTTTAACATCCATTTGATAAAGATTAAAATCCATGAATGATGCAAATGCAAGTAGAATTCTAATAACTTATAACCTTGCAACTGGGACAAAGATTTCATCATAATCAATTCCTTCTTCTTGATTATAACCTTTAGCTACTAGTCTATCTTTATTCCTAATTATGACACCTTGTTCATTAATCTTATTTTTGACCACCCATTTAGTGCCTAAAATAGGATGATGTTTTAGTATAGGAACCAAGGTCTAAACCTTATTTCTCTTAAACTGATTTAACTCTTCATGTATAAGAAGAACACAAAATTCATCACTTAATGCATCATCAACATTTTTTGGCTCAATTTAAGAAGCAAAGGCTAAATTTATAATAAACTTGAGTTTAGATCTAATAGTTACCTCTTTTGTAGTATCACCTATGATGAGGTTTTAAGGATGAGCTTTCTTAAATTGTTAATACTTTGGAAGTTCATCCTTTAAGGTAGGTTGAGATATATCTTCATTGTCCTCCTTTCTTGGACCTTCAATTTCGAAAGGCTTACTAGCATTTTCTTCTTAAGTATCCATAATCTCATTGTCAGCTATAAGATCATCAACACTACAAATATCCTTTATAGGATCAAGTGAAGTTTAATTCATCAAAGACTACATGCATTGACTCTTAAACTACTAGAGTATTCTTATTAAACACTCTTTATGCTTTGCTAAAGGTGGAATAGCTTAGGAAAATTCCTTTATCAACTTTAGAGTCAAAATTTCCAAGATTATCCTTGGTGTTCAATATGAAGCACTTGCATCCAAATACTCTTAGATATGAGATTTTAAGTTTTTTTATTATTTCATAGCTCATAAGTTTTATTTAAAATTGGTCTTTTAAAAAATCTTTTTGAAATATAACAAGATGTGCTAATGGCTTTTGTCTAAAACTATAAGGTAAATTATACTCATGAAGCATTATTCTAGCCAGTTCCACAAGAGTTCTATTTTTCCTTTCAACTACACCGTTTTGTTGAGGAGTTATAGGAGAAGAAAATGTATATGAAATACCATTTTCATTATAAAAGATTTTGAAAAATTCATTTTCTAATTTAGTTCCATAATCATTTCTTATGGAAGAAATACAAAATCTTTTTTCTTTTTGAACTCTTTTAGCAAAGTTTTTAAAAGCTCTATAAGCTTCATTCTTATGAGCAAGAAAACATGCCCAAGTAAATCTAGAGTAATTATCAACCAATACATATGCATAGTGCATTCCACCGAGACTAGCAACTCTTATATAAATTCAAGTGGTATAGAAGCGGACACAACATTTTTTAGCTTAAATGATGAGTCGGATTGTTTTCCCTTTTGACAAGCATCATAAGGTTTATTCTTAGAGAATTCAATTTTAGGTGACCCAATCATAAGTTCATGTTTACAAAGATCATTTAAAAGCTTAAAATTTTCATTTCTTCACCTTTTATGACCTATCTATATGTCATGGGAAATAGACATTAAGCATTTGATGTCTTTGTTATCAATGTTGTTCAAATCAGTAAAATAAACATTGTCTACTCTTTCACCACTAAAAATTACTTTGTTTTCATTAAAACTACTACAAAAACAATTTCTAGGATATAAAGTCACTTTATTTCCTATATCTTATAATTGACTTATACTTAGTATAAACACTCAATTTCAAGATGATAAAGAGTGGATGCGATAGAGGACACCAATGATGAAAATATTATAAGTAGATCTTCAACACTTAAAGTTTGGAACCTCAAAAGCATAAATGTGTTTACAAAAAGAATTTAATTATTTTTTAAGGAATTAATTATAATGTTTTTTAAAAACCTAATTGAAAATTTTAAATTCTTTTAGGGGTCTTGTTATAATTAAGAGTAAAAAAAGATCGAAATTCTGTAAAAAGGATCTAAATTTTTTAGGAAATCAAAGTCCTTTTAAAATAAAAACTCTATCACTATGAAGAAAGGAAGTCATAGTATGATGCATCTTTTAGCTAGGGTTTTCTATATAAACCAAACTTAAACTCTCCTAGGGGACCTTTTTTCTTAGACTTTTTTAGAGGCTTTTCCTTTTCTTCCTGTGCAATGTTTAATTAAAAATATTTTCTTGTGAAATATTTGTTCTTTGAGGAAGAGGTAGTAGGCTTTTGAAAGGAGAACATCAAGTATTGAAGACCCATCTAAAAAGCAACAGTGATTTATAATAGTTTGAGGAGTACATTAATACTGGATCTATACCATCATCTCCTCACCTACTTTCTTCTATATTTTTATTATTTTGGTTCTATTTAATTTTAGCTCTATTTAATTTTTATTGTTATTTTGTTTATTCACTAACCATTTTTTATTTTTATATTTTTGTTAGTGATTATAGAGAGGGTTACATGATGAGTTCACTTAGAAAACAAAATCCATAAAGATCTATAGAATGTCACTGATTCAATTTTATAGCCGAATATAGTTTCTAGGGTTATTTATTTATTATTATTTTATTGGTTGTTTTACTTTGTATTATTTATTTATTTATTGGGATTATATTAATTTTTATTTTCTTATTTTTTAGTAGATCTTTGTAATAGCCCTAATAGTGGGAATAATGAAATCCTTTGTGTGTGGTTGTGTGTTTATTTTAATTAATTGAGTAGTAAGATTAGGGTTTTAATTAGGTGATTATTTAAAATTAATGGCTATATAGATAATTAGGGTTTTTTAATTAAAATTGAATTAGTTTTGAGTGGATAGAATTATGGTTGCTTGTTAATTATTTCATCTATTAATAATTTGTTGTTTAAGGTCATTTTAACTAATTAGGTTTTCTAGAAGAAATAAATTTAATTAATTGTTTGATATTTTAGTTGAATGTTTTGATTTTTTTTAATGTTTTTGGGTTTGTTTATTTATTTGTATGTGTTTTAGGCTCCAAGCCCATGTTAGGTTCTAACACATTTAATTAATTTTAGGTTTAGGTAATTCTTTTTGGCCTATTTTTTAATTAGCCCATTTCATCTAATAGGTTAATAATTAATTAGGTCTAGGTTTTAATTAAAATGCATCTTTAGGCCCATAATTAACTAGATTTAGGGTAGAAATAATTTAGGCTCACCAAGTTAATTTAGATATATACCCACTTTAGTTTAATTTAAATAATTTAATAGACTTCGCCCATTAAATTAAAGCTTTTTCCATAATTTGTAGATTTAATATCACCTTAGAATCAAAACATGTAGAATTAGGCTCACTAATTTAAATACTTCATAATTTGTAGATTTAGGCCCACTTTTAGAATTAAAATAAATATGCTTAGGTTCACTTAATTAAAATTAAACAAGAATTAGGCTCATTAGTCTTTAGGGTCACTTGTAAATTAAAATATGTAAATTTAGCCCATTTAATTAAAATTAATATAGATTGGACTAACTTAAGGATACTGAATTTAAATGAATGTATTGTTTACATGTATTTTTCATTACTAGTTTGCCCAGAGTTAATTGTTTAAATAAGAGTTTATATGAAATTACATGTAAATAGAGGGTAAGATAGTAATTCATAAAGTAATTATAAATGAACATGAGACTAAAAAAATTTAATATTTCATATCTAAAATCTCTTGGTTGTGGTGCTGACTTTCTTTTAAAGAATCAAGTACCACTATCTTCGACTTATCCCAGTTATTACCTTGGGTTGTGACTCCTCATCTCTATGTAATGTCTTTGTGATAGTGGTTAGTGTGTTCTCTAAAGCCTTGAGCTCAAATAGTATCACAGTTGCTAAAATCTTGGATGCGTGCTAAACCCCACCGTCTAAGTGGCGACTCCGCTAGGGATAAGATATATTGATTCTAATTATGTTCTTTAGAATTATTTTATTTTTGCATTCATTCTGCATGTCCCTATTAACTGATGACATTGGTTTATGGTTCCATGATTCCACTAGCTTCATGGGATTATAAATTGGCTAACTCAGTTTAAAAGAGATTAGTGGGCTCATCTGACCAAAATTTATAACCCGAGTGCTAAAGGGGGTAGTCTTCTCTCAAGTTTGCAAAGGATGTCGGGCCCCTCTAACCTTAGCCTATAACTCAAGTCTTAAAGGATGGCATCTTGCTAAGGGAACCTTGACCTTTTTATCGAACTTAGCTCATATAGTGGCTTAGTAACTTCCCTTAGGATTACCCAAATTACTTGTGTTTGTTGCCATGAGGTATTTTTATCTATAAAGGCCTAAGCCCATACTTTAGAAGCCTATTAGGACTAATAAAGGTTGAGCTATACTTTTATACCTAAAAATGTTATTTTTATACTTTTACTACTTTGAGAGATATGACATGCGTGTCATTTCTTGATATTCCTATTGATATTAAAGCGAAGACAAAGAATCCTAAGAAAAGAGACTCACCATTGAATACGTGTATGAGAGGAATAAGGTTAGAAGGATGTATGTACACTTAACTTGCTACTTGTTGTATAGCACGTGCATCATGCATATATGAATTTCATGCATCATACTAACACTTTATTTTTTAGTCATCATAGATTCATCTAGGTTTTCTTATGTTTGGAGTCGGAAAGGTGGCAAACTAATGAGAATGGATTCAAGCTCGTAGTTAATTATAAAAAAGATCCTTAGTAGATTGGAAAGGAGTCCTATCAATCCACTCTACCTAAAAGCTACACAAGCTCCAACTAGATAAGCAAATGAAATGGAACAATAAGAAGGAGAAAATTGGACCCTAAAGGACATTAAAGGAGCATTGATGGATGGCATTAGAGCAATAATGCAAGATGAACTAAGAAAAGCTTTAACTCAAACAATGCCACCTCTTACTACTGTACCTTTAGTTATAGCCAATCCACTTATTATGGGTGCACCTCCTGCTAACAATGATAATGCTAGAGGGCAACCTTTAAATACTGCCAGGAATGTACCTACTGTAGAAATGAAATTGGAGGATGTTAAGAACTACAACATTAAAAAAGCAAGAAGGGAATCTCTTGAGCAAGTTCAAGAGTTGGAATCCAAGCAGATAAAAGCACTGACTCAGAAGATGTCCAAAATGGAAGAATTGATAAGAGGACAGGGCATTAAATATTTGTTTGACTTTGATGATATGATGTAATTTAAGGAAGTTAAGCTGCCTGATAAGTTCAAGATGCCACAACTACAAAAGTTTGATGGTACTAGAGACCCAAGGATCCACTTTAGTTAATATACAAACATTATGAGCACAACTAAGGCTCCTTTATCTATAGTTACCAAGTTGTTTATAGTATTCTTGGAGGGTATGGCTATTAATTGGTATCATGGGTTAGAGAAGTCTATCCAAGCTAACTGGAGAGAATTGTGTACTATGTTTTTGAAATAATATGACCACAATACCATGCTTAAAGTTTCTATTAGGGATTTAGAATTAACCAAGCAGAAGCCTAATGAATCATTTTTAGATTTTCTAACTAGATTCATGAATAGTGTAAGATTAATGAAAAATAAGTTAGGTAAAAAGGATTAGGTTAGGATGATTGTTTGCAATGTGTCACCTAATTTGGTTAAGAGGTTGTAAATGATGAACCCTGAGACATTTGTAGACCTTTATGATGATGGGTTGTAAGCTAAGGAGATTGAAAGTGAGAAAAAGAAGATTACTAAAAGCACTGGAGCAAGAAACTATCCAACTAAAGGCACACAACAAGGAAGCACTAGCTGAATTGTGGAAGTGCATGTTGTTCAACAACCAAGGAGATTCTCCAATTTTAACCAACCCCTATCCAAATTCCTAGATGACTTAATGCAAAAAGGCTTGCTTCAACCCTTAACCTTCTTTAAACCACCAAATCTAAATGTCCTTGGCTATAACCTAAATAGTTATTGCAAATTCCACCAAGTAGTTGGACATTCCACAAATACCTACACCCACCTTAAACATGAAATCCAAAACCTTATAGGCTCTGGAAAGATCACAGACCCTGAAAGTCCAAGCACCGGAAATAATCCTTTCCTAGACTCCTAAAATGTTCCACCTCCAACCACCATGATGATAAACTTAGGAGTAAGCAAGGAAGAAGTGCTAAACTCCTTTGAGAATATGAACCTACAATATGGTGAGAAATCTCTTGATGCCCTTAGTGATGAAAGGAAAGAGTGTGGAATCTTTAATTCCTAAGAAACCTCAAAGAGGAGTTGAAGATTAGCTGGGTAAGCCTTTAGGCAAGTTTGACTATAACGTGTTTTACACTAAATCACCTTTTTTTGATATACCCTTTGAGTTGATTGTGCCTACATGATGGGGTGATGAGTTTGATGATAATAAGTTGCTAAATAAGAAAGAAAAATGCACAATTGAGGTATAGAAAGATAAAGTCATGGAGACAATTGGCAAGAAGATGTAAGAATAACTTTTAAGTCAGCCACTTGAAGGACAACCACCTTGAGACTTAGCATCCATAACATTTAGAATAGGAAATAAATTTTTTTATAATCTTCTTTGAATAAAATTTTAGTTTCTTTAAAACATATTTTGTTTTAGTGATCAATGAACATGCTTGCTTATGTAATGTACATTCTAATGGTACTATGCATTGTGATATTAATCACATCTACATGTTTGACATAAATTGAATTCAATTAGATTCATTAAACTTGGGCACAAATGCAAATTCAAAGAACGTTCATATATCACATGATATAACTCCTGAAAAGAGAAAATTTGAAAAAAAGGAAAAGAAAATAGGGGAAATAAAAGTGAGAAAACACATAAAGGACTAATAAGGTAAAAATTAAGGAAACAAAAGTGAGAGAGAAATAATTAGTGAGAAAATCTAAAGAGGACTAACCGATAACATGAGTTGTATCATGTGATGTAATGAATGTTCTCATTTTTGCCCTAATGAATAAGTAAAATTGAATTTGAAATTTTTGTTCAAATATGACATATTCGTCTTTATCATACTATATAAGTATATGAATGGAAAGATAATACATGATCAAAGCTAAATTAGAGCTATGCGGTCACTATTTTAGTTATATTTTCTTATTTGCCACCCATTTGTGATTTATTTATAAGTCTAGTGTCATCTTGTACATAAATAATTCAGGTGGCTCAATAACTTACATTGCAACCCATACCTTGTAACTATCACCAATCATTACATCAACATCAAGCCTCATATTGTACTTAAGAGTTCTTCAAAATGCAAGTCTAGTTGATTTCCTCATCAAGAACTTGCTTCAATCAGTTTGCCCACTCCTTTACATCTTCAATGCATGAGATTGTAACAAATAGGGTTAGTCAGTCAAAGGATTAACAATAGTAGTAAACGAATTGAGTCTCCTAAAGAATATTATAAATGGATGAAACTGGGGCAAAATGTAACTCTATGGGCAAGTTGGGGACAAAACAGTAAGTTTGCATTCAAAGAAAGAAGATGGAACACTAAAGTATAAGAGCTAGTATAAGAGAGCTCAAGGAAAAAAGAAGTAAACTACAAGTATACATATACATCTTTTATCATACAGTAAAAGTAATAGCAAAAAGAAAAGTTCAATAGTGCATTGATTAATTACAAGCTCCAGTGTCAAGCCATGGACCCCACTTGCTAGCCTAGTCATTAGTCTGATGAACTGTATCAGAAGCTCTGACATCAGAAGTACTAATAGTGAAGCATTCAATGCTAAAACCTACAAGCTATTGATAAAGCACCTCATTCTTACATTCCAAGATTAGCAATATAGCTCTATTCCAAATAAAAGACTTATTAGGATCATGCATATCATACATAACATACATACACTTGCATACATCTTTTGTGAAATACCTGCTTTGTATAATAAAAGTCTTTGTACCTAGGTAAGATTGCATAAATACTTTACTTAAAATTCAAAACTAGTATCGTAAAGTGCAAAAAAGTAGTCAAAATGTTTGCATTTAAAGCATATGAAGGAAAAAGGGTAATACTATTCAGGTGAACTTAATGCTTAATGGGACTCTAGATAGCAGGGGCCTAATTAATTATAGGCCCATCCAATAAAGGAATATCATCGACAGTGATATTTGCAAAAGCATTATCTTGGTAACTTCAAGAGGCTAGATAGGATGCTCAAGCTGCTCAGATTCAACATCCATCTCTATAGTCTCATCTAGAGCATCATCTGGAATATCTCTCCACAATAGTTAGGCTAGTGTAGGGTATGGAATACGGTAATAAAAAGGTGCAACATGTCAGCAATACACTCGTTAAACCTATAAAAGGGAAGAATGCACTCAAAACTTAAAATGAATGCACTTTGAAAAATTATTTGATCATGAAATAGGATCTTTAAATCCTGAACCTTTTTATAGGAGATGCTAATAAGAGGAATGAAGCCCTCTACCATAGCATTAATGAAATGGTAGAAAGATAAATTTTGCTTTAGGCCAAGACCTCAATGGTGGAGTATCATGACCTTGTGATCAAAGACATCATCATCACAATCATAAAGGAAGAATGCAAAAGAATAACATTGCATTTTGAAAAAATCTCTTCATTAGAAAAATGACCATACTAACTTATGGTATTTTATGTAGGGAGAAAAAAGAGACTGCAGAAGGGGAAAGGAACTAATACATCAATAAGATCGGGCAAGATAGCAAATGCCAATCACTTGTTAGAATATCACCTTGCATGGTAAATGACTTGCCAAACTTTCATCAAAATAATCAAGGGAAGTAACAAAACCCTAATTCCTTAGATTTTGTAATAAAATTTCAATAAGAAAATCCATAAATTAAAGAGAAATTCATCCACTTCACAAGATCATGTGCGAAAATTTATCTCATGAATTTTGATAAGAATGACTCTTTTTTATTAGCCTCACAGAATTCAGATGATTAGTTAACAACTATGTGCTGAGAGTTTATCAACTCTAATCAATCTAATGCTTACTTTGCATCCAAAGAAAGAGAATAAAATTCAAAAACAAAATCTATGGACTTGTAGTATAAATTGATTGAATTTAAAAGTATTATTTCCGTATTTTGAATGATAAATGTGCATATAATCTACTCCAATACTTAGAAATGAGTTCGAGTACAAAATCCCTTAATGGTATCCATGCTGAGTAATATAAAAAAGGTGGGGGAATACTAAGAGGAGAAATTTACTTTAATGCTTAGAAATGAGTAAGAGTATCAACATGAACCTATGATAGTATTTGCATTGAGTAATACAAGAAAGTTGGGGGAATACTAAAAGAGGACCACACTAAAAAGTTACTATATTTACTCCAATGCTCTATAAGAGTATGAGTATCCAAAGGATCTTTCCAACGATATCCATGTTAAGTAATATAAGAAAGCTAGGAGAATACTTGAATAAGGAAGAAAAGCACAAAAGTAACTCAAATACTATTTTGATACTTAGAATTTGATCTTTTTATGCTCAATTTTCATAAGTTTTTTTAGTAAATTATCCCTAAAATTAGGTATAGAAGTAAGCTATTCACTTAGTAAAAAATATGCTCTCAACGTAAAATGATTAACGATATCTCTGACTCTTATGAATTGCAAATAAATGAAGTCATGAAAATTAAAAATAGTGAGATTTGGTAAGTGCATGCTATCTCAACATAAAGTGATGAATTTTCTCATAAACTTTTAATACAAAAATAGTACCTTTTATAATAATCATCATGTTGAACTAACTTTAAAAGGTCTTCAATAACAATAAGTATAGAAGAAAAAGATAAACCCAACATATGGAATCAACACTAGCGCCAAAGTTAACAAGCAACAAAGGCAGTTGATCAGAGTAAATCAATAAAAAATTCAGAGACAATCAGCACAAATTCCAATCAGTTAGCACAATTGATCAACACAAAATCTCAAGATACTAGTCAGAATAAAGTTCCAATATGATGTTTACATTTTACATACACTACACTTTATCTCAGTTATATGCTTCACAATAGCTATAACCCAATTTTTAGATTCACCTTATTATATGCTACGTAGTAGTTATAACATAGTTTTCAAATTCACTTTGCTAGACACTACACAATAGTTATAGTACATTTTAAATATTTTGCTAGACATTTCCTGGGAATTATAGCACATTTCAAATCTTTTTTCTAGATGCTCTATAGGACCTATAACATATTTGTCTTCAGTTATACACTACACAATAGTTATAGCATATTTTTGCTAAACGTTTTATAGGAAATATAGTGAAACTTTTAGTCACAATTACTAGACGTTCCATAGGAACTATAGTATAATTCACTAGACACTATACAATAGTTATATCATATTTTCACTAGACGTCCCATAGGGAATATAATGAAAATCATAATCACTAGACATCCAACATGGAATATAGTGAAAATCACAATCATTATGTGTCCCATAGGGAATATAGTGAAAATCACATCATTAGATGTCCCACAAGGAATATAGTGAAAATCACGATCACTAGACATCCTATAGGGAATATAGTGAAAATCACATTAGTAGACATCCCATAGGGAATATAACGAAAATCATTACCACTAGACATCCCACAAGGAATATAGTGAAAGTCACGACCACTAGATGTCCTACAAGGAATATAGTGAAAATCACAATCATCACTATACATTCGAGTATAGTGCTTTCTCATATCAACACTAAACATCCAAGTGTAGTGTATTCTTAAATCAATACTATACATCTGAGTATAGTCAAAATTATATGTTTGAGTATAATGTATCTTTTCAACGTTATACATCCAAGTATAGTTAGCATTATACGTTCAGATATAATGTATCTTTTCAGTACTATACGTCTAAGTGTAGTCAACATTATACGTCTAAGTATAATGTATCTTTTCAATATTATAACTCCAAGTATAGTTAACATTACACGTCCGAGTATAATGTATTTTTTCAATACTATACATTTGAGTATAATCAACATTATACATCCGAGTATAATGTATCTTTTCAATACTATGCATCTGAGTATAGTCAACATTATACATCCGAGTATAATGTATCTTTTTAATCAATACTATACATTTGAGTATAGTCCACATTATATGTCCGAGTATAATTTATCTTTTCAAATCATCGCTATATGTCCAAGTATGGTGTATTCTCAGATGTTTAAATATTCTACATTACGTTGCATAGCAATATAAGCATTCATTGTGAAGCGATGATCGCTTACAAGCAAAAGTTTCAAGGAGCACATGTAAGTATCTAAAATTTTGTTCCTAAGAAGTTGTATGCTTATTTGCTTTGAGGAAATTTGTCAAGGAAACAACGACAAAGGGGGGTAACTATAAGCACCTAATTTCAGAATGATGAAGAGTGGATGCAACAGAGGACTCCAATGATGAAAATATTATAAATAAATCTTTAACACTTGAAGTTTGAAACCTTAAAAGCCTAAATATGTTTAAGAAAAGAATTTAATTATTTTCTAAGGACTTAATTGTAAAGTTTTTTTTTAGGACCTAATTGAAAAGTTTAAATTCTTTCAAAGGTCTTTTTGTAATTAAAAGTAAAAACGGATCAAAATTACATAAAACCGATAAAATTTATGTAATTACAATTGGAAGTATATAATTCTAATTGAAACTATATAATTCCAATCGAAATTAAACATTTTCCATTTGTTTTCTTTTGATTTTATAGTAAATAGAATTTTTTTTATGAATTTTGATTTGTCAAATAATTTGATAAATCTCTTTTTTAGGATTTATATAATTTTTTCAAGAAATCAAAAGTCCTTTTAAAATCAAAACTCTATCACTATGAAGAGAGGAAGTGACAATATGATACACTCAAACTCTCCTAGGGGACCTTTTTTCTTAGACCTTTTTAGAGACTTTTCCTTTTCTTCCTACATGGTGTTCAATTAAAAATATTTTTTATGAAGTATTTATTCTTTGAGGAAGAAGTAGTAGGCTTTTGAAAGGAGAACATTAAGTATTGAAGGTCCATTTAAAATGCAATGGTGATTTATACTAGTATGAGGAGCAAATTAATACTGCATCCATACCATCATCTCCTCTCCTACTTTCTTCTATTTTTTTTATTATTTTGGTTCCATTTAATTTTAGCTTTATTTAATTTTTATTGTTATTTTGTTTATTCACTAACTATTATTTATTTTTGTGTTTGTGTTGGTGATTATGGAGAGAGTTACATGATGAGTTCACTTAGAGAACAAAACCTATGAAGGTCCATGAAATGCCATGGATTGAATTTTGTAGCTGAATATACTTTCTCGGGTTATTTATTTAATTATTATTATTATTTTGTTGGTTGTTTTATTTTGTATTTTTGTATTTAGTTTTTTTGGGGGTTGTATTAATTTTTATTTTCTTATTATTTTCAATAGATTTTTGTAATAGCCTCAGTAGTGGGAATAATGAAATCCTGTGTTTATGGTTATGTGTTTATTTTAATTAATTGGGTAGTAAGATTAGAGTTTTAATTGGGTGATTAATTAAAATTAATGGCTATATAAATAATTAATATTTATAATTAAAATTAAATTAGATTTAAGTGGATAGAATTAGGGTTGCTTATTAATTATTTTATTTATTAATAATTTGTTGTTTAAGGTAATTTTAACTAAAGTAAGTTTTTTAGAAGAAATAAATTTAATTAATTGTTTGATCTTTTATTTGGTTGTTTTGGTTTTTTTTTTTAATGTTTTTGGGCTTCTTTATTTATTTTATATGTTTTGGGCTCCAAGCCCATGTTAGGTAGTTCATTTTGGCCCGTTTTTTAATTACCCCATTTCATTTAATAGGTTATTAATTAAGTAGGTCTAGGTTTTAATTAAAATGGAGCATTAGGCTCATAATTAACTAGATATAGAGTAGAAGTAATTTAGGTTCACCAAGTTGATATACCTACTTTAGTTTAATTTAATTAATTTAATAGACTTAGTCCATTAAATTAAAGCCTTTGCCATAATTTTTTGATTTAAAATCACCTTATAATTAAAACATGTGGAATTAGGCCCACTAATTTAAATACTTCATAATTTGTAGATTTAGACCCATTTTTAGAATTAAAATAAATAGACTTAGGTTCACTTAATTAAAATTAAATAGAAATTAGGCCCATTAGTCTTTAGGGTTACTTGTAAATTAAAACATGTAGATTTAGCCCATTTAATTAAAATTAATATAGATTAGACAAACTTAAGGATTGTGAATTTAAATGAATGCATTGTTTACATGTATTTTTCATGAATAGTTTGTCTGGAGTTAATTGTTTAAATAAGGGTTTATATGAAATTGCATGTAAATAGAGGGTAAGATAGTAATTCATAAAGTAATTCTAAATGAACATGAGATTGAAAGAAGTTAGTATTCCATATCTAGAATCTTTTGGTTGTGGTGCTGACTTTCTTTTAGAGAATCGAATACCATCATCTTTGATTTGTCTCAGTTATTACCCTACGTGGCAACTCCTCATCTCCATGCCATGTCTTTGTGATAATGGTTAATGTGTTCTCTAGAGCCTTGAGCTCAAACAATGTTGTGGTTGCTAAAATCTTGGACGTGCGCTAAACCCTGCCATCTACATTTATCAAATTATGTTTAAGACCATCAATAAGCAATACATGATGTATATATAAGGATTAAGGATTACCTATTTCTCCCATGCCTATAATTTTCCCTTTGGCATTGTTTCAAGATAATCTGAAGGAAGCAAATTCATGTGTAGTCTTCTATCGAAGCACACATTATTGGTATGTCCTTTGATCATGCAATATAAACATACAACATTTTATAATTTGTTTCTCCTAAGATGATATGATTTTCTAGCGTGAAACATCCTTTTTGTGTTTTGGTGGTGTGTGTCTCTTATTATTTTGAGTCATGGTGTGAGACATGAATTGGCAATGTGTATTTGATAGGTTTGTGCAACATGTTTATTAGTGTTGTGTCTAGTGTACATGTAAGCATGTTTGTGTTATGCTTTTCTAGCATGAGACTTACCCTTTGTTTCATATGGGATTGAGTCTTATGAGACTTCCCTTTAATATGCGACACATGAGAATTATTAGCTTTAAAAGCTTGAGTCTCAATAGGTTTAGAGGTAGAATGAATGAAATTGCATGATGCTTTAATAAATTCAATATGTGATAATGATGAACATAAGGCCATTCCATTAGCATATATGATTCCATGAGTATTTCCATGAAATTTTTTAGAGTCAAGAAGATTATCTAAACTCTCTTTTCCTCTTTGGAATTTAGATATGGTATTTTTTAATTCTACAATCTAATTAGAAAGTTTATGATTTTTGTCACTTACTTTCTTGAGTTGCTCTTCCAAGTAATTAGGAGATTTTGCATCACTAACAAATTTTTTATTTGATTCAACAAGTTTATCAAAATCATTTCTTAAGCTATCAAATTCCTTGGTTAAGCTAGATAGCTTATGCTTGTAAAGCTTCTTCTTAGAAAGCAAGCTTTAGCATTTAACTAATAATTTGTTTATAATAGAGCTCTCATCATCATCATCATCATCGTCATCATCAACATTATAGTAATCATCACAGTCATCAAAGGAATAATAAGAAATATATGGTACATCATTTTTATTTTCAAGAGCCATTAAATAAAGATTGGCCACTTCTTATTGTTCCTCATCCTCTTCAGATTCAGAAGAGTCATCCTAAGTAGTTTTGAAGGCCTTCTTTTTATCCTTTGCTCCTTTGTTTTTGAATTTGAGTTTGGGGTACTCACTTCTAATGTGTCTCAGTTTCTTGCATTCATATCAAGTAACCTATTTGGTTCTTTTCTTGCCATCTCCTTCAGGCTTCTTATTGAAGTCCCTTGCTCTTGAGAAAATTTTCTTTCTCAAAAAATTCTTAAAGTTCCTAGTAAGCATGGTAAGATCACTATCTTCATCACTAGAATCTTCAATATTTTTATTTTCACTTTCTTCTTGTGAAACATTCAATGCTATGCTCTTTTTCTTCTCTTCCTTCTTTTATTACTCTTCACTTTTTTGCTTAATTATGAGCTCATGTGTCAAGAGCTTATGAATAAGCACATCAATTAAGAGGGTAGAGAGGTCTTGAGCTTCCTCAATTGAAGTGACTCAAGATTTCCAATCTTTTTTAAGTAGGATTCTTAGAGTCTTATTGTTCACCTCTTCCTTTGAGAAATGTTTTCCAAGTTTCTTGAGGGTTGTAAAGAGAGCATTGAGATGATTTTTCATCTCCATGATTTATTATTGAGGTTTAATTTTGAAGAGTTCATATTCATACATATAAAGTTAAACCTTTTTCCTTCTTACTTATACATTGCCTTTATAATGGTTCTGTAAGGTCTCCCACATTTCCTTGGCCAAAATGCAATGTTCAAGCTTGTCTCCTTCTTCTCTTATCATGGAAGAGAGTAGAGTGATTATAGCTTTCTTATTTTTATAGTTTTCTTCCTTTTTATTATTGCTCCAATCACTTCTTAAAAGAGTAGTCTGTACACTATCAAAGATAGTTTTTGGTGGTTACCAACCTTTGAGAATAACTTCCCAAAGTCTAATGGAATCATAATCATGATATAGTTCCATTTTAAACTTCCAATGAGGATATTCACTACCATTAAAGAATGGTTTAAGTGAAAATATATTTTGAGATTCACTCCCGATGATCTTGTATTCTAGTAATTAAGTTCGTAGAATCCAAGTTTTGATACTAATTGAAAGTTCCCTAAAGGGTGGGTGAATAGGACTATCAAACAACAATAAGAAATTAAAAAGATTTAAATAAGAATTAAAAGGGATGTTGAGAAGGAAGAATGATGAACATAAGAATTTAAGCAGTTTGAATTCTCAATAATTCTACATCTCCACTTAACTTATCCCCAAGTTAGGATTTTCAATTTCCCATAATCTTATTTACAAGATCGAGATTACACAAGAGTTTTATGGCTCACTCTTTAACCTTACAACTTGAGTTTTCAAGAATCACTTAAAAACCAATTCATAAGTGTTTTCAAGGCTCACACTAAAACCAATTTCCTAAATATCTTAATGGCTAACAATTCCTTTAGAATAGAGTCTAAGTTCTCATTTTCTAATCCCAAAAAATAGAAGAATAAGAATTTCTAATCTAACGCTCGCAAACTCTTACAAGAGTTATACAAAAATAAAATGAATTTTGAAAGAGTTTAGAGAGCTTAAGTGAATGCTTGAAAGTATATAACGAATAAACAAGTTTCTTAACACTTAAATGATCTTTAGAGGTTATATATTATACTTGAGTAATTCAATTATAGCTATTAGAAACAATAATTTCGTTTACAACACATTTAAAGTTCATTTGAATGTAAATTATACTTTTGAGCTATGATTACTCAAGTCTCGATTGGGATTTCATAAGTCCTAATGGACGAGCATTGAATAGCTGTCATGTGCCATTGTATTTGAATTTTTGCATTAGTTCCAATTGGGATCACCCTATCCTGGTCGGGACTACCTTGTTATGGGCACGGTCCTGGTCGGGACATTGGATCAAGATATGTTTTGTCAAAAATGAATTTTTTTGTTGAAGTTAGTCTACCCTGGTCCCAGTTGGGAATTGGTCCCGATCAAAACTATCCTAGTCCCGATTGGGACCATGACAGGATTTGTACTATTTTAAGCAATTTAATCCATGTGTTGATCCTGGTTGTGAGTGTGCTCATGATTATTGTTTGTAGTGATATTTCTTTGATAATTCTTCACCATTTTGACTTCCAAATAATTCCTAACTTATAAATACTTAAAGCAAACACATTAATTACTTAAAATTAAGTTTGTTAAGATCAAAATCAAAATTGATAACTTGCACAGGTCAACAATATTGTAAACTTTGTTATATTTTAATAAATTCATTATTGGTTGCTATTTTTTCTTGTTCTAGATTTATTTTGTTTTGTTTTTTTTAAAGGATCTTTTTATGATTTTGTAATTTTTAGAATTTAATAAATAAAAAAAATAAAAACAACAAAAATAACAAAAAAAACAATAATAGAAAAAAATAAAAAAAAAACAACAATTAAAAACAAAAAAAACAAACTGATAGTAAACAACATCCAACAATTTCATTATTCTTAGTTATCTTTAATTATAACTCAAAAATAAGTTTATAAATAAGAATCTTTTCATTATTTCTCAATAATAATTTTAATTATATATCAAAAAAATTGCTATAAATTCATAAATAAAAAGCTTTTCATTATATCTCAACTATTTCATAATAAAACTTTAGAAAACAAATTTCTATTATTAATAATAATTGTACATTCCACAAATTTAAACATAATGTATATAAAAAAAATACTATACAAAAAACAAACCCAATCTATCAAAACTAAATATTTTTAAAATAACAAATAGTTGTAAATTTCATTCCATAGTTTTCTTTTATTTTTCCTTTTTAAAGTCTGATATGAAAAACTTTTTACTTCACCATGCAACTTCTTCATCCCATAATTATATAGGTAAATAGCAAATCTACTTCAATGTTAAAATCTTTTGCAATCTCCTTGCCAAAAATGAAAAATGAAAAACTCAGCAAATGCAGCAATAAAAGCACCATAATCACTGTAAAAAAATTAATAAAAAAAATAAAAAACAACAAAAAATAATATCCAATTCTTGTTAATATGCAATGGTGAATCATAAACCATTTCAATATGAAAAGGATCAATATCATTCATCGTTGTATATCTCCAAAATTAAAATCAACATCAACTCGGCCATCAAAAATCCATTCTCTTTGAAAAAAACAAAGGCAACACATTATAAGCTCTCAAAACATCCCCAACAATAGAATCACCATGTGCACTCAGAAAATTATATTTTCACTAGCGTTACCTTTGCCAACACCCTTAAATTATTCAAAAACAGAACATAGCTTGACTTTATCACGTTTTTCATTCAAGAAAAAACACACAAATCCAAACTCTTCTCCTCAACCGCAGTAGGAAAAATATTTTTCAAATTCAAATAAATAAATAAATAAACTAACTAACTAAAAATTACATGAAAAAACCAATAAACATACAATAAAAATAACAGAAGTTAAAATAATTACTTGGGAATTAAATAAATTGAGAATTTCACAATCCATTTTCCTGAAATTTGGAATAACAAATTTAGTCCAATTCAAAAGATCTAATATAATTTCAGGTTATAGTTGAGTATTCAAATTGACCCTTTAATATAAAAAATATATAAATACTACTAGAGCAATGATCGTAGTATTATTGTTATTTCATAAAAATCATTATAATATGCAAGTCATATAATGAATATTTTAATTATAACTAAATTAACTTCTTTATAGTATCTTAAATAAATATTTTCTTTTTTTATATCTAAATTTTTAATATTAATTTATTCACTTTTTACCAATTATTTAGTTCATATTGTATGTTTTTTCAAAAGAAATCAATGATTATTTTTTATCCAAGGTCCTATTTATATATATAAAAAATATTAATATCTTTAAAAAATATTTCGTAAAATGGATCAAAACTCTTTTTCATAAAAAATGAATCTACTGAATTTACAATACTTGTCTCCAAAATAATCTTTTATTGGATTATTTTAAATTGTTTAATAATTCTAAATATAAATGCCCAATATTAGCAAAAATACTATATCAATATATCCTATATGTACACATTGTTTTTGAAATTAAGTTTTTATTTGAGAAATATTTTTTTTTAATTTACCTATACAATAGAAACATTACTTTCAATCAAATACTGCAATTTTAACAAATTTAAATTTTAAGTAAAGACTTAGTAATACCAATTATTAATAAACTCTTTCAGAGAACTTCCAAAAAACTATAATTACATATTATATATGAAAACTTAAATTTTTAAAATATTAATTTATAAATTTATTGAAATTGTAAATATATTTTTTGTATGCATATATGATCTGTTACTTTTGAAATTCAAAATTGTTGTCACTTCATATGCCTAGTCATTTTTTAATTGAATAAAGATATGAATATCTAGAATATCACTTTGTTTAGTAAAGTTTCAATAACATGGAGGTTAAAATTTCATGTTAACTAAAAAAAACTTCCCTTATAGTTAAGGGTTAGGGTTTCGCTTTCATGGCAACTTTGATTCCCTATTACGGTTTTTATTTTATTGTCGATGTCATCCCTTTTCAATTTTTCTCTTCTTAATTGCTACCACTCAATTCCCTTTCATCACATTTAGAGATTGCTAACATGTTAGGAGGATCTACTGAAAATAATTTGGAAGGAATACCCATGCAACACTACACAGGAAATTCTATTGTTCTTAAGGGTAAGGAGTCTAAGGTGATTGTCATTAAAACATTATCAAATCATACACAAAAGGACTATAAGTCTTATAATTTCGCAGGCAAGTTATAGACAAAGCAAAAATTTAATTCTTTTGCTTTGATAGACTATATTAAAAAGGCTTAGAAGTTAAGGAAAGATGTACTTGGAAGGGAATGGGGGGAAAACATTTTCTTTTTTTGTTTCCACACAAAAAATAATAATAATAAAGATTCAGTGCTTTCTCATTAACCTTGGAATTTTGACAACAATCTATTCCTATTAAAAGAAGTGATGGGATCAGAGCAACCTTTATCGGTGGATTCTTTACTATATCTATATGGATTTGAGCTTAAGACATTCCTCCTCTTTATATGAGATTTAGTTTCTCTAATCTTCCTGTAAAATAGGTGGGGGAAGTGGTGTTAAAGGACTGAGCAAATAATGATGGAGGAGGAAAATTTCTCAGGTTTAAAGTTCGGGTCGATGTCCAATCCCCTCTTTTACATGGCATAACAATGTTAATGGATGGTAATAAGCTTTAGGTTCCTTTTAAATATGAGGGTGTCATACCTTAAATTTGATTGTCCAAAAAAAGTTCTAATGATGAAATGAATCTTCAAAAAGACTAGAGTCTACTCATTCGTATCACCTCTGAAGTGTGCAACCCTAAAACCCTAACTAATCCCACCAATGTGTGAAATCGATCACCGAGCCATTAAGTTACACTCCAATCTTATGACATATGAATTATCAAACAATAAGAGGCTTATTTCTAGAATCTTCTCTTAGAACACGCAACTTGTTAAGCCAATTTTTATTTTATCAGACTGGGACCTAACTTCATGAAAAAAATGGAAATTGATTTTGACAAAATAAATTTTAGAAACACATTCAGAAGGCTCCAAAACCTCTAAAATTGCTTCCAAAATAGTCCAAAACAGTGCGATGATTAGTGCACATCGCTTAGAATTGTGCTTATAGCCATAAACACCCCTAGGTGTCACAAGCTAAAATTGAAGTCAATTCAGATAAAACAAACTTTAGGAACATGTCCAAAAGACTCAAAAACCTCTAAAATTGGTCCTAGAATAGACCAAAACAACCCAAGAATTAGTGGACATTACTTAAAAGTGTGCAAATACACCCCTAGGTGTCACACATTAAAATTGAGGCCAAATTAGACAGAAAAGATTTTAGAAACACATTCGAAAGGCCCAAAAACCATAGGAACCAAACTCAAATTAGCCTAAAAATTCCCCAAATTGAGTGCGTAGTGTGAAAAAGTGCATGTAACCTCATGTGGCCATGAGCTAGCACGTAGTCACCCATACTTCATGTGGCCACGTGCTCTGTCCTAGGATGCGTGCATGACCATGCCTATGCTTGCGTTTTCCTCATATTTTTAACTATAAATAGGTGTCTCCACACCCTATTTTAAAGGGGAGAGCAAGAGGAAACACACATACTTAAAAAATTTATCCGCTTAAAGGCCTTTGAAACCCGCTTCCAAACAATTTTAGCTCTTCTACTACATATTTCTTAGGTTATTAGGTCTCCCTTCCACTAAACCTAGCCTCATCTTTGTCAAAGCACGCTTCAAAGGTATCCAAGCTAGCATTATTCTACATGACATTTTGATCCTCTCAATGAGGAAAGCTTGATAATCCCTCAAAGATAAAGCTTTAAAACCCACATAAGCTTAGTCAAATCTAAGGATCACACAATCATTTTAGGACATTTATTTTATCGTACTACATTTTATTTTATTGTTACTATCATTTGTGAATATTATTGTACTTGCGTGATGAGACTAGCAATTTGGATGCTATATAAATAATTTAGACTCTATCTTTTGCTCATGTTATGTCATCATTTTGCATCCTCTAATTTTAAAATGTGAAATCATGCCATAAATATCAACAACGTGAAAAGTTCATATTCCTAATTAGGGTCATCATGTTCATAGTCCAATGACATCACCATGCATCTAATATATTGTCATCACATATCGTTATAACATAAATAATCACTATAAACATGCATGATTATGTACAATTTACTTACTCTTTCAAGTGACTAAGTGTCCATTGCTTATCCAGTTATTCATATGATTGGGCAAGCTATATGCATAGTTGTACTAACCTTACAAGTTCATTATATCTAAGTTAGATTTACTTTTCCATAATCCTTTTTTTCTTTTATATATATTTTACTAGGAAAATGATGAAATAATGGTATTTTTAGCTTTATTATCTCCCATTATCTGATGTACTGTGTGAATTTTCGAAACTAAGGTGTTATAGTAGCTATACATTGAATATCGTATAATGAAAAATAGTTAAAAAGTAGATGCAATCCCCCAAATCTAAAAAACTTTATTAGGGGCAATACTTATTGAGTGACTCGATGTTGTCCCTTTTCTTTTCCCAAGTTTCTAAAAATTGGGTGGCAACTCCACAAAAAAAAAGCATCTCGTCCCTCCCAAGACTAATCATTTGTCTTATTCGGTAAAGCTGCTATGTTCCTAAAAAACTAGCCAGTCACTCACAATGGTGACTCCACTAAGGATTTCTAAGTAAGAAAGATCAACTCAAAAATTGACTATTTCTCATTATACAATACTCTATTGTATAGAGCCCCTCACCACTACATTTTCACTACACAACACACGTGCACCAATGGTCCCTAAAACTTCAATAATACTGAATGACATTGCCACCATTATCACCTTTATTCTTTACACATGCATTCACTAGACTCATCTAACCGTCTGCAAACCAAGTCCTAAAAGGGGGTGACCAATCAAAAGAATGCTAGACTCACTAATCAGAGTCTGTAACCATAGTAATATGGGGCATTCTCGCTAAAGCAACCTTCAGCCTTTCACTATGACCTATATTGATAAGCCAATAGTAACATCCACTAGGATTCCACTAAATTGTGCATGTTGTCCTTGTCCTAACATTATTCGTTTAACCTGATATTCATAAATGACAAGACTCTCCTAGTGTCTATCATTGAATGATGTCATAATGTTAGTTTTTATAGAATGTTTATGCTCAGATCCTGGTGATTCTCATCTACTTCGTGTGAGCCCGAAGCATGAGGGATGATAAGAATCATGTACCTTAGCTTGAATAGTGATACGAACCCACTAGATGACCTACTCTAGGAACCCGTTCAACATGAACCCAAACCCACGCTCTCAAGGAAAGTTCAAATCAAGTTCCAATTCAGACATAGAGAACCTTCACCTCATGTTTAGTTAGTCCAAACAACCAAAGCTATATCAAAACTTTAACCTTTTGAACAATAACAAACAAGCAACATAGGTTATTAAAAAGACGCCACAATCTACTGTCTGAAAGATAGATTGATAAGTCATAAAGGTTGTCACATGGTTAACCACCAAGTAACCAAAGAGAATCCTCTCTAAATTTTATTAATCATCCATGATTGCACACCCTCTAGGTTACATAAAATAAGGCCTTTATATAGGCTTAAAGAAACCCTAAATAAAACCTAATTAATATCCTAACTAAAAAAGAAAACAAAATCCTTCTTAAATAAGAAAATATAATTCTACTTAAATAAGAAAATATAATCCTAGTTAAATTCGGATTTACTTATATAGCACATTGTAGCACACTTTTCAATATGATGATGGCAGAATTAACTTAAGCCCAAAACAAAAAAGTTGTAGCCCTTGTTGTTATCTTTCATCAAAATCTTGAATCACTTCATTTGGATCTATATTGAGTGAGATACAGCCCATTTAATGATGTATATTCAGTCTGCCCAGTTTTATTCATGATCTGATAATATTTCATAATTTTAGCTCAGGTATAAGGCCGAATTAACTCTAGATATCTTCACCAAAGTTGTAGATCTCTTTCTTAGCTTTCAACACCTTCTTGAATTATCTCAATCAGAGTTTTGTAGACTGATTTATGGCTAAAATACTGAAGTATGCTACACAAAATACGAATTTATGCTAATTGTTCTTTTCTTGAATGAACATTGCCTTATTAGCATGAACAAATCTTGAAATCTTCCTCTTTGGAGCTAGGATCACATCATTCTCCCTTTCTTCAAAAAGATTTGTTCTCAAATCTTTATCTTCCATGCAATTGAATATTTTTTTTTTATTTAAAAAGACTCAAGAACACCGCATAAGAAAAAAAATAAAGAAATTTTAAATAGACTAAAAAAAATTCAAGACATATATTTTTTAACTTATAAATAAAAAATAAATTTAAAATCCTAAAAATTGAAAAATAAAAAAAATGAAAGGTAGAAGATTAGTAACCTTAAACCCTCTTTGTATCAACCAACTAAAACCTTAGGTATATCAAACCTAAGACCCTTCGTTACAAATTGATCAAATCAAACTTAAGGTATAAAATCTAATTGATACGACCAACTAAAACCTTAGGTATATCAAACCTAAGACCCTTTGTTACAAATCATTCAATTAAATCAATCTAATACCAACCAAATCAAAAATCATAAAAAAACATATTTATTTATTTTTTACACAAATAGAAAAATTTTAAAACCACAATAATTAAAAAGTAAATTAAGGATACGTAGAATTGAATTGAACAAAACCTGATTTGAGCCAAGCTCTGATACCAAGTGATACGAACCCACTAGATGACCTACTCTAGGAACCCATTCAACATGAACCCAAACCCACGCTCTCAAGGAAAGTTCAAATCAAGTTCCAATTCAGACATAGAGAACCTTCACCTCATGTTTAGTTAGTCCAAACAACCAAAGCTATATCAAAACTTTAACCTTTTGAACAATAACAAACAAGCAACAAAGGTTATTAAAAAGACGCCACAATCTAATATCTGAAAGATAGATTGATAAGTCACAAAGGTTGTCACATGGTTAATCACCAAGTAACCAAAGTGAATCCTCTCTAAATTTTATTAATCATCCATGATTGCACACCCTCTAGGTTACATAAAATAAGGCCTTTATATAGGCTTAAAGAAAACCTAAATAAAACCTAATTAATATCCTAACTAAACAAGAAAACAAAATCCTTCTTAAATAAGAAAATATAATTCTACTTAAATAAGAAAATATAATCCTAGTTAAATTCGGATTTACTTATGCAGTACATTGTAGCACACTTTTCAATACGATGATGGCAGAATTAACTTAAGCCCAAAACATAAAAGTTGTAGCCCTTGTTGTTATCTTTCATCAACATCTTGAATAACTTTATTTGGATCTATATTGAGTGAGATAAAGCCCATTTACTGATGTATATTCAGTCTGCCCAGTTTTATTCACGATCTGATAATATTTCATAATTTTAGCTCAGGTATAATGCCGAATTAACTCTGGATATCTTCACCAAAGTTGTAGATATCTTTCTTATCTTTCAAAATCTTCTTGAATCTTCTCAATCAGAGTTTTTTAGACTGATTTATGGCTAAAATACTGAAGTATGCTACACAAAATACAAATTTATGCTAACTGTTCTTTTCTTGAATGAACATTGCCTTATTAGCATGAAAAAATCTTGAAATCTTCCTCTTTGGAGCTAGGATCACATCAAATAGTTTATGCAAACTAACAAATAACAACATCCCTCGATGATGGAAACTATGAGACATCATCCATATATTCTTATCAGATCAAATGAATGAGTTAGGAATTCAATTAGATTGTAGACCTTTATGTCAACAAAATCAAACTATAAACTATCAAATAATACTTTCATAACTCCTAGTAAACATATTGAATATTGATATGGGGCAAGAACTTAGGCTCCTTTTGATTGACCTTAGCCCTATGCATATGGGCATATACGGGCTTTGGACATCATTTGAAGCTCAATAATTAACCCCCACATAAACATTATGTGATTACCTCAAGTAAATTTTAGGATTCTGCAGATGACGGGGTTTAGCGCACGTCCAAGATTTTAGCAACCGCGACACTATTTGAGCTCAGGGCTCTAGAGAACATACTAACCACTATCATAAAGACATGGCATGGGGATGAGGAGTCGCCACCCAGGGTAATAACTGGGACAAATCGAAAAGGTGGTACTCGATTCCCTAAAAGAAAGCTAGCACCACAACCAGGAGATTCTGGATACGGAATACCAACTTCTTTCAGTCTTGTGTTCATTTAGAATTACTTTATGAATTACTATCTTATCCTCTATTTACATGCAATTTCATATAAACCCAAAAACAATAAACTCCAAGGCAAACTAGTCATGAAATATACAAGTAAATAATGCATTCAATCATATAACCCTTAAGTTAGTTTAATCTACATGGATTTTAATTAAATGAGTTAAATCTACATGTTTTAAATTGTGAGTGAACCTAAAGACCTAATTCCTTTTTATTTTAATTAAATGAACCTAGGTCTACTAATTTTAATTCTAAATATGAGCCTAAATCTACATGTTATGAAGGTATTTAAATTAATGAGCTTAATTCTACATGTTTTAATTAAATAATGAACTTGAATCTACAAATTATGAAAAAAGTTTAAATTAAGTGAGCTAAGCCTAAAATAATTAAATTAAATTAAGTGGACCTATGTCTAATTAACTAAATGGGCCTAAAGATATTTGTAACCTAAAATCTAATTAATTATGGACCTAAAAATATATTTTAATTAATTAAACCTAATTAATTATTAAATGGTATGGGCTAAAGTAAACAAATCTAAATCTAAATCAAAACACACCAAAAACAATAAATAAGCTAAAAAACAAATAACAAACATAAAAAATAATTAAATAAGACCAAATAAATAACTAAATTAATCCTTACTAAGATCCTAATTTGTATTAACATGTAACCTAAATTAATCTACTTCCCCCATTGATTTTAAATGATTACCAAATTGAAACCTAATTTTACTAACCAATTGAATTAAAATAAACATGCAACCACACACATAATTTTATTACTATTCCCTCTATTGGGGCTATTACATTAATTCATAAAATAATTAATAAAAATAAAACATAAAGAATAAAATAGAAATAAAGACAATAAAAAAAATAAAACCTTAGAAACTAAGTCTTTATGGGCTTGATCCATAGTCTTCTGTGGATTTCATCTTCCTCATATAATCACCATGTGTTTTCTTCTACAATCACCATAAAAAATAAAAAAATTAATGAATAAATTATGATAAACTAAATAGAATAATAAATAAACAAATAAATAAATAAATAAAAGAACAAGAAGAATATGATATGCTTATGGATGATCGGGGTGCTCCTTAGATTTGTGGTTAGGCCTAATCGAACAATCAGAATTACATAATTTCGATCGAAATTATGGAATTTTGACGCACTCTTTTTTTTAATTACAAAAAGGCCCCGGGAAAAATTTAAATTTTGCAATTAGGTCCTAAAAAGAACTTTGCGATTTAGTCCTTGAAAACATTAAATCCTTCCTTTAAAAGCCCTTAGAATTTTTTAAGGATTAAGTTTCGAAGACATTTTCATCACTGGAGTCCTTTGTTACATCCATAACATATCATCTTGAAATTGGGTGTCTACATACTATTTCTTCATTTACCCTTTGGTTCTGATCCATATAAATCAAAACAGCCTAGTTCTAAGAAGGGAACCATAGTCCCTCGATGACTATAGGTTCAAAACCCACCTAAGAAAGAAACTGAATGACCTTGTGGAGAAATAAGGTTGGAACTGAGAGCTTGCTTATGATTGGTTTATTCACTATATAGGAAATACTAACCAACTTTCTAAGGTTAATCATGCATACATAACATACATGTAGATAGCATAAACTAACCACTAGTTCTTACAGTAATGATTATCTTTCATTGTAGGGTTTTACATCCACTCCATGCATACATGCTCACCCTTTTCTTTTGTAGGCACACATCATGCATCATTCATTTAGCTAACCTTGATAAATGCAAGAATACAACATTCAAACATGATTGACCAAGAAGATACATCATGTCAACAATTTAAAGACAAATTAAAAAGAGGATCCAAAAGTTGCTCATTAATGGTACCATACCTAAAATCCTCTAAGCCCAAACTAAGGCCAAAAATGCTCGAGACGAGTATAATACACCATTGAATGAAGCTTCTACATATGTTCACCCCATGGTAGATAAAGCAAAGGGAATTCCCCATACTCTAATTCAAGCTGATGATGATAATGAATACTGCTAGGATATCAAAAATGTACCAAAAGCTATAAAAATTACTGATATAACCAATCCTGAATCGGCAAGGGAGGTTAAACTAATGGCTAATAGAATGGCTCAGTTGGAATTTGCCTTTAAAGATAAAGGAACCCATGGCTCCAAAAGCTTCACTAACCTAGCATTGTTGAAAGATGAACCACTCTTAGATGATTTTAGACTACCAAAATTTGCTAAGTTTAATAGAACAGGGGACCCAAGGGTCCATTTAAGGCAATATGCTACCTTTATTCCTACTATGAAATTACAAAATCCTAGATTGTTCGATTCTTCTTCACATCAATAGAGTATGGTTCTTTGACCTTGATGATGAAATTAAAAGTGATTGACTACTGCTAACTCAAAAGTTCATCAAGCAATATGAATACAACACTTAACTAGACATCATTCATAGAGATCTCCAAACCATGAGACAGAAGCCTAGTGAAGCTTTCTTTGATTATGTCACAAGAAGGCGGGGAAAGGTTATCAAAATAAGAAACCGTCCTCCTGAAGATGAATAGATAGAGATAATAATTAAAGGGGGCATCACCACATTTCAGAAAATAAATGATCTTTGCTTATTATCCTAACTTCAAAGCTCTCTATCATGCTAGAATTATAATTGAAGATGAGGAACCTCAGTAAGCTAGAAACACCTTCCACCATAATACCTAATCAAATATCCAAAACACCTTCACATAAGCTATAGAAATAAACTTAATCCAACCCAACACTCATAGTTTACCATATATTATTGCCATTAGACCATTGAGATAATTCTTAAGCTTCAACCTCCCATTATCCAAAGTATTCTAGAGGCTTCAACAAAAGAACCTCTTATAGCCTTAAGAGCCCAAATCTGTTCAAAACCCGTTACCCCATTATATTAACCAAAACTTATTCTGCCACTTTCACTAAATGCCAGTTATACCACTTATGCATGTAGAACCTTAAAGAATACAATCTAAGACCTTATTGATCCTAGGCAAATTGATGACCCAAAAAATGACCCAGCAGTAAGACTAATCCTCTCCTAAACTATCAAAACATGCCTCTGCCAACCATCAACATGATTTCCTCCAATCTACCAAAAAACATTATCAAACAATCAGTTCAAGCCATCCAAAAAACCCAAGATAAACTCTCATGTCTTATTCTTAAACCTCTTGACTCTGGTAAAGATAAAATATGTTTTTCTACCTTTGAATACATTTTAATGCCTTAAAACTTCCTCCCCCACTTGATGATGTAAAAAAGAATCAGGGATATAACTCTCCCTATGAATGGTGAAGTGATTGATTGCCCTTACTCACAAGAAGCAAATACAGATGAAAATCTCAGTAGTGGCCATGGAGTATGGGATTTACTAGGCCAACTATCTAGGAAGTTTGACTACAAAGTCAAGTACATAGCCCCTATGCTACTCAGACTCACTTAGAAGACATAATGCCTTTAGGATGAGGAGAGGAATTTGACAATAAAGATGGGGTGGAAAGTACTATTTAGCTTTAGAAACTATAGGTCATGGGGATCGATATATGGTATGACTCTAATGATCCTAAAATCATTATTTACGACCAAAACTGCCGTACAAAAGTAGATAAGCAAGTAGCTAAGAAGCCCTCACTAGTAGCCAACCATGTGACTCGTAGCAGGCAAGTATATCAATCCCTTAAGAAAGAGAAAGATCCCTCTAAAGGAAAAGAAGTAACAAGTGATCAAGCTCCAGTCAAAGAGGAAGACATTGTCTTTAAATAGCTTAAGAAGACTCAAGCACAAGCTAGTATTTGGGACTTACTCATGGTCTCCAAGAAGCATAGGGATGCCTTAGTTAGGGCACTAGATAAGGCAAAGATCACTATTAACACCTCACCTTTTGAGATGATAGTCCCTTCAATGTAATCACCTTTTTGGACAAAGATTTTGCCTTTGAGGGAAGGGTGCACAACTGTCCTTTCTTCATAGAAGCAATTATCAGGTCTAGGAAGACTCTCTGTGTTATGGTGGATGACCAATCTAATATTAATGTTTGCCCCCTAAGGTTGCTATATAAGTTTGGGATGAATACTAAAAACCTAGAAGAATCCAATATGGTTATATGAGCCTATGATGATTCCAAAAAGCGAATCATCAAGACTTTCAAACCATTAGTTATAATGGGTGATACTGAATTAGTAATAGAATTTATCGTCCTGGATATCCTTCTAACTTTTTCCCTACTATTAGGAAGACCTTGGTTCCATCCATTAGGGGCATATCCTCCATTTTGCATTAGAAGATCAAGTTCCCTCTAAATGGAAAGGTCATTACCATCCCTGTTGACACAAATAAAATTATTGCCTATCTGAATGTGGCCCTACTAGGATTTCAGGTTTTTGTATTCGTTGATAGTCATGTCGATCCTAAAGTTGCTACCATGATGAAGAAGATGCATTATCTACTTAGAATAAGATTAGGAGGAAGGAACATTGGGGTCACAGAATTCCCTGACTTCCAAGGATATACCAATAAATGTGGTATATGGTATGATCTTTAAAAGGACATTAGGGCTAAGAAGTTGATCTCTTTTATGATTGAAAGCTCAACCCGAGTCTACCAAGGACAAGCTGAGAAATAGGTAAGCAATAGGATCAAGAAGCCAGGGTTTGAGATCTTCAATGACACCCTCAGGGGAAAGCACCTACTAGATATAGTCATTGAGACTGACATTAATAAGCTCACGAAAAATCTAGAGCTAGAATTTGAGAGTGAGACTGTTCATTATGCTCAAGCTACTACCATCCTCGAGTCAAGAATTAATGGCATCCTATTTAAAGACATTGCTAATGATGATCTCTATACTTTTTCTTTGTTTGAAATAGATGATGTAATGAACTCTAAAGTTAATGCAATGAAATCATATTTTTCTTACTTATTTGATGTCTTTCCTAATGGTAGTATGCATTACATTAATAAAAGCATTAGCATATTTAACATTCATTCCATATGCACTGAATTATACAACATTGGCACAAAATTTGAACTACACTTTCTATATATATCTAAAGACGTTAACCCTAAGGAGTGGAGAGAAATTGAAAAATATTCAAAAGTATTTGCTTAGATGTATAGCAATATGCTTAGTATTGCTAGAGACATTGCTCAACACTTCATCACTACCAAATATAGGTGCAAACCAATAAACTAGAAACTGAGAAGGCTAAAACTAGAATGGACCCAACTAGTGAAAGAAGACATTGAGAAGCATATTAAGACAAATTTTCTAAAGATAGTAGACTATATGGAATGGTTAGAAAATATGGTGCTAGTGTCAAAGAAAGATGGAAGGGTTAGAATCTGTATTGACTATAGAGATATGAATAAGGCCTACCTAAAAGATGATTTCTCATTACCTCACATAGACATATTGGTTAACAGTGTTGCCACATGTGCAATGTACTCCTTCATGGATGGATTATCTAGGTACAATCAGATCCTACTAATCATCATCAATAAAGCAAAAACAACTTTTATGACTAAATGAGGCACTTATTGCTATAGAGTAATGCCCTTTGGTTTAAAGAATGCAAGAGAAACTTATAAGAGAGTGACAACTATAATGTTCCATGACATGTTACACAAAGAAGGGGAAGTGTACGTCGATAATATGATGATCAAGTAAAAAACCAAGGAGGAATACTCATCTGATCTTAAAAAATTCCTAAAATGAGTCAAAAAGTGCAACCTTAAGCTTAATCCAAAGAAATGCATATTCAAGGTCACTTTAAGAAAGATGCTAGGGTATGTTGTCTATCAGAATGGGATCAAAATGGATCTAGACAAAGCAAAAGGAGTCAGAGAGATGCTAGTGCTAAAAATAGAAAAAGAGATCAGAGGGTTTCTAGGGAAACTATAGTTCATCAGTAGATTCATCACTAAGTTAACAGCCGTGCATGAACCAATCTTTAAGTTACTCAAAAAATATCATCCAGTTAAGTGGAATGAGCATTTTAAATTAATATTTAACAAGATAAAAAATTACCTAGCTAACCCATTGATTCTGAAACCACCTAAATTAGGGATACCTTTAAATCAATATTTGGACATCGAAGGAAATACAATCGTGCAATGCTAGCCTAAGAGGAAGAAATAAAAGTAGAACATGCAGTCTACTACTTAAGTAAGAAGATGTTATCATATAAGGAAAAGTATAGCCAAGTTGAGTAGATATGTTTGGCAATGGTATGGGCAATGAAGAAACTCAAACATTACTTTCAATCCTATAGAATTTAGGTTGTGTCTAAAATGGATCCAATGAAGTACCTCTATGAAGCTCCCTCCCTGGTGGGAAAACTTGCTAAGTGGCACATGCTATTAACATAATTCAATGTGCAATACCTGAATAAGAAGGCAGTAAAGGGACAAGTAGTGGTTGAATTTATAGCTTTTAACCCTATTCTAGACTCAAAAGAAATCCAACTAGACTTCCCATATGACTTTAGTTCAGCCATCGAGATTCAAGGATGGTGGATGTATTTTGATAAAGTAGTTAATCAATTCGATGCAGGAGTCAGTGTCATATTATAATCTCTAGAAAGCAAAATGGTACCAATTGCCAAAAAACTTAAGTTTAGAGTCACAAATGATGAAGTAGAATATGAGGCATGTGGCACTTAGAATAGAAGAACTAATATCCCTTGATGTTAAATAAGTCAAAATCTTTGGAGACTCCATGCTAGCAATCAATCATGCCATATAGGAGTGGGAATTGAAAGAGTAGCACTTAAAACCTTACCTCAATCACTTGAATTTACTCACCATGTCCTTTTGAAAATGCATATTCACTCATCTCCCCAAGAACCATAATCAGATGGTAGATGCACTTGCTTCCCTAGCATCAGTATGGAAAGGACATCCAAAATGCATATGAAGCCTTTAATCTTACTCAGATTGGGATAACCTTGTCATAAGAAATATAGAATAGCAAAGATAGAAACAACTGAAAAACCTTAGTTCTATGACATCCAAAGATATCTTAAGAAATAAGCCTATCTCGATCAAGCAAGTGAAAAAGATAAGGCAATCATCTAACAATTAGCATTAAAATTCACATCACATTAGGGTGTATTATATAGAAGAACTTCAGACGGGTTACAACTCTAATGTCTAGATGAAACTATGGTTGCAAGAGCCATAGAAGAGGTACATGAAGGTGTTTATGGTCCATGCATGAATGGAGCAATCCTAGCTAAGAAGCTAACCAGACAAAGGTTCTTCTAGATGACAATGATGGAAGATTGTATCAAATTTATGAGGGAATACCATAAGTGTCAAATGCATAGGAATGTTAGCCACCTTCCCTTAACAAAATTACAATACATCTCCTCTCCATGGCCTTTCTTGGCATGGGGACTAGACACAATTAGGGAAATCCACCCGACAGCCTCAAACGGACACAGGTTCATCTTAGTGGTAGTGGATTACTTTACAAAGTGGGTTTTAGCATAATCATTCACAAGGATAAAAGCTAAGCAAGTAGCTAAGTTCATTAAAAGAAACTTGTTTTATTGATATAGGATCCCCCATCACATCATCTTTGATAACAATATTCAATTCCAAGGGGAAGTTAGAGAACTACTAAGGAGTTATAAGGTGGAACATCTTAAATCTTCTCTTTAGCAACCATAAGAAAATGGGGTCGTTGAAGCCACAAACAAGAACATCAAGAAGATTTTGTTAAAGATGACTCATACATATTGATACTAGGTAAATAGATTTCCATATGCCTTATGGGGGTACCAAATAAAAGTCAAAACTTCAACTGGAGCAACTCTTTTCTCACTAGTATACAGATCAGAAGTAGTGCTTCCAGTCGATAAGTCTCTTTAGGTAGCAATTGAATATGAATTATTAGAAGTATAATAGGCCCAGCAGAGGCATGATAATCTCACCCTCTTATACAGTCAAAGGCTTAAGGCTCTATACCACACATAGTTGTATCAGGCTCGACTAGCTAAAACCTTCAATAAAAAGGTGAAACATAATAGTGTGAAAGCAGGAGATTGGGTGTTAAAGCAAGTTAGGCAGAACATTCCAGACCTTAGAGGGAAATTTAGATCGAACTAAAAAGGCCTATACTTGGTCAAACATGTCTTATCGAGAGGAGCAGTCAAGCTAATGGATTCTAAAGGCAATGAATTCTCTCAACTTATTAATATAGACTTCCTAAATAAGTACTATGTCTAGGGCAAAAAAAATCCTAAAGAGTTAAAAACCTAAAAAATGGTTGCTCAGGCAAAAATTAGAGACTTCCCACAAGGTTGAAAACCTGCATGGGTAACTTGGGAAAAATTAGGGAAAGAGAAAAAATACTAAATTAAAAAACCTAAGAAGGCTAGTTAGGAATAGGGTTAACCTCAAGTTCAAAATTTATATGAATGCACCAATGCTTTTTTTAAATGATTTCAATAAAATAAGAATGATTGCTAATTTATGTGAAATGTCTTTGAAAAAGTGCAATGCATTTTATAATCATTAATCGCATCAAACATGCTTTGAATTTTCTTTCATTACATGACCATAGTTCTTGCTATCTTCTTTGAACTCTATTCACGAGATTAGCTACTATCGTTGAAGCCTTAAAAAAAAGCCTAGTTAAGTGTGAAGAGCTACAAAAAGAGACAACCTAGGCAAAAGAGGAAAGAAAAGAAAACCCAACTAAGTGTGAAAAAGCTCTAAAAGGAGATGCCTTAGGTAAAAGAGGGAAAGAAAAGAGGCAGGCAATAGCAATGGCAAAAAGCATATATACTATAGTTATCATTATACATATATCGTACAACACATACAGGATAGCTGTAAAGATACAACACCAAGAGTCCATCACCTCGAGAAAATGATACGATAAAGCAACCACAAGCTAAAAATCCCTACATCTAGCTCCTAAAATAACTACATCGGCCATGGCTATCATTAATAGCAAGCATCAACCTTGCTTAAACATCCTCATCATTTAATCCAAGGTCCTCGTCGTTCATCATAAAGGATGCTAGTCATGACTCTAGCTCAGCAATATGATCATGATAAGCTATACACTCTCGCTCCCATTGATAGCTAGCATGGAGATGTTCAATCTACATTATATGAAAATTGCATATTATACACGCATGCATAAAACATGTGTATAAATAAACAGGTATAATAAAGAAGGCATACCCTTTTATTGCTTGTCAAGTCCATAAAGTGCTACTGTGCACTCCTTCCAATAGTATACCAGTATTAGCCATAAGAGATAGGGATCTATAAAAAAAAGAAAATAAGTCAAGCACCAGTCATCAAATAGGTGAAATAAAGGCAAAATAAAGTAAAATAAAGCACAAACAAGGGAAGTGTCAAAAGGGATAACATTTGATTGAGGAAAGCTAAGACAAAGCAAATCAAGATACGTTCCACCAAAGATGTCCATCCTAGATAAAACCAAGGATGACTTAACCACTAAGTCCCCAAGAATGGCACCACCAGAGGCCACACTACTAGTATGGGCAATCACCTTAGTACAGACGTGCCCTCAGCCTCCTCAAAATGGGATCCTAATAACTTATGGTTGTTGGGTTACATGATATAAACGCAGTAGAAAAATTAAAATTTTATCACGTTCCCAAACCTGGATCCATGTAATTCGACTACATGATTAAATCTAGGGTTTCAAGAATCTCACCAAATGCAGAAGAGGAAAGATTTTCTGGAAGGATGAGAGGAGGTTCACACCAGTGACACCTTACCTCGAGCTTTTTGCTTTGGTTGTTCGGATCTAAATGTCTCCAAAAGGATGCATCCCCTATAGGTATCCACACAAACAGCCCTTCACAAAACAAATTGGAATGTGTGCTAGCAACCTTCTTGATTGTCTCACAAATCAAGAACAAAAAAAAACTTTGTCTTTGTTTTCTATGAAGAAAGAAAATGAATTTGGAGGCAGGAAAAACAAGTGTATTAAACCCTAGAGAATATAACATATTTATAGACTCCAAATTAGGGTTTCACCTACCAATGTCCTTTTGGTAATTTCCCATTTATTATATTTTGATTTAAAAAAAAATAAATCAGAAATAATATCTTATTTATTTATTTATTTAAAATAACATTTATCTTAAATAAATAAACAAATAGATAAAAAACTTTAATTATTTATTTCCACAGAGTTTATTTTAGGCTTATTAAACCCATATCTATTTTGGGCTTGTTCTAAGTGTGTGACCTTATAGGTTCACATAACATTGGCAGTGGCCCTAAATCTCTATTTAGGCCTACAAGTCATAAGTGGCCTCTAGCAAGACATTGTGACTACTCAAGTCATGTGAAGTCAATAATTCGACATAACCTAATTATAGTGAATTTTATCATCCCTTTATCACATCATATCTTAATTGAACATAAGGCATAGAATGTCATCCTTATATAGTTCAATATTATGACTTGATTCCAAGTAGACTGAAAATGATAACTCTTTATCAATTTATTTCAGCATGGCCATGCATTTTCCTTCAGTCTATCTTATTAAGGGACCCTTAGATATCTTTCTTATATTAATGAGGGATAAATTCCTTCTGAATCACTCACATTCCTCACATAATTAATTTTATATCCAACAACATCCTATTTAACCATCCGGTTAAAGACAATGTTAGAATGTGTCAAAACATAAAATAGCTATGTAGAAATCCATGATGATTTCAAGGTCAAAGGACCAAAATAAAATTACTATGACGAGAAATACTTATGACAATAATCTATGTAGTGTTCTCATAGTGGGTCAATCTAGTACATGATCTCTCATCATGTACTTATGAGTTGACTTAATATCTCATATTCATAATTAGTAAAACATAACCATCAGTCAACATCATACTAGCCTTAATACTTTAATTTTTATATAATGAATAAATGGCTAGGGATAATTAGAATAGAATTCTTATTTTAATTTAAGGGTTTTACTATCAAGTCACATACTTGATGACCTTAGTAAGAATTAACCATTCATATAATTATCATAAAATCAAATGATAATGAAATACCTCTTTATTAATAAAATAAGAAAGTCAATACATAATCACAAATGATTGACTTAGTGCATATCACTAACAATGGCAATATCTCTATTGCTATAGGTAAGTCCCTATAGCTATGTTAATTATAGCTTATTACTAATAAAGTTTATTACATGATGGTACGAGACAGGAATAAAAGCCTACCAGATCAAAGGAAGCAACTCTCGATGATCCGCATGATGCTCCAGTCCTCAAATCTAAAGAACAAGCCTTATCTACCTGAGGAGATAGAGGCAGAGGAAAGGTGCCACCTACCACAACATTAATCAGTTATGGGATCAACACATCGACATAAAGAGATCTTGCACCCTCTAAAAGACTCTCAAAAGGATGTCCTATCATGGCAATAGTAAGCTCATCCATACTAACTCTAGAATATGTCACTATGAGGAGGAATAGGAACTCTCCTTGCAAATGGACCATCCTACCAATGATGGACTTGCTCACCTAGATACCACGCCTTGCCAATAAGGCTAAGGAGCAATACTTGTCTCTCTATTAGCTACCATGTTGTCACCATATTTGCCAACCAAGATAACCTCGTCGCCTATTAGTGAAGGAGAATCTGCTTAAAAGGAAAAAATGAATGAAGAATCTCCAGAAAAATGAAACAACCAACATGGCAGGAATCAAGCATACCTATCTAGGGGACAACCTACTCATGTAGTCTCGGGTCTCTATGTAATCCTTAATCAAATAAATGGTCTTCCTAATCCAACTGGAATAATGAGGAAAACTATCCTCCAGGAGATTCTTGACTGTCGGATAAGGGAGAGCCTTGAACTCATAAGCCTAGATCTATCAAAATCAAAACTCAAAAAATTTGGAAAAAATAAGTAGAAGATAAAGAGAAAAAGGACATATATAAGAACTCTTAATCACATCCAACACAAATAAGCATCCACAAATCCTCAAGCCACCTCAGCATGCTGCATCCATGCCCGAGTACATGTAGGTGAAAGTGGCAACAAACTGGTAGCACCTCGATAAGTTGTTTAAGTCTCTCAATATGGGCAACAACAACATACTATCTACACCTGAAGGATTCGGGAAGATGTAGCACTTAACAGGTAGAACAAGAAGCAACAAACCATTTGCTCCACCAAAACAACATCAGTATCATACATCATCTACATGGTAGAGACAAACTCAATGTAATGAGTGAGGTATGGATAACCAGAATTCATAAGGGTAGGCACCCTAAGCAACTCCATGGTAAGGCACCTCCTCACCATAACAAAAGAACACTCCTCCTCACTGAAAGGAACATGCTTACCATAAAAGCTCAAGCCCATGATAGTGGCAAAGTTTAGAGGAGTGATGGTCATCTCTCTAGTAGGCAAGTGAAAAGTATGCATCGTGTCCATTAATTGATCAATTAATGCATACATAGCAATCTGACTCAATGCATACGAGTCATAAGAAAGTGCAATAATAATCCTATGAAAACCCTTTCATGCAACCAACTACTTTACATGTAGCGAAAGACCCTAATAGTATGTGCTGACCCTATTAAAGCTGTTAGGCAACACAATAATAGACCTATGAGGCTACAAATAATAGGTATGCTATTAAGAATCTACATAGTTACTAAACTACTAACACATCTTTCTGTCTATCATTTAATAGGATCAGAATAATAATAAAAGTTGACAAAAAGAAGCATCATGACAAGCGCTAGTAAACAATCACAATAAGAACCATAAATAAAGTAAAAGCTATAGGCTATCAACACTCATAATAAAACTATGGATTAACAAAATGTTACAACAAGCACTATAGAGCTATGAACTACAACTATAACAACCTTAATTAAAAAAATAAAGTAAAGGCTAACAAACAATAAGGCAACCCATATAACAAAATAACTTTAGGAAAGACATGGGACAAAGGAGGGCCTACCTGGCGACGATGATGAACCCAAGTTTGAGTCTCCAAACTATGAACCATGATGATTAAATCTCCTCAAGAAAACTTAGATGGCTAAGAACCCTAAGCACCATCAGTACTAGTCCTCCTAGTGGAAGTCCTAGCTCGAGTGGCCTCTATGAAGTCACCCTCGACATCCAAAAGGATGTCCTCCAAACCCTCAAGAATGTTAGAGAACTCCATTTATGTAGAGAAAAAAAATTCATATGCAAAAATAGAGCAAAAAATAGTTGAAACTCGAAAAGGGTAAAAAAGATAAAAAAAAAAACTTAGAGAAGAGTATAAGAAGCCTCCTTGAACCTTAAAAATGCTTGTCTTAAATATACTAGAGAGGGGAAGGCACGTGGCCATGCACTAGAGGTGTGATCACATGCTTAGCATGTGACCATGTACTCCACATGCGTAGCCCCCTGCACTTCCCCCCTCCATTTGCTCTCGTAGAAGTTATACATGCTCCTTGAGACTTTGCACACTCATTTTTTTGGTCATAAACCTCCATTTGAGCATAAGACATGGACCGAACACATATAAAAGTACACTAATGTGTACTACATCTATTTAAAAATATCACACATGACCTCACCATTTTCAAGAACTCAACACCTCCTGAACGAAGAAAAATATAGAAGAATCACTAAAAGGATATCCTACTTAAAATCATCAAAATAACATCTGCAACATGATAGGTGATGACATCATCATTACTACATCATCACCGACCAAAAAGAGAAGGACTACGAACCAAAAAAATTCAAAAGTTATCACCATAAATCAAGATCGAAAAACACTAACAACCAAGCAAAATAGGTAGAAAGAACACAATGCATCAATTACAATCACAACTAATCTATTCGCCTGATATCGAAAGAGGTTATAATGGCAGTATCTATTTGCCTAATAACAAAGAGGTTATAGTGGCAGTATTTATCCATTCCCTTGACACCCAAAGAGGTTATAATGGCAATATCCATTCGTCTGACACCCAAAGAGGTTATAGTGGCAGTGTCTATCCATTTGCTTAACACCCGAAGAGGTTATAATGGCAGTATCTATCCATTCACCTGATACTCAAAGAGGTTATACTAGCAGTATCTATCCATTTGCCTAATATCTGAAGAGGTTATAGTGGTAGTATTTATTTGCCTAACACCCAAAGATTTTATAGTAGTAATATCTATCTTTTTGCCTATAGTGGTAGTATCTATTCGCCTATAGTGGCAGTATTTATTCACCTATAGATTTAGTATCTACTCACCTATAGTGATAGTATTTATTCGCCTATAGTGATAGTATCGTTTTTCCTATAGTGGCAGCATCAATTCACCTATAGTGGTAGTATTTATTCGCCTATAGTGGTAGTATCTTTTCGCCTATAGTGGTAGCATCTATTCACCTATAGTGGTAATATCTAATCACCTATAGTGGTAGTATCTTTTCACCTATAGTGGTAGTATCTATTCACCTATAGTGGCAGCATCTATTCACCTATAGTGGCAATATCTATTCACCTGACACCCAAAGAGGTTATAGTGGTAGTATCCCAATAATCGAATCATGACAACACAACACTCAATTAAGTACCTCTCTCATTAAAAAATGATTTTTTTGCATCTTTGCATTTGCTTCATATGTATTGACACTAGTGCTAAATGGTTGTACAACACATGTAAAGTAGGAGGCAACTGTCATACCTCAAATTTAATTGTCCTAAAAAAGGATCAATGATGAAAAAAATCTTCAAAAAGACTAGAGTCTGTTCGTTCATAACATATTTAAAGTGTGTAACCCTAAAACCTTAATTGATCCCACCAGTGTGTGAAATTGATCATCAAGCCATTAAGTTGTGCTCCAATATTATTAAATATGAATTATTAGAATAATAAAAGGCTTATTTCAAAAATCTTCTCTCTAAACACGCAACTTATTAATTCAGTGTTTATTTCATTAGATTGGGACCTAACTTCATGAAAAAATAAAAATCAAATTTAACAAAATGGACTTCAGAAACACATCCAGAAGGCTTCAAAATCTTCAAAAGTGGTCCCAAAATAGTCCAAAATAACCTAAGGATTAGCACAAGTCGCCTAGAAATACTTGTGCAACCATGAACACCCCTAAGTGTCACGCATTAAAATCAAAACCAATTTAGATAAAACAAACTTGAGGAATGTGTTCAAAAGACTCCAAAACCTCCAGAAGTGGTCTCGAAATAGTCTAAAATAACCTGAGAATTAGCGTGTGTCACTCATAAGGGCATGTATACACCCTAAGGTGTCACACATTAAAATCGAGGCTAAATTAGACAAATTAGACTTAAAAAACACATTTAGAAGGCCTAAGAACCTTACGTTCCAACCTTAGAATAGCCTAAAAAAGCCTCAAATTGAGTGCATAATGCACTTTCATGCGCGTAACAGTGCACAAGCACACACCAGCATGTGACCACATGCCAAGCACACAATCATGTGCACTTTGCATGGCCACAGGCTCCATCTTAGGGATGCACGTGTGGCCACACCTATATGCCTCTCTTCCTCACATTTTGGACTATAAATAGGTGTCTTCACACCTTATTTAAAGGGGGGATCAAGAGGAATACACACACACTCAAAAAATCTGTCTACTCGAAGGCACTATAAACCTGCTTCTAGATAATCTTAGCTTTCCCACTGCATTTTTCTTTGGTTATTAGGTCTCCCTTCCAGCAAACCTAGCCTCATATTTGTCAAAGCACACTTTAAAGGTATCCAAGCTAGAATTATTCTACATGTCATTTTGGACCTCTTAACGAGGAAAGCTTGATAATCCCTCAAAGCTAATGCTTCAAAACCCACACAAGCTCAGTCGAATCTAAGGACCACACAATAATTTTAGCACATTTATTTTATCATACTACATTTTATTTTATTATCACCGGCATTTGTAAATATTATTATACTTATGTGATGTGGTTGGCAATTTCCATGTTATGTGAATAATTTAGACTTTATTTTTTACTTGTCTCATGTCATCATTTTGCATCCTTTAGTTTTAAAACGTGAAATCATACCATAAATATCAATAATGTGAAAAGTTCATATTTTGGACTAGGAACATCATGTTCATGATCCAGTGATGTCACCATGCATCCACTGTATTGTCATCACATATCATCATAAAATAAATAACCTTTATAAACATGCATGATTATGTACATTTTGCTTACCCTTTCAAGTGATTGAGTCTCCATTGCTTATCCTGTTATTCATTTTATCGGGCAAGCTACATTGATAGTCATGCTAATCTTATAGGTTCATTATATCTAAGTTAGATTTACTTTTCTGCAATCCTTTTTTCATTTATATGTATTTTACTAGGAAAGTGATGTAATAATGGTATCTTCAGCTTTATTATCTTCCATGATCTTATGCACTGTATGAATGCTATACAAACTATTATTGCTAAAAATAGGGTGTTATGGTAGCTATACATTGAATATCTTATAATGAGAAATAGTCAAAAAAGCAAATGCGATGCCCCAAACCCAAAAAACTTTGCTAAGGGCAATATTCAATGAGCTGTTGTCCCTTTTCTTTTCTTGATTTTCTAAAAATTGGGTGGAAATTCCACAAAATAAAAAAAATCATCTCATCCCTCCCGAGACCAATCATGTATCATTATTCAATAAAGTTGCCATGTCCTTTAAAAACCAATCGGTCACTCATAGAAGGACTTCCACTTTTATACTTTTATTATGGCAAGATGGGAAATAAGTGTGAGGAATATGATGACAAACATGAAATTAAAAAAACTAAATTGACCTATAGGATGTGGCTTAAAGATTTACCTATGAAGATAATTTGCAATGATTCTCTTTATATTATATATTTTAAAGGATCAAAAGAAGATAAAACACCAAATGGATAAAAAAACCATGTGGCCAAAGAAAATTCATTCAAATCCTAGAAGAACGTGAGTCTAGTAAATTGGACACAGAAGGGGTAAGACATCCAGATTATGTACAAGACTCTATAGTATAGTCCTTAGCCAAGTTTTAAGTTCTGTCTCAAAGTACCCCTACCCATCCACTACGTTCTCCACATTTAACTTTAGCAAATATACTAGAACCCAATGAGACCATAAGTCCAATTCCTATCCCTCACACTATGGTGCTATCTTCTAATAATAATTTTGCATAGATACCTCCTATTTCCCATTCACCTTCATATACCTAGTCAAACCCAATCCTAACAACCTTCCTTTTTAATCCTATAATAAGTGACCTTACCATGCATCTAAACCTTCTATTATCTACTCATAAACCAAAAATAAAACCTGTAAAAAAATCCCAATGGTCCCAAAAAGCAAAAATAAAACCAGTCCCAACCTTAAAATCTAACCCTGAGGTGATTGATCCTAAAAGAAAAATTCTTAAACCCTATATGGATGCAAAGTCTTCAGAAGATATGGTCCATAATAAAAAGCTTAAAGATATAATGCTTTTGGATGTTCAATGCTCTTATTCCCTAATAGCAAAGGCTATGGTACAACTCCGCTAATAGCTATGAGTTGCTTGGCATGGAACTATCGTACACTTAGGAACCCATAAACAATTTTTAACCTTAAGAAACTTATTTTTCAAAAAGATCCTAATTTTGTTTTTTTAATGGAAACAAAACTCCTTAAATCTGAAATGTAACATGTGCGTAAAATATTAAGAATGGATGGCCATGTAATATTTAGCTATGTAATTAATGATCCAGGGTGAAAGGGAGGTTTATGTTTAATATGGAAAAGGGAATTTTTAGTTGAGGTATGGTCTTCCTCACTCCATGATATAGATATTAGTTATAGTGATGCAATAAATGGCAGCTTTTAGGTGTGTATGGTTGGCCAGAGGATCGTAATAAATTGCTAACTTAAGAGCTTCCTTCATCTTTAAAAGGTGATTCATATCTCCTTTGGCTCTGTTATGCCAACTTCAATGAGATTCTCTTCAGTGATGAGAAGAAAAGAGGCAATCTGAAATCTAATGAGAAGATAGAGAGATTCTGTAATGCTATTATCAGTTACCAAATTGATGACTTAGGCTATAGTGGGTATAAATTTACATGGACCAATGGGATAAGTGGCTCATATAACATACAAGAAAGATTGGATATGTTCTTAGCAAATGATGATTGGATGACTTAATGTCCTCATTTTCATGTTTCTCATTTATTAAGGTAATCTTTAGATCATAACCTAATTTTTAATGAGTAAAATATTGGTAATAAATATCACGGGCAAAAGAAGAGAATTTTCTAGTTTGAGGAAATGTGGTTTAAGGATCCATCTAGAAGGGAAGTGATTGATCAGGCTTGGAACTCCACCTTTATTAGTTCAAATGCCTATGCAATTAAAGAGAAAATAAGCCAATACAGGAGGGACCTATTGACGTAGGAAGCTAAACACTTTGGTAATCTCAGTAATTCCATTAGATAACTTTGAATTAATCTTTAGAAGTTATAGTCTCTTCCACCATCTGAAGATAATATTTAGACTTAAAAAAGCTTAAGATGGAGATTAATGGGTTAAAACATAAGGAAGAATTAATGTGCCATCAAAGAGCTAGTGTAAACTAGTTATTTGCTAGAGATAAAAATACAAAATTTTGCCATCAAAAGGTAGCTAAAAGAAAGAGGAGAAATAAAATTAGTGTTGTTACTGACTCAGATGGTTCTAAAGTGGACTCAATGGAGGGCATTGCTCATGTGTTTACCTCATACTTCTAAGAATTATTTTCTACTGTAGCTCCTCTTAACATGGTTTCAACTCTGAACGTAGTTCCTAGGTTAGTGAATGAAGGCATGAATAAAATGTTGTTATCTCCTTTTCTAAAGAAGGTATCATCTATGCTTTAAACAAATGCATCCAACTAAGGCCCCAAGACTTGATGGTTTACCTGCATTATTTTTTTCATAAATTTTGGAATATCATTGGTGATGAGGTCTCTTCCTTTGTCTTTCATATTTTAAATAATGGGGCTAACCTAAGTGTTTTAAATCATAGTCATATTGTTCTTATTCCAAAAGTCAAGAACCCTCAAACACTAAAAGATTTTAAACCTATCAGTTTGTGCAATGTCATTTTTAAGTTAATTATAAAGGGGATAGCTAATCAACTAAAATATTTTCTCCTAAATGTTTTTTCTTCATCCTAGTCTACTTTTGTTCTAGGTAGACTCATAATAGACAATGCCATTTTAGCCTTTGAAAATTTTCATGCCATGAAAGTGAAATCTAGTAACTCTAAAAAATTTGTTGCTCTAAAACTTTATATGAGTAAAGCTTATGACAAGGTTGAGTGGCCATTTTTAAAATGGGTTATGCTCAAATTGGGTTTCTCTGCAAATTGGGTGAATTTAATTACAATATGTATGACTACAATTTCTTATTCTATTCTTTTAAATGGTTCACCTAGTGCTCCCTTTTTTTCCTACTAGAGGGCTTTGACAAGGATACCCTCTTTCTCCCTATCTTTTCTTATTTATTACTGAACACTTTTAAGGTTTAATTTATCAAGTAGAGACTCAAGGTTTTATTCATGGGTTTACCATCTCTCAGGCTACCCCCTTCATCTCTCACCTATTCTTTGCCAATGACAATATTTTATTTGGGAGAGAGAATTCATGAGAGATTAACACTATAAAATTGATCCTAGAATAATATGCAAGAGCTTTAGGTTAATGCATTAACTATGATAAGTCTTAAATTGTGTTTAGTTTTAATGTCCATGCAGGTTTAGCTTAAGATCTTTAGGTTTGTTTAGGGGTTACCATAGTGGAAAAATTTAGTAATTATCTAGGGCTATTGGTAGTAATTAGGCATTCAAAAAAGATCATTTGCTAGTCTCTTACTAACCGTGTGAATAAGAAGTTAAAGATTTGGAAAGAAAAATTACTTTCAACCATGAGTAAAGAGATCCTCATCAAGAATGTTGCACAAGCCATTCCTATTTATATGATTAGTTGTTTTAGAATTCCTATTGACATTTTGCATTCTATTAAATCTAAGCTTGCCAATTTTTGGTGGGGTCAAAAAGATAAGGATCGCTAAATCCATTGGTGCTCCTAGATAAAGCTTAACATATCTAAAAGGGAAAGAGGAATGGAGTTTCAAAATCTTGAGGCATTTGATGAAGCCATGCTAGCCAAGCAAGTGTGGAGATTAATTAATGATAAGGAATCTCTATTGGAAAAATCTTTAAAGGCTTAATACTTTCCTCATAGTGATTTCCTAGCTGCTTTAATAGGAGGTAATCCAAGTTTTAGTTGGAGAAATATTGTTGGAGCAAGGAGATTAATTATACAAGGTCTTTATTGGCAAATGGGCAATGATGATAAGATTTGTATCTGGCAGGATCCTTGGCTCCCTCATTAACCAAGGTTTAAGGAATCCTGACCAACGTGTGAGCTCCCTTATGAAAGAAGATCAATATAAATAGGATAGAGGTAAGATTATTTTTTCTTTTTCTAAAGAAGTGGATCCCAAATTTTAGCTATTCCACTCAGTCATTGTATTTATAAGGATAAGCACACTTGGCATTATACCAAGAATGAGGTTTATTCGGTGAAGACAGGTTATCACATAGCATTTTCTAGCATTTTGGGCAAATCGAACGATTTCTCTTCCTCTTTAAACAACACTAACTACTATTGGATTTGGAAGATGCAAACTCCCCTTAAAGTGAAGGTGTTCTTATGGAAAATTTTTAGGAATATTCTTTCAGTCTCGATTAAAGTGATGTTTAGAGAAGTGAATATTAATCCTATATGTAATAGGTGCGAGGAAGCTTCTGAATCCATTGAGCATGCTCTAAAAGACTATATTTGGTGTCAAAAATTTTGGCATTATAGTGTTTTTTGCATTAATGTGGGGACCCAAGACAAATCATTAATTATTCAGGACTAGATTTTAGCATTAAAAGCTACTCTTCATATGGAAGGTTTTAATATATTTGTGTTGTTACTTTAGTTAGTCTGGTTTGTGAGGAATCATTTTATTTTCAAAGATAAGAATATTGATTTTCATTTTTATTTTCAAAAAGCTTCTAATTAGCTATCAAAATTCATAAGTGCTTAGATAGGGCTGTCTTTGATGAGTTAGGTTCAAAAAGATATAAAATGGATCTGACCTCCTCCTAGTGTCATGAAGCTCAATACTGATGCCGAATTCAGTTCTTTAAGGAATGCAGATTTAAGTATGTGTTATGGGATTATATAGGCTCCATTATTAGCTCTAACATTATCAAAGGTATTAGAAAGATGGACGTTGAATTAGCAGAAGTAATGATTATAAATGAAGGTCTAGTTTTTGCTCACCAACTAAACTACTCCCATCTTATTATGGAAAGTGATTGCTTAGTTGTCATCTCCAAAATCACAAGTGCTGAAAAAAATCTCTCTTACCTAAGAATGATGGTGGCAGATATAAGAGACATCAGTCTCTCATTTAGCTCTATTTCTTTTATTCATGTTTTTAGATAAGCTAATAAGCTAGCTCATAGTTTATTCAAATTTTCTTTCTCTCTACCTGTTGATGTTTTTTATTAGATGCATGGCATTTCTTCATCTTTGGAAGCAATTTCCATATAAGATTCTATTAGTTCTTGATCATTTTTCTTTAAATACATTTTTTCTCTCAAAAAAAAAATTAATGTTAACTTACTATATATTTAATTTTCTTATAAAAGAAACTAGTTAGTAGCGTGCACCATGTACATATTATTGCTTAATTTTTTTATGAATTTTAATTAATAACTCATTCGTGAATCCTTTCTATGAATCTACATGCACAAGTAGATTTAGGACAAGTTCATGGGATTTCTCTTATAAAAATTATGATACTTAAGTTAGTATATGGGATATGAAGGAATAAGTTAAATGTAAATCATAATGTTTGGAATTTATAGACCGAATGAATTAAGATTAAATGAGAGGTACATATGGAGAGATATATAGCTTAAACCTAGTTGGATTTTGACTCCTATTATTAATAAATCATTGTCCTTATAGGACTAGTTTTCCTTGTGAATTTCAACATTTTTTTGGGCTTTAAAGTGTTGAGCTCTCATTATGGGTCTGGATAATCATATTAGGGTATCACCTATAAATAATACATCTGAGATATATTTACAATATTAAAAATGATATTCAAGAACCTTTTCTTTTTTTTCTGTCATTTTCAACCCTTCAAAATATAGAATCACATATTCTTTGTCAACTTAAATTGAAAAAACCAGCAGCATATGTAGTAGTTATATTTACATTAGGTTTGAAATAGTAAAAGCATTTAAAACTTGCAATTAATCAAATAATGGATAATACAAATTTATGTTACAAGTCTTAAACATTAATCTTTAGTGCCTTTATCATATTAGATTTGAGGTTTTGATCAAGAATATAACAAAATGTAGTTAAAAATCATTTATTAAGAGAAATGTTCAACATCTATATGGATATATGTACCTTTGACGATTAGATGAATGAATAGTCAATATTCATAACATCATATGATAAAATTCTTAGTTATCCCCTTTAATAAAATGAAAGAAAAATATACATAACATTTTTTTAATCTTAGATTATTATCTATGGTATAGTCATATGAAGGCATCAAAACCATATCCTTCAAGTCATTAGTATTAAAGAACAAACTAATAGTCAAATTCCCCCTGAATTGTAGTGAAGGAGAAAGTAAATCAACTTTTAATTTTTTGATAAATTAGGACAAAACTCTTATTTTTGGTCCAATTAAGCCCAAAATTGAGCTAGGCACAATGCATCCTCAGCACGCAAGTAGTGGTGTAAACGAGTTGTGCCACTCATAAGCAGCTCAATGTTCAACTCGATTAAAGCTCATTTAATAAATGAGCCGAGCTTAAGCTATACAAAGCTTGACTCATAAAGTTTGCGAATAAGCTTGAATAAAAGCTCGTGAGCCAACTCATAATTTTAATGTTTAGTAATTTGATTTTAGATACATAATGTATAAATTCATATTGCAAAAAAATATTTTAGAAAATATATTATTAGAATAAAGTCATAATTTTTATTAAATATATTGTAATTTATTCAATAAAATAATTTATTTTTAAGTTTTTAATGTATAATTTTAATTTATAGTTTGTATTTTTTAAAATTTTTTTAGGCTCATTTAAGCTTACAAACAGCTCATAAACACTAAGTGGGATAATGAGCTCAGCTTGATTATAAACGAACCAAGCTTGAGCTAGCAAAAGCTCGACTTGGCATTTATATATGTAGATACACATTAGATGAACATTATTTTGCGATTAAGATAATTGAAATCCCCAATTTTTAGAACCCTAAAAAATCTCTAATTTTTATGCATTCTTTTAAAGATTAATGTTTTCATCATCTTAATGATCATCTATGTCTTCTTATCAATCACAAGACAGATCATGTTTGATTGTAGATGGTGGCCGTAAGTTTTAGTATGAAGGTTTACATTGCTTTAATTGTGACATAAGGACATCGAGATGGTTGGCTTCAACTAATAATAATACTTGAAGGATGTTCTATTCATATAGATAAAAGTGAAATAAGTAAAAGTAAAAGTTTTTTGTTTACAGCTTGGACTTCTTATGAGATAATTTTTGTTTATAAGTTTGTAAAAGTAAAAGTTTATGATTTTATAAGTTTTTTTATTTCATAATTTATAATTTTGAAAGTTTATAAAAGTTAAATTTTCTTACTTTATTCCTACTTATGTGCTATATTAGGATTGTAAACAAAGAAGTTTTTAATTTATTTTAATTAATATCAATTCTTAAAAGGTTGAATCTTTTCTTTAGCTCTTAAAAACCTTAATGAATTTTATCAAGTGAAGGCTTAGTATATTTAAATCTAGTTTGATTTAAACTTAAAATTAACTTAGTAAGTATTATATTTTTATTGAACGAACTTAATTCTTTATAAAGGCAAAAGATTCCTAGAGGGGGAGTGAATAGGACTATCAAATAAAAATGAGAAATTAAAAGAATTCTTTGCAAGAATTGAATAGAAGTTGAGAAGGAAGAATGAAAGACACAAATATTTAAGGAGTTTGGATTTAACAACAATCCTACGTCTCCATCTAACTTATCCCTAAGTTAGAATTTTCAATCACCCATAATTTTATTCACAAGATTAAGATTACACAAAAGTTTTATGGCTCACTCTTATGACCTTATAACTTGATTTTTCAAGGCTCACTCAAAAACCAAATCTTAAGTGTTTCAATGGACAACACTTAAAGTAATTCCCTTAAAAATAAATCTCACTTCCCTTCTAATCTATCCTAAGATTTAAGATTAAGAGAAAATCTATTTCTAACACACAACCAACTCTCACAAGAGTTTATACAAAGAAATGAATTTTAGAAGAATTTTGAGAGCTTAATTGAAAGCTTGAAAGTATAAAATGAATGAGCAAGTTTCTTTACCTCAAAACAATCTTCAAAGGTTCTATTTATAGTTAAGCAATCTAATTATAGCTATTAGAATCAATAATTTCATTTCCAATATAATCGAAGTTTATTTGAATGAAAATTTAGACTTTTGAGCTAAATTTAGTAAGGTCCCAATAGGATATCATCCATCTAGATCGGGACTATCACCATATATAGTTGTTACTAGCCATTATCTTTGAAATCTTGCCTTCATCCTGATTAGGATATGCATTGTCATGGTTGGGAAATTTAGTCCCAAGTAATGTCCCGATCAAGACATGAGATCAGGATAGGTTCTGCCCCTTTTGCCAAATTTTGCTCATTTTAGTCCCACTGGGGACAATTTTGGTCCTATTCAGGACTTTAACCAAAATTGTAACTTTTTGTGTAATTTAGTCCCTGTGATGATTCTAGTTGAGATAGTACTTGCAATAACTTTCCAAAATCATTTTTCTTCAATATTTCATTATTATTTTGACTTCTAAAATGTCCTTAACTTATACACACTTTAAACAAGTACATTAGTTGCTCAAAATTAAATTTGTTAAGATCAAAATCAAGATTACTTAACTTACTAAGGTTAACAAAAGGTTCTTAAGTACGAGCTACTTAAGGATCTTATTCGGAGATAGAGTTTCATCAATTGATTAATTAAACGATCCTTGACAAAGATATCAAGATTGAATATAGGTTTAATACAAGTTATCCATGTTCATATAATTTGGTATCAGAATCAAGGCTTAATAATCAAGTACATATCTTTGATTTCTTTTTATTGTTTGCATTTAGTTATAAAACAAAATAGAATTTTTTAAGTCTTGCTATATTTATTCTTTGTGTATTAATTTTGCTACCATTCTCCTTTGTGATTCCTTTTATTTCTTTAATTATTCCTATTACCATTCTATGTTAATTGTGACCTTTTCCATCTATAGAGTGTTATTTGTGTTAGTATTAACTATTAAAAATGTGAATTTTAAAAAATTAAATTCAAAGTTGAAGTGAAAAACAAGTTAATTCTTTTTAAAATAGTGCCTAGTTCTAAATTTTAGTGTTTCATCATATTTAAAGTCTAATTTATTCTTTAAGTTGCACTTGGGTAGTTAAACACTCTTTCTAATTTTCCTTATTTTCATTTTATTTGATAATTGTGCTCACTTATTGCTTTTCCTTGATTTCTATATCCATATTTAAGTTTAATTTAACTTTATTCAAACTATATTAACCCTAATTTCATAATTATTAACTTGAGTTCCATAAGAACTATAAAAGAGGAATTGAGAGGTAAAAGGCAAGTTGGGAGCTTATTAGAGGGTAAAAGCTTAATTGAGTGAAACGTGAGTGTGAGTGACATCCTTCGAGTGTAAACACAAGAGGAAGTTTACTTATGAGGTTTTCTTTTCTTTCTTTATTAATAAAGGTTTTCTTTTCTTTCTTTGATAATAACATGTTAGGTTTGAAAGAGGTTAAGAAAGATCTTGAGCAGAAGCTCTTCATGAAGATAATTCAAGATTAAATGAACCAACTACTAACTATCCAAAAAGAGTTCTGTGAGTGAATAAAGAGGATTGAGTGAAGTCAAGCCACAAACACCAACAACAACACAAATCCAATCGTACATGAATAGGCCCATAAAGGAAGATGCAATGATGAAGATGAAGAGTCTATTAATGAAAGCATTCTATAAGGTAAAAGGCAAGATAACAATCTTAGGAGCATAAAGATGAAAATACCTTATAAATGGTAAGGTTTAGCATATGCCCAAGATCTTAGCAACCACGACACTATTTGAGCTCAGGGCTCTAGAGAACACACTAACCACTGCCACAAAGATATGGGATGGAGATGAGGAGTCGCCATCCAGGATAATAACTGGGACAAAAATAAAAAATGGTGGTAATTGATTCTCTAAAAGAAAGCTAGCACCACAACCAGGAGATTCTGGATATAGAATACTAACTTCTTTCAGTCTTATGTTCATTTAGAATTAATTTATGAATTCTTATTTTACCCTCTATTAACATGCAATTTTATATAAACCTTTATTAAAGCAATCAATTCCATGCAAACTAATAATAAAAAATACATGTAAACAATGTATTCATTTAAAATCACAATGCTTAAGTTAGTCTAATCTACATTGATTTTAATTAAATGGGGTAAATCTACATGTTTTAATTTACAAGTGATCTCAAAGACTAATGAACCTAATTTCTATTTAAATTTAATAAAGTGAACCTAAGTCTATTTATTTTAATTCTAAAAATGAGCTTAAATCTACAAATTATGAAGCATCTAAGTTAGTGGGCCTAATTCTGCTTATTTTAATTCTAAGGTGATATTAAATCTACAAGTTATGGAAAAGGCTTTAAATTTAATGGGCTAAGTTTAATTAATTTTAATTATCCTAAGGTAGGCATAAATCTAATCAAATAAATGGGCTTAAGTTATCTCTACCATAAATCTAATTAATTATAGGCCTAAAATGCATTTCAATTAATTAAAATCTAGACCTAAATTTATTTAAATGGGTTAAAGCCTATCATGGGCTTAAAGCCCAAAATAAATAAAAAAACAATCTTAAAAATAATAAAAAAATATATCAAATAAAATATCAAATAATTAATGAAATTTATTTCTTCTAAAAAACCCTAAATTAATTAAAGTGACCATGAACAATAAATGAATAAAATAATTAACAAGCAACCCTAATTCTAACCACTTAAATCTAATCCAATTTTAATTAAAAAAACCCTAATTATCTCTATAACCATTAATTTTAATTAATTACCCAATTGAAACCCTAATTTTTATAACCAATTAATTAAAATAAACATACAAGCACACACACAAGATTTCATTATTTCTACAATTACATCTATTACAAAGAGCTATTGAAAATAATAAGAAAATAATAATTAGTACAGTCCTAAAAAAACTAAATGCAAAATAAAACAATCAAAACGATAATAATCAAATAATAAAAAACCCTAGAAGCTATGTTTAGTTACAAAGTTCAATCCATGACATTCTATAGACCTTCATGGATTTTATTCTTTAAGTAAGATTATTGTATAATCCCCTCCATAATCACTAACACAAAAGAATAAATAATGATTAGTGAATAAAATAACAATAAAAATAAATAAAATTGAAATTTAATACAATAAAATAAAAATAAAAAAGGGAGGAAAGAAGATGATGATTATGGATGCAGTATGGTTGGCCCTTCAGACTAGTACGAATCATCATTGTTTGTTAGATAGATCTTCAAAAACTTCTTATTCTTTTTCTCAAAAGCCTATTTCACTTTGTTTCAAAAACAAATAAATCACATAAAATATTTTTGTGTATTGCTTAGGAAAAAGAAAATTCTTGGAGATATCTCCCCTTGCAAAAGAGCTTTAGCTATCCTTTTATTGGAAAAAACCAAAAACCCTAGCTAAAAATATATCCTACTATTCTTGCCTTTCTCAAAGTTTTGATTTTAAAAGGACTTTAATTTCTGAAAAATTCATATAAATATTATTTGACTAATCAGAATTCAGGAAACCAAATTTTATTTATTGTAAAAAAATAAAAATGAAATGAAAAATAGATGGAACATGTTTAATTTTGACTAGAATTGTGTAATTCAAATCAAAATTACAGAATTTTGATCTTTTTTAACTTTTAATTATAAAAAGACCCCTAAAAGAATTTAAAATTTTCAATTAAGTCCTAAAACAAACATTACAATTAAGTCCTTAAAAACCAATTAAACTCTTCTTGAAAACGCATTTAGACTTTTGAGCTTTCAAACTTCAAGTGTTAAAGAGCTATTTATAATATTTTTATCATTGAAGTCCTTTGTCACATCCATACTTTAATATATAGAAATTGGGTGCTTACAGTTGCCCCCTTTGTCGCTGTTTGGTTGACAAATTACGGCAAAGCAAATAAGCACACAATTTCTTAAGAATAAAAGTTTGGGTACTTACCTATGCTCCTTGAGGCTTTTTCTTGTAAGTAATCCTTGTTTCATGATGAATGCTTGTATTGCCATGCAATACTAGGAAAACCTTAAAACATTTTAGGAAACACTATACTTAGACATATAACATTGATTTGCAAGGACACATTATACTTTATCATATAATGTTAACTATACTCATTCGTATAGTACTGATTGAAAGGGACTCATCATATTCGATCGTATGATGTCAACTATACTCGATCGTATAGTACTTACTAGAAGAATATATTGTACTCGATCATACAATGTTGACTATACTCAGACGTATAGCATAAATTGAAAGGGATACATCATACTTAGTTGTATGATGTTGACTATACTCAATCGTATAGTATATATTGAAAGGGTATATTGTGCTCGATCGTACAATGTCGACTATACTCGGTCGTATAGTACGGATTAAAAAGGTACATTATACTTGATCGTACAATGTTGACTATACTCGATCGTATAGTCCTAATTGAAAGGATACAGTGTACTTGATTATACAATATTGCTTTTGTCATTCCTCAATGTAGCTTTATGTTGCTGCAATCTATAATTGCTAGTAAGTTTTGAACAGTTACAACCCTTTCATTGTTTACCTTTGATGCTGTAGTCCGTAATTACTTATGACTTTTGATTTTTTTTGCAATCCTTTCATTGCTTATTGGTGATATTAATTAGCTATAACCTTTTATTGCTTGTTGGAATTAATCAGCTACAACCCTCTTATTGCTCACCTTTTGATTTTGTAGTCCGTAACTGCTCAAGGCTTTCATTGGAGTCTTTTGTTGCATCCATAACTCATCATCCTAAAATTGGGTGTCTACAGTTGCCCCCTTTTGTCGCTATTTGCTTAATAAATTATGGCAAAACAAACTAGTACCTAATTTCTTAATTGAAAGTTAGGATACTTACCTATGCTTCATGAAGCTTTTATTTATGAACTTATTATACTTGGACATACAATGTTGATTTGAAATGACATATCATACTCATTCATATGATATTTTCTATACTCGATCATATAGTCTTGCGTGAAAGGGACTCATTGCACTCAGTCGTACAATGTCGACTATACTCGAACGTATAGTCTGAATTGAAAAGGAACATCACACTCGATCGTATGATGCTGAAAATGCATTGTACTTCATCATACAATGCCAACTACACTTGGACATATAGTTTAGAATGAAAAGAAACACCACACTCGACCATATGATGTTGATTATACTCAGTCATATGATGCCAATTATACTTGGTCATATAATCTTGGTTTCAAATACATTATACTCAATCGTACAATGCCAACTACACTCGATCATATAGTTTGTTTTGGAAAGAAACATCATATTCAGTTGTATGATGTTGATTATACTCAGTCATATAATCTGGATTAAAAATACATTATGCTCAGTTGTACAATGCCGACTACACTTGGTCATATACATTGTACTTGGTCATACAATGCTGACTACACTCAATCGTATAGTTTATTTTGGAAAGAAACTTCATACTCTATCATATGATGCTAATTATACTTGATCATATAATCTTGGTTACAAATACATTGTACTCGATCTTACAATGTCGACTACACTCAATCGTATAGTCTGTTTTGAAAAGAAACATCACACTCGGTCATATAATGTCAATTATACTCAGTTGTATAATCTTAACTGAAAATACATTGTACTCAGTCGTACAATGCCGACTATACTCGATCATATAGTCTTGATTGAAAATACATTGTACTTGGTCGTATAATGCCAACTACACTCAGTCGTATAGTCTATTTGAAAAGAAACATCACACTTGATCGTATGATGTAGATTATACTTGGTTGTATAATCTTGATTGAAAATACATTGTACTTGATTGTACAATGCCAACTACACTCAGTCGTATAGTCTATTTGGTCTTATATGATTATGCTACAATCCATAATTGCTCGCGATTAGCTACAACCCTTTCATTGCTCACTGATAATGATGTAATCCATAATTGCTCACAAATTTTATCTTTGGTTGTTTGAATTGAATGCCTTGAATCGTTTGTGCTTACTGACTTTAAATTTTATTGTGTTGTCTGATTAGAATTTATGTGCTGACTGATTTTAATTCCACTTGTTAACCATCTCTACCAGTTGGGTGCTCTTTCTTTTAGATTTGCAAATTCCTATAGACTTGTTGAAGTTAGTTTCAATCATGATGAATGCACAAAAGTACCTTATAGTGTTGAAAATTTATGAGAAAATTCATTACTTTTCATGAGATAGCGTGCACTTAACGAATCTCACTATTTTTAATTATCATGACTATCATTATTTGCCATTTATAGAGATCAAATGCATCGTTAACCATCTTATGCTGAGAGTATGTCTTTTACCAAGTGAAGAACTTACTTCCACACCTAATTTTAGGGATAATTTGCTAAATAAAACTTATGGAAATTGAGCATAAAAAGATTGAATTCTGAGTATCGAAATAGCCTTTGAATTATTTTTTATGCTTTCCTTCCTTATCCAAGTATTCCCCTACCTTTCTTATATTACTCAGCATGGATACCATTGGAAAGGTCCTTTCAATACTCATACTTATATAGAGCATTGGAGTAAATAGAGTAATTTTTTTTGTCATGGTCCTCTTTTAGTATTTCCCGACCTTTCTTATATTACTCAGCATGGATACCGCCAGAGGTTTCATGTTGATACTTTTACTTATTTCTGAGAATTGGAGTAAATTATGTTTGCTCTTTTTTCAATTTTCCTCTTAGTATTTCCTGCCTTTCTCATATTACTCAACGTAGATACCATTAAGGGATTTTGTACTCATACTCATTTATGAGCATTGGAGTAGATTATATGCACATTTATTATTCAAAAGACTAAAAAGATACTTTAAAATTTAAGCAATTTATGCTTTATGTCCACTTTTTTTTTTTTTTTGCATTTTCTTCCTTTAGTTTGGGTGCAAATCAAGCACTAGATTGATTATAATTTATAAAATCTTAACACAAAACTATTAACTACTCATATGAATTCTTTGAGGCTAATAAAAAAAAGGCACTATGATTAAAAGTCATAAGATAGGCTTTTTGCACATGATCTTGTGAAGTGGATGAATTTACTTTTAATTTATGAATTTTATGATTGAGATAGTTTTTTATTACAGAATCTAGGGAAATAGAGTTATGCTACATCCCTTTATTATCTTAATGAGTGTTTGGCATTTACTATCTTGCCCATTCTTATTGATGTATCGATTCCTTTCTCCTTTTATATTCTCTTTTGTTTTTCCTTGCACAAAATACCATAAGTTAGTATGGTCTATTCACAAGTGAATAAATTTTGTCAAAATGTTGTGTTATTCTTTTTTTTTTTGTATTCTTCCCTTTAGATTTGTTTCTAATCGTAGGATCATGATACTCCACCATTATAGTTATGGCCTTGGGCTGCATTTGTATTTTCACCATTCCATTAGTGCTATAGTAGAAGGCTTCATTTCTCTTCATGACATCTCCTAAATTTTAGGAGTTAAAGATCTTATTTCATGATTAAATGATTTTTCAAAGTCCATTCTTTCCTTTTTAGGGTCGATGAATGTATTGCTAACATGTTGGACCTTCTCATTACCATATTCCATACCCTACACTTGTCTAACTATTTTGAAGAGATATTCCAAAGGATGCTCTAGATGAGACTATGGAGATGGATGTTGAATCTGAGGAGCTTGAGCGTCCTATCTAGCCTCTTGATATTGTCAAGATGAGGTTTTTTTATAATGTTCCTCTTCCTATTTTACTCTTTTAGATGCTTCAAATGTAAATACTCTGACTACTTTTCTGTACTTTTATAACACTAATTTCAAATGTTAGTAGTAGAGTATCTATACAATCTCACCTAAACTTAAAGACTTTATTATGTAGAGCAAGTATTTCACAATAAATGTATGCAAGTGTATGCATGCTATGTATGACAATGCATGAACCTAATAGGTCTTCTGTTTAAAACAAAGCCATGTTGTAACTTAGAGTGTGAGAAAGAGGTGCCTTATCAATAGCCTATACGCTTGAGTATTGGAAGCTTCACTATTGGTACTTATGATGTTAAAGCTTCTGTTACAGTTCATCGAAATGGCTTTACTTTGAAGCTTGTGATTGACCGATGAACTGTTAAACTTTTCTTTTTGTTACTACTTTTGCTATATGATGATTGATGTATTAGCTCTTATACTTGTTTTTTCCTCGAGATCTCCTGTACTAGCTATTATACTTCAACATCCATCATCACTTTTTGAATGCAGGCTTACTATTCTGCAATTTGCCCCCAGAGCTACATTTTGCCCCTAATTTCATTCTAGGTTCATTTATACTATTTTAGCAATCTTTTCCATTTTTGTGTGCAAGAGACCTAGTTCATTCACTGTTATTGTTGATCCTTTGACTTATTAGCCCTATTAGTTGTAGTCTCATGCATTGAAGATGCTGAGGAGTGGGTGAACTAATTAAAGTGGTTTCTTAATGATGAAATTAAGTGGACATGCACTTTGAAGGACTCTTGAGCTTAATATGAGACTTGATGTTGATGCAATGATTGATGATAGTTACAAGTCAAGACTTAAAATGCAAGTTACTGAGACACTTGAATTCTTAAAGTGCTAGGCTTACAATGAAAATTACAAAGGGCACATAACTAAAATAATGATCTCATAGTTCTAATTTAGCTTTCATTATGTAATGTCTTTCCATTCAGAAACTTATGCAATATGATATAGATGAATATGCAATACTTGGACAAAAATTTCAAGTTCGATTTTAATCATTCATTAGGCAAAAAATGAGAACATTCATTACATCACATGATACAACTCATGTTACCAGCCAATCCTAATTTTTCTCTCTAATTTTTACCTCACTGTTATTTTTTTTCATTCTTTTTATTTTTGTCTCAAATTTCCTATCTTCAAAAGTTACATCATGTGATATATTAATGTTCTTTGAATTTTCATTTATGCCTATACTAAATGAATCTAATTGCATTGAATTTATGTCAAACATTTAAATGCGATCAATATCATAATACGTAGTACCATTAGGATGTCAATACATAAGTAAGCATGATCAGGATTTACATCATTGATCATTGTAACAAAAAAAGTTCCAAAGAAACTAAAATTTTATTCAAAGAAGACAATAAGAAAATTTGTCTCCTATTCTAGATGCTAGGGATGTTGGGTCTCATAATGGTTATCTTTCAAGCGGCTGACATAATAGTTATTATTGCATCTTCTTGCTAATTGTCTTCATGACTTCATCTTTCTGTACCTCCACTGTGCATGTTTCTTCCATATCTTGCAACTTCTCATCATCAAACTCATTACCCCATCCTATAGGCACAATCGATTCAAAGGCTATGTTAAAAGAAGGTGGTTTAGTGTAAAACACCTTATAGTTGAACTTACATAAAGGCTAACCCAATAAGTCTTCTACTCTTTCCACATCTTTGAGGGCATTAAGAGATTTCTCATTAGCTTTACAGTCTAGGTCCTTAAAGGAGCTTAGCACTTCTTCCTCACTTACTCCTGTGTTGATCATCATAGTAGTTGGGGATGGTACATTTCAGAAGTTTAGGAAAGGTTTGTTTTTAGTACTTGGGTTTTTAGGGTCTATGATCTTTTCTGAGTCTATAAGGTTTTGGATTTTATGTTTGAGGCTGATGCAGTTATCTATGTTAGAGGTTTTGATGGAATTTCCAGTGCTTGTTTAGGTTATAGCCTATGGTATTTAGGTTTGATGGGTTTGGATTAGGTAAAGGTTGAAGTAAGCCCTTTTGCATTTGTCACTCTAGGACTTTTGATAAAGGTTGGTTAAAATTAGAGAATCTCTTGGTTTTTTGACAACATGCACTTCTATAATTTGGCTAATGCTTCCCTACTGTATGCCCCAAATTGGGTAGTTTCTTGCTCCGGTGCTTTTAGCAATCCTCTTTTTCTCATTCTCAATCTCCTCAACTTGCAACCCATCATCATAAAGATCTGCAAATGTCTTAGTGTTCATCATTTGCAACCTCTTAACTAAATTAGGTGACACATTTTGAATAATCATCCTAACCTAATCCTTTCCAACCAATTTATTCTTCATTAATCCTGCCTTATTCATGAATCTAATCAGAAAATCTAAAAATGATTCATTAGGATTCTACTTAGTTAATTCCAGATCTTTGATAGACACTTCAAGCCTCGTATTTTGGTTATATTGTTTTAGAAAAGTAGTGCACAACTCTCTCAAGTCTGCTCAGATAAATATCTCCAACCCATAATACTAATTAATAATCATTCCCTCCAAGGATAGTACAATTAACTTTATGACTACTACTAGTGGAGCTTTAGTAGTGCTCATAGTTATTGTATACTGACTACGGTGGATCCTTCGATCTCCAATACCATTAAACTTCTGTAGTTGTGGCAGCTTGAACTTATCATGTAGTTTATCTTCCTTAAATTGTATCATATCATCAAAGTCAAATGAGTCTCTGATGCCTTGTCCTCTCATTAGTTCCTCCATTTCAAACATCTTCTGAGTCAATGCTTTTATCTGCTTGGATTCCAACTCTTGAACTTGCTTAAAGGATTCCTTTCTTGCCTTTTTAACCATGTAACTCTTAACATCCTTGAGTTTCATTTCCCTATCATTGTCATTATTAGCAGGTGGTGTACCCACAACATGTGGATTGGTTGCAATAGGTGGATTGGCAGCAACAAGAGGTGCAGTAACAACAAGTGGTGTTATCAATCTAGCCAAAGCCTGTCTTAACTCATTTTGCATCATCGCTCTCATGTCATCCATCAATGCTCCTTTAACATCCTTTAAGGTCTAGTTTTCTCCTTCTTATTATTCCATTTCTTTGGCCTGTTTTGATCGTGTAGATTCTATATAGAGTGGATTAATGGGACTCTTTTCTAGTATGCTAAGGATCTCTTTTGCAATCGATTGCGGACTTGAATAAGTTCTCACTAGTCTGCCACCCTTTAAACTCCAAACACAGGAAGACCTAAATGAATCTATGATGGCTAAAAGAAAAATGTTAGTATGATGCATGAGATGCATGTATGCATGATGAACATGCTATGCAACAAGTAGCAAGTAATAAGTAAGGTATACATACATCCTTCCAACCTTATTCCTCCCATGCACGTATTCAATGGTGAGTCTCTTTTCCTAGGATTTTTTATCTTGGTCTTACTATTAATAAGGGATATCAAGGACTGACATGCATGCCATATCTCTCTTAAATTAGAAAAACATAGAAACAGTATTTCTAAGTATAAAAGCATAGCCCAATCTTTATTAGTCATGATGGGCTTCTAAAGTATGGGACTGGGCCTTTATAGATAGAAATACCTCATGGCAACATTCACAAGCAATTTGGATAGATCCTAGGAGAAATAACTAAGCCATTATATGTGGTTAAGGTCCGATAAAAAGGTCAACGTTCTTTTAGCAAGATGCCCTCCTTTAAGACTTAAGTTATAGGCCAAGTTCAGAGGGGCCCGGCATCCTTTGCAAACTTGAGAGAAGAATACCTCCCTTTAAGGACTTGGGTTACAAACTCTAGTCAGATGAGCTCGGTAATCTCTTTTGAACTAAGTTAAGGCTAAGAGTGATGGTTAGCCAATTTACAATCCTATAAAGCTATTGGAATCATGGAACCATATACCAACGCCATCGGTTAATAGGGACATGTAGAATGAATGCAAGAATAATATAATAATTAATAAAATAATTCTAAAGAACACAAGTAGAATTAGTATCTCTTATCCCTAGTGGAGTTGCCACTGTAGACGACAAGGTTTAGCGCGCATCCAAGATTTTAGCAACCGCGATACTATTTGAGCTCAGGACTCTAGAGAACACACTAACCACTATCATAAAGACATGGCATGGAGATAAGGAGTTGCCACCTAGGGTAGTAATTGGGACAAATAAAAAAGGTGGTACTCGATTCCTTAAAAGAAAGCTAGCATGATAACCAGGAGAATCTGGATACGAAATACCAACTTCTTTCAGTCTCGTGTTCATTTATAATTACTTTATGAATTACTATATTATCCATTATTTACATGCAATTTCATATAAACTGTTATTCTAGCAATTAACTCCAAGGCAAGCCAGTTATGAAAATACAAGTAAATAATGCATTCATTCAAACATATAATAACTAAGTTAGTCTAATGTACATTGATTTTATTTAAATGATATAAATCTACATGTTTTAATTTACAAGTGAGCTAAAGACTAATTCCTTTTAATTTTAATTAAATGAATCTAAGTCTATTTATTTTAATTCTAAAAATGGGCGTAAATCTACAAATCATGGAGGAATTTAAATTAATGGGCCTAATTTTACATGTTTTAATAATAAGGTGATCTTAAATCTACAAATTATGAAAAAGGCTTTAATTTAATGGGCTAAATCTAATTAATTAAATTAAATTAAATTAAATTAAGTGGGTTTATGTCTAATTTACTAGATGGGCCTAAGTTATCTCTACCCTAAATCTAATTAATTATAGGCCTAAAATGCATTTTAATTAATTAAACCTAAAAAAACTTAATTTTAAATGGGTTAAAGCCTAATGTGGGCCTAAGACCCAAAACACATTAAAATAAATAAACAAGCCCAAAAACAAATAAAACATATTAAAATAATTAAATTAAAGATCAAACAACTAATTAAATTAATTATTTTTAAAAAACCCTAATTTTCATTAACATGCAATTCTAAATTAATCTACTTCCACCATTGATTTTAATTAATTACCCAATTGAAACCCTAATTTTACTAACTAATTAATTAAAATAAACAAGCAATCATACACATAATTCCACTATTCCCACTATTAGGGCTATTACAATAATCTATGAAAATAATAATAAAAATAATTAATACAACCCCAAAAATAAATTAATTAATTAAACAAAAAAAGACCTAAAACTAAATTTACAAGGTCTTATCCATGACATCCCATGGACTTCTAATGAGTTTAGTCCTCTAGAATCAGCATAAAAAAAGAGCAAAAATTTGGTTAGTGAATCAATAATAAAATAAAATAAAAAATCAATATAATAAATATAATAAATCAAATAAAATAGAATAACAAGAAGATGATGCTTATAGATGATTTTAATAGAGTGCACCTCAGATTTTGTAAAATCATCATTCTTGATAGGTCTTCAAATATTGTTCTTAAAAAATTCTCCAAACATTTTTAATCAAGTAAAAGAATTTGTCGAGAATAATATTTTTTCTTCTCATTTTTTTTCTTTTTCTTCTCATTTTGCATTCTTCTTTTTTCTCTCCTTCTCTTCACTTTTGTTTTTTTACCTCCCCCATTTTCAAAGCCAAAACACTCCTTATATAGGGATATATCTTCAAACCCCAATTATAAATTGATTCCTAAAAGACTTCTATTTCCTTAAAAACATTATCAAAATAATTTTAGGAGAATTTCATACCAATTAGAACTCAATTTTTCCTGGAAAATTCAAGAATAGGCATAAGAGGTCTAATTCTGACAAGAATTGTGTAATTCCAGTAGGAATTAATGTAATTTCAATCAGAATTATAAAATTTTGATTGAAATTAATGTAATTCTGACCACTTTTTTTTACATTTAATTATAAAAAGGTCCTTAAAAGAATTTAAATTTTGCAATTAGGTCCTTAAAAAGCATTGCAATTTAGTCCATGAAAATATTAAATTCTTTCTTTAAAAAAAATGCAATCAGAACCTTAAAGTTTCAAAGTTCAAGTATTAAAGACCTATTCATGAAATTTTCTTCATTGGAGTCTTTTATCGTATCCATAACTCATCATACTGAAATTGGATGTCTACAGAGGCTAATAAAAGGAAGCCATTATAATCAAAGGTCATGAGATAAGCTTTTCGCATATGATCTCATGAAGTGGATGAATTTACTTTCAATTTGAAAATTTTATAATTAAGATGGTGCTTTATTATAGAATATAAGGAAATAGAGTTCTGTTACTTCCCTTTATTATTTTTCAAGGTGTTAACCACACAAGATGATACTCTAATGAACGATTAGCACTTGCAACCTTTCCCATTCTTATTAATTCATCAGTTCCTTTCCCCTCTTTCATTCTTTTCTATTTTTCCCTACACAAAATAACATAAGTTACTATGGTTCATTTGCAAGTGAAGAAATTTTGTCAAAATGCAATATTATCTTTTGCATTCTTCCCTTTTGATTGTGATGATGATGTCTCTGATCGTAAAGGTCATGATACTCCACCATTGAACTTGTGGCTTTGGGCTTCACTTATATTTCTACCATTCCATTAATGTTATGGTAGAGGGCTTCATTCCTCATCTTGATATCTCTTGCAAAAAAGGTTCAAGAGTTAGAGATCTTATTTCATGATCAATAATTTTTTAGAGTGCATTATTTTAAGTTTTGAGTGTGTTCTTCCCTTTTATAGGGCCAATGTATGTATCACTTACATGTGAGACCTTCTCATCATCATATTCCATACCTTACACTAGTTTAACTATGATCAAGAGATATTCCAGATGATGCTCTATATGAGACTATGGAAATTTATGTTGAATTTGAGGAGCTTGAGTGTCCTATCTAGCCTATTAAGGTCACCAAGATGATTCTTTTACAAATATCACTATCGATGATATTCTCTTACTAGATAGGCTAATGATTTATTAGGCTTTTACAGTCTAAAGTCTTATTGAGTATTAGGTTCACCTTGATAGTGTTACCCTTTCCCTTAAATGTGAACATTTTGACTACTTTTCTACACTTTTACAACACTAATTTTAAATGTTTGTAGCAGAGTAATTGCACAATCTTTCCTAGGCACAAAGACTTTTATTATGCAGAGCAAGTATTTCACAACAAATGTATGCAAGTGTATGCATGACATGTGTGTCATGCATGCTCCTAATAGGTCTCCTATTTGGATCAAAGCTATGTTACTATTCTTAGAGTGTAAGAATGAGGTGCTTCATCAACAGCTTATAGGTTTGAGCATTGAATGCTTCGTTGTTAATACTTCTAATGTTACAGCTTTTAATACAACTTATCTAACTAATGACTAGGCTATGCTGTATTGATGAACTATTAGCTGTTGGTTATAGTTTACTTATTTATGCCCTCAGAACTCTTATACTTCAGTGTTCCATCTTCACTCTTTGAATTTGAATTGATTGTTATGTCTCTAATTTGCTCCCAATTTGCATTTTGCCCCCAATTTCATTCTAAATTCATCAATATTATTCTAGTAGTCTTTTTTTATTTTCATGTGCAAGAGACCCAGTTCATTCATTATTGTTATAAATCCTTTGACATACTAACCTTATTAGTCATAATCTTATGCATTAAAGATGCAAAGGAGTGGGTGAACTGACTGAAGAGAGTTCTTGAAGCTAAAATCAACTAGACTTTCTCTTTAAAGAACTCTTGAGTTGAGTATGAGGCTTGATATTGATGTAATGATTGATAATAGTTATAAGGTATGGGTTAAAAAGTGAGTCATTAAGCCACTTGAATTCCTAAGGTACAAAAGGACACTTAGACTTACAAGCATAATCATAAAGGGCGATAAAAGAGAAAACATAACTAGAATAGTGATCTCACAGCTCTGATTTAGCTTTCATTATGTATTTTCTTTCCATTCAGATACTTATGTAGTAAGACAAAGATGAATTTGTAGTATTTGAAAAAGAATTCATATTCAATTTAACTCATTCAATAGGGCAAAAATGAGAACATTTATTATATCATATGATACAACTCTTATTATTAACCAATCCTGAAATTTTTTCTCTTTAATTTTTACTTAACTATTTTTTTTCTTTCTTTTTCTTTCTCTTTGTTCTTTCTATTTTTTATCATTCTTTTTATTTTTTTCTCACATTTCCTATCTTCAAAAGTTACATCATGTGATATATGAATGTTCTTTGAATTTGCATTTGTGCCCATGCTGAATGAATATAATTGAAATAAATTTATGCCAAATAAGCAAATACTATCAATATCTTAATGCACAATACCATTAAGATGACAATACATAAGTAAGCATGATAAAAATTCATATCATCAATCACTAAACAAAACAAGTTATAGAATTTTATTCAAATAAGATAATAAGAAAATTTATTTCCTATTCTAGATGCTAGGGATGCTGAGTCTTATAGTGGTTGTCCTATAGGCAGCTAACATAACAACTATTCTTACATCTTCTTGCCAATTGTCTTCATTATTACATTTTTTTGTACCTTAAATGTGCATTTTTCTTTCTGTTGTCTAGTAGCCTGTCATCATCAAAATCATCACCCTCTTTTATAGGCACAATCGACTCGAAGGGTAAGTCAAAAGAAGGTGGTTTAGTATAAAACACATTATAGTCAAACTTGCCTAAATGCTGACCCAATAATTCTTCTACTCTTTCCATATCTTTAGGGGCATTAGGAGATTTCTCATTGGTTTTAAGGTCTAGGTCCTCAAAGGAGTTTAGCACTTCTTTCTCACTAACTCATGAGTTGATCATCATGGTAGATGGGGGTGGTACATTTTGATAGTTTAGGAAAGGATTATTTCTAGTGCTTGGGTTTTCAGGGTCAGTGATCTTTCCAGAGTCTATAAGGTTTTGGATTTCATATTTGAGGCAGATGTAGTTATCTGTGGAGTGTTGGAGGTTTTGATGGAATTTGTAATGCTTGTTTGGGTTATAGCTTGGGGTGTTTGGGTTTGGTGGGTTTTGATTAGATAAATGTTAAAGTAAGCCCTTTTGCATTAGGCGCTCTAGGACTTTTGACAAAGGTTGGTTAAAATTAGAGAATCTCCTTAGTTGTTGAACAACACGCACTCCTACAATCCAGCTAGTGCTTTCTTACTATGTGCCCCCAGTTGGGTAGTTTCTTGATCTGATGCTTCTAGAGCTCTTATTTTTCTCATTCTCAATTTCCTCAGTTTGTAATCCATCATCATAAAGGTCCAAATTTTTTTTAGGATTAATCATTTGTAGCCTTTCAACTAGATTAAGTGACACATTTTAAACTATCATCCTAACTTAATCCTTCTCAACTAGTTTGCTCTCCATTGGTCCTGCCTTATTCATAAATCTAGTTAGAAAATCCAAAAATGATTCATTAGGCTTCTGCTTAGTCAATTCTAAATCCCTAACAAACATTTCAAGCCTGGTATTGTGGTCATATTATTTTAGAAAAGCAGTGCACAATTCTCTCCAGTCTGCTCAGATAGATTTCTCCAACCCATGATACTAATTAATAATGACACCCTCCAAGGATAGTACAAATAACTTGGTAACTACATAGAAAGGAGCCTTAGTGGTGCTTATAGTAGTTGTATATTAACTAAGGTGGATCCTTAAGTCGCCAGTACCATCAAACTTCTATAGCTATGGCACCTTGAACTTATCATGCAGCTTATCTTCCTCAAATTGCATCATATCATCAAACTCAAATGAATGTTTAATGCCCTATCCTCTCATTAATTCTTCCATTTTGTACATCTTCTGAGTCAGTGCTTTCATTTACTTAGGTTCTAGCTCTTGAACTTACTCATATGATTCCCTTTTTACTTTTTCAACCATATAATTTTGAACATTCTCCAATTTCATTTCCATAGTAAGTACATTCCTAGGAGTGTTTAAAGGTGGTTACCCAACATTGCTATTATTAGCAGGTGGTGCACCCATAATAGGTGGATTGGTTGCAACTGGAGGTGTAGCAATAGGTGGTGGCATTAATCCTTCCAGAGCTTGTCTTAATTCATCTTACATCATTGCTCTCATGCCATCCATCAATGCTTCTTTGACATCCTCTAGGGTCCACTTTCGTCCCTCTTATTGTTTCATTTCTTTTATTTGTTTAGTTATAGTTTGTGTAGCTTCTAGGTAAAGTGGATTGATGGGACTCTTTTCTTATCTGCTAAGTATCTCTTTTGCAATTGACTATGGGCTTGAATCCATTCTTACCAATCTACCACTACTCCATTTTTAAAAACAAGGAGACCTGAATGAATCTATGATGGCTATAAATGAAAGTGTTAGTATGATGCATGAGATGCATGTATGCATGATGCATGTGCTATACAATAAATAGTAAATCAAGTCAAGTATATACATCCTTCCAACCTTATTCCTCACACACACATATTCAATGGTGAGTCTCTTTTCCTATGATATTTAATCTTAGCCTTAATATCAACAGGGGATATCAAGAATCGATGCACATGCCAAATCTCTTAAAGTAGTAAAAGCATAGAAACAATATTTCTAGGTATAAAAGATTAGCCTACTTTTTATTAACCTAGATAGGCCTCAGAAGTATAGGTTTGGGCCTTTATAGATAGAAATACCTCATGGCAACATTTATAAGCAATTTAAGTAAACCTAGGGGAAGTTACTAGGCCTCTATATGACTTGAGTCCTATGGAAAATTTAAGGTTCCCTTAGCAAGATTGCTCCTTTAAGACTTAAGTCACATGCCAAGGTCAGAGGGGCCTAGCATCCTTTGCAAACTCGAGAGAAAAATACCCCCCCTTTAGGACTTGGGTTACAAACTATGGTCATATGAGCCTGGTAATCTCTCTTGAACCAAGTTAAAGCTAAGAGTGATGGTTAACCAATTTACAATCCCATGAAACTAGTGGAATCATGGAACTATAAACCAACACCATCAGTTAATGGGGACATGTAAAATGAATGCAAGAATAAAATAATAATTAACAAAATAATTCTAAAGAACATAAGTAGAATTAGTATCTTTTATCCCCAATGCAGTTGGCACTATAGATGATGGGGTTTAACGTGTAACTAAGATCTTAGCAACCGCAACACTATTTGAGCTCAAAGCTCTAGAAAACACACTAACCATTATCACAAAGACATGGCATGGAGATGAGGAGTCACCACCCAGGGTAATGACTGGGACAAATAGAAAATGGTGGTACTCGATTCTCTAAAAGAAAGCTAGCACCACAACTAGGAGATTATGGATACAAAATACTAACTTCTTTCAGTCTTGTGTTCATTTAGAATTACTTTATGAATTACTATCTTAACCTCTATTTACATGCAATTTCATATAAACCCTTATTAAAACAATCAACTCCAAGCAAACTAGTCATGAAAAATACATATAAACAATGCATTCATTTAAAATAACAATCCCTAAGTTAGTCTAATCTATATTGATTTTAATTAAATGGGCTAAATCTATATGTTTTAATTTACAAGTGACCTTAAAGACTAATGGGCCCAATTTCTATTTAATTTTAATTAATTGAACCTAAGTCTATTTATTTTAATTCTAAAAATGGATCTAAATCTACAAATTATGAAGCATTTAAGTTAGTGGGCCTAATTCTACATGTTTTTATTCTAAGGTGATCTTAAATCTACAAGTTATGGAAAATGCTTTAAATTTAATAAGCTAAGTCTAATTAATTTTAATTATCCTAAGGTGGGCCTATATCTAATTAACTAATCGAGCTTAAGTTGTCTTTACCCTAAATCTAATTAATTATAGGCCTAAAATGCATTTCAATTAATTAAAATCTAGACCTAAATTTATTTAAATAGGTTAAAGCCTATCATAGGCTTAAGTCCCAAAACACATAAACAAACAATCCCAAAAAGAATAAAAATATATTAAAACATTCAAATAAAAGATCAAATAATTAATCAAATTTATTTCTTCTAAAAAACCCTAAATTAATTAAAGTGACCTTGAATAACAAATGAATAAAGTAATTAACAAACAACCCTAATTCTAACCACTTAAATCTAATCCAATTTTAATTTAAAAAAACCCTAATTATCTCTATAGCCATTAATTTTAATTAATTACCCAATTGAAACCTTACCAATTAATTAAAATAAACATATAAGCACACACACAAGATTTCATTATTTCTACAATTAGGGCTATTACAAAGAGCTATTGAAAATAATAAGAAAATAACAATTAATATAGTCCCAAAAAAACTAAATACAAAATAAAACAATCAAAATGATAATAATCAAATAAATAAAAAACCCTAGAAGTTATGTTTAGCTACAAAGTTCAATCCATGGCATTTATGGACTTTCATGGATTTTATTCGTTAAGTAAGATCATCGTGTAACCCCCTCTATAATTACCAACACAAAAGAACAAACAATGATTAGTGAATAAAATAACAATAAAAATAAATAAAATTGAGATTTAATAAAATTAAAATAATAAAATTAAAATTAAAATAAAAGAAGAGAGGAAAGAAGATGATGATTATGGATGCAGTATGGTTGGCCCCTCATACTAGTATAAATCACTGTTATTTGTTAGATAGATATCCAAAAACTTGTTATTATTCTTCTTAAAAGCCTATGCTCTTTCCTTTAAAAACAAATAAATCACAAAGAATATTTTTGCGTACTGCTTAGGAAAAAGAAAAGTCTTCGAGAGTTCCCCCCTTGCAAAAGAGCTTTAGTTGTGCTTTTATTGGAAAAAACCAAAAACCCTAGCTAAAAATGTATCCTACTATGACTTGTCTTTCTCTGAGTTTTGATTTTAAAAGGACTTTAATGTCCTGAAAATTCAGATAAATATTATTTGACTAATCAAAATTCCAGAAATCAAATTTCATTTACTGTAAAAAATAAAAATGAAATTAAAAATGGACGAAACATGTTCAATTTCGTCCAAAATTGTGTAATTCCGATCAAAAATATAGAATTTTGATCTTTTTTAACTTTTAATTACAAAAAAGACCCATAAAAGAATTTAAAATTTTCAATTAGGTCCTAAAATAAACATTACAATTAAGTCCTTAAAAATAAATTAATCTTTTCTTGAAAATGCATTCAGACTTTTAAGATTTCAAACTTTAATTATTAAAGACATATTTATAACATTTTCATTATCAGAGTCCTTTGTTACATCCATACTTTATTATCCTGAAATTGGGTGCTTACATACCTACTTTTCATTATAGAAGTGACCTTGAAGCATATCTAGCATGGTAAAAAGAGGTCAACATAGTGTTTGAATGATACAATTACTTCAAGGAGAATAAACTCAAACTTTTTGTAGTTGAGTTCATGGACTATGCATTGGTTTATAAGGACCAACTAGTGGTTTCAAGGAGGCAATATAAAGAAGAACCTATCTCTATAAGACAAGAGATTAAGACTACAATGCAAAAGTGATTTGTGCCAACTCACTATTATAGGGAATTGTATAATTGACTTTAAGGTCTTAAATAAGGTCTAAGAAGTGTTAAGGAGTGTTGCCAAAAGATGGAGATAATCTTGATCCATTTTGAAATTAAAGAAGACTATAAGCAGACTATGGTATGTTTCTTGAATGGGCTAAATAGAGAAATTAAAAATGTTATGGAGTTGCATCCATATGTAGAGTTAAAGGACATGTATCATATGGCACTTAACACAACAACCAAATGGTAGAGTTCCTAAGCCTATTTTGACTACAATAACATCCTAATGGAAAAGAAATTTGAAATGTGAGTACAAAAACACTTTCGAGCCTAAATTTGATAAAATGCAAATTGAGACACATAAGCTCAAAATAAGCAACACTAAGTGCTTTAAATGTAAGGGAAGAGAACATGTACAATGATATTTTGTAAATAAAAAGATAATGATTCTCATTAATAAGGAATTTGATAGTTAAAAGGAGGAAAAAAATGACGAGATGCCACCCTTAAGGATGCAAGCGATGTTGATGATGACCTTAAGAAAGTTGAATACAAAGACATTCTAGTCACAAGGCATACATTAATTGCACAAATAAGGATTCAAAAGGTTTAGTAACATGAAATATCTTCCATGTAAGATGTCAAATCAGAGGTAAGGTGTGTTGTTTGATCATTAATGGAAGGAGTTATATGAACGTTGCCAACACCATATTAGTGGGGAGGATAAACTTATATACTTTAAAACATCCTTACCCATATAACCTATTATAGTTAAATAATTGTGGAGAGGTTAAGGTCACCAAGTAGGTGCTTATAAATTTCTTTATAGGAAAGTACACTGATGAGTTTCTTTGTGACATTATATTTATACAAGTGGGACATATCCTTTTAGAGCATCCATGGTAATTTAATAGAAGAGTTATTCATAATGGTTTCACAAAAAAAATAATCTTTTGTCTTGAATTGTAAAAATATTATACTTTCACCTTTATCACCCAAAGAAGTCTGTAAAGATTAAAAAAATAATAAGAGAGAGAATGTCTGCATGCAAGAGAAAAAGAAAGAATTGCATAACAAAAAGGAGAGTTATGAGAAAATCAATAAGGGGTTGTAAGAAAAGAGTGGAAAAGGAGAGTTAATACTGGATGCATAAAAGAAATGAGAGGCACATGCAAATGAAGAGATTAAGAAGAAAAAGAAAGAGAAATAAGAGAGCTTCTATATAAAAGGGAGTGATGTCAAGAAAGCCTAATTTTTTGAAATGCTAATCATTATACTTATGTAAAAAGAGGGGTGCATTGCTACTAACAAACTTGACATTTTGTTGCCTAGTGTTTTAGTGTCTCTTTTATAGGAATATAAAGATTTATTTTCTGAAGAGGTGCCTAAGGGTTTATTGCCTTTAAAGTAATTAAAAATCAAATAGATTTTATTTTAGGTTCTTAAATTTTAAATAAACCATCTTATTAGTATAGTCATTAAGAGATAAAGGAGTTATAATGAACCTTATTAAAAAAATATAAGTCATATGTCGTACCCCTTTTTCATATCCAAGAAAGATGGCTAGTGGCATATGTGAGTTGATTGTAGAGCTATCAAAAAATAATAGCAAAGTATAACCACCTCATTCCCCATTTACAATATATACTTGATGAATTTCATGGTGCATGTATTTTCTCTAAAATTATTCTTAAAAGTGGTTACTTTAAAATTAGGATAAGAGAAGGGGATGAATGAAAAATTACATCTAAAACAAAATATAAGTTATATGAGTGGTTAGTTATGCCTTTTGGGTTAACTGATGCACCTAGCACTTGTGTGTGATTAATAAACCATATTTTGCTTGCATTTTTAGGAAGTTTGTAGTTGTTTACTTTGATGATGTACTTGTTTACAATAAGTCATTAATTGACCATCTTGAGCATGTATATCTAGTTTTTTATGTTTTACGCAAGGAAAGGTTATTTCCTAGTCTAAAAAAATGTTTTTTAATGAGTAAACTCATTTCCTAGGGTTTATGGTCAATGCACAAGGCATTAAAGTTGATGAAGAGAAGGTTAAGGCAATAAAGGAATGACCTACATCTAAGTCCTTTGAAGAACTTCAATCATTTCATGGTTTGGTAAGTTTTTATAAAATATTTGTTCATGACTTTAGCACTATTACCACACCATTAATTAAAGTAATCAAGTAGAATATGGGATTTAGATGGACAAATGCATAAGATAAAGTGTTTAAGAGGCTGATGGGCGAAATCCATAAGTACATAGAATTGTACAAGTATTAATAAAATAGATATCGTTCCCATAGGGATAGTGTTAATTATAGAGCTACTCTTAATATTTTTCTTGTCTAAACTACTGATAATTTAATGAGAAAAACTAGTAAATTAAATCTAAAACAATATAAAAATATTTTGTGAAATCTATATGAGTGAAGACGTTAGGTTCTAAATCCCCTGGATCAATTTGTATTTAAAAGATAATAAACTCATGATTATTATGAATGACATTTCATTTTCGAAGCATCTTTTTAATATTATGATGTCTCTCTCAAGTACTCTCATAATTAATCAATTATGAAAATTAATTGATTACCTAGCTCTCACTAGCATAATTAACTAATCAAAACCAATTTATTCTAGCAATCTTAATATTAATATTAAAGTGTCTCTCAACTAAATCAATTTAAATTAATAGATTGTTATTACTTTTCTTGTTAGAATTAATCTCTCGATTTAACCATAGTTTCCAATTCAATTTAAAGGCTAGCCAAGCTAATGAAAAGCATTAAGTTTAATAGCTCTCATGAATGTATATTCTTTTATTTAATTTCTATGCATATTCTGTTGAGTTGGATTCAATAAAACCCTAAATAACCTACTTAGTTACTCATAGAAATTAGAGAAAATAATAAGAGATGAGAACATATTCATAATTGAATAAATAAATAAATAATAAGATAATAGAAGAAGAAAATCTCTTTTTATTCAGCTTGTTTAATATTGTATTGAATCATCAACTCTTTCTCTTCAATCCAATAGCTTGAGTTGAAAATTGAAATTAAAACTCAAATAAAAATAATACTTATGTAATAGAAATGAAAAAGTGTTGTTCTATAAAGTAGCAGCCCCTTCTAATTGTATATGTTTTAAAAAATAAAACTTTTCTCTTTATAGAGTTCACCAAAAACCCTAAAGATAACTTTCGAAAATAACCAATCCAAACCGACATTGTTGTGTCACACAAGTGACATGGTTATGTCACATGATATTCTTTTAGAGTGCAGCTCTTTAACATGACTATGTCACTCCCCTAACATGGCTATATCAAAATAATCTTTAGCATTCTGTTTGAATCAGACACGACTATGTCACTCCCTTGACATGCTTGTGTCACCTCTCATCTTCCAAAATCTTCACTTTCTTGCCCTCTTCTATGGCCAAATATGCCCATAACTTTAATATCTCGTTGCTTTCATCCCAAGTTAGATTCCAACTTGAAGGAACCTATAAAATTCAATACTAAAGCAATGTAAAATGTATAAAAAGTAATTTAAAATGCATAAAATGATAAATTCACTATTATTGTAACTCCTAATGCATTTTATACCTAAAACATGCTTTTAAATAATAAAAACCTATAATTCTAATAAAGAAATGTAATTATTTAATGCTTAAAATATATCATTTTTAGCACTTATCAAATCCCCCACACTTGAGCTTTTGCTTGTCATCAAGCAAACCTCATTCATATAACAAAAAAAACTCATTTACTAGCTTTACGTGAACAACCGTGCTAATCTTCCATTAATACAAAACTTAATAATTCAAAAACTAAAATAATAAACCAAGGTTAAAAATATAAAGGTTATCATATGAAGAGAAAATTTTCTCATTAAATTCATGAAAATAAACTATTGATTTTGGAGAAAAATGAAAGCAAGGAAATATCATTCTAGTTTCTAGCTAGTCACATTCTTAACATGCAAGGTTCCTTTCTTATATTTTTGTATTTAATAGCTTGTAAAGGTTTTCCAATTATAGTGATCCCTCATATTACTTAGTGTGGATACCTTTAAAGGGTCCTTTGGATACTCATACTCATTTAGAGCATTGGAGTAAATAGAGCTTATGCAAATATAATACACTTCAAAGCAAACTCTAAGCAATTTATTAACTGAGTGTGTTTCATGCTCATCTCACTTTTTATATTATATATATTTTTTATTATTGAATAAAAACATACAAGAATCTACATATATTGACTAGAATTTATCTTTACTTACAATCATCTTTCTATAACACTAAGAATATAAGTGCAATCACTTAATAAGAAAGTAAACATTAAGTTCATTAAAGTTTAAAAATCCTTAACCATAATTTATTCCTCTAGCTTAGCAAATTAAAAATAAAAGCATTAATAAGAGATTATTGCACTTTTCAAGGAAGCAATCACATAATGAATCTCACTCATCACATGAATAAGTTGCAAATTCTCAAGTGTTATGCAAATGATCCTAAAAAAATCTAAATGCTAAAAAACTTAAAAATAAAAATACAATATATAAAAAAATAAAAAATATATTAAATATGCATGAAATGTGTGGTCCTTTTTATGCAATTAATTAAATGCAAATGTTTTAAATATAAAATCAAATAAACATAAACTAAAATATAAAGAGAAATTAACTCCCCTCTAATGAGATGCGATTGATGAAGGCGAAGATGGAACAAAGACACTCATAGCCTTGATAGCTTTCCTTTTCTTCTTTAATTGTTGAGTTTGATATTTAATAGTTTTTTGAAATTCCAAGTGTGCTTCATAGAAACTTGCATTGAATCTTAGCTCCATTATCTCCAAATGATCTTGGAATTTTTGCCTATTAAAGGTCTCTTCTTTAGGTTTCTTCCTCTTAACCCATTCCTCATTGCTATTTGCTTCTTCACTCTCTTCATCCTTTAAAGATGAATAATTCTTTCGCCTCAATGCATATTAGTGCAATCGGCTTTGATAGGGGCCTTGGCATTCAATGTTTTGATTTTATATCTTCCAAAACCATATATGTCTAAATCTCTACTTGTAAAGTACATTGCCAATCATATGACTATACACCCTATTGAGATAGCTGCCTTCCTTAATTGTACTACATGACTCAAAGTTTGGAAAGTAAAGTGTATGCTTAAAACTCGAGTGTTAGAATATAAGTACCATAATATGAATCATTCACTTATAGTTACCCTAGAACTATCTTGTCTTCTAAAAATATTATATGCCATGAATTTATACATCATTAGTAATGAATGGTCTTGAATAAATCCACTAGGCATACCTTCTATGACACTAGAAGTCTCATTATTTGTAATTACCTTCCAAAACCCTTTAACATTAAAATCATTAGGAGGATTGACAAATCTTCCCTCAAGAAATCTAAATATTTTGGACATGATAGCATGATCAAATCTATATTACTTACCAAAGAATCTACAGGCTTAAATTTATTCCTATTTGTAAATCATTTTTAATGTAGTGTAGAAATCAATTGTGAGTTCATAGAATGTATCATATTTTAAAGTAGCAAATTTTTTCCATCTTATTTTATCACACTAAAGTTGAATCTCTTCTTCAAGTTCAACATCATAATAAAAAGATCTATGAAGTTTAAACTCATTTGAAGAGAAAGAAATTGTTCACCTTCTTCTTCTGAATGGATGAGAAAAAAAGCATCAAATCTTGTTGTAAAATCATGTATTCTTACCCTTCTTTGCATTTTATTTTCACCATCCAATGATAACTTGCTCCTCTTCTCAAAAGACATGTTAGCAATTTAGCAAAAATTCTTACAGCAAATAATGAAATAAAGCACTTTAAAAATAATAATATTAATGCTTCTCTTGCAGGATTTTAGAGATATACATATACACCATTTAACCTTAGGGATTCTTAAAATCTCAAGGGAAAAAATAAAAATAAAAATAAAAGCCCTAATTTGAAAAAGGAAAATTAAATTATCAAATAAAATTCATGTTTACTTAATATTCAAAGAGAAATCAAATTGAAAAGGAAAATTATTCCTAATTAAATTACTTGGGAAATATATAGACGTACTATAATCAGGAAAAGAAATAAAATATTCTTAGATTTTTTAAAATTATTTTTTGTTGAAAATAAATCCCTCCCCCCACACTTAAAATCAAAATTATCCTCAATATTATGAGGTTAGAGGACAAATTGACCAATAAAAATCAAGTTTTAAAGAAAATAAGTTGGTGTGTGCAGTGTATAGGTGGAGGCTTTTTTCATTTATTCAAATCTTAGATATTCAATTCAATCATGCTCACAAGTCACTATTTACATGTTTAAATAGTTCCAACTTAGTTTAATAATAAATAATCTCATTTTGAAAAATTGATAGGCCTAACGCATATTTAATCATATTCACATTTTCTCATTTAACACAAAATATAAATTGAACATGATTAAACACACAAACAACTGAAATTAAAAATTAAAATCATCCTTGCAAACCAAACATAAATAACAAACATAAACCAAAAATATTAAAGCATTCCACATCTTAAATAACCAAAGTTCAAATTATTAAAATACTTGAAATTTAAAGCATGAAATAATAAAGAGTTCATACAATAAAAAGGAAAACAACATTTTCTTCTTCCATTTATCATTCGGGAGGAGTAGAGGGGTCTTGTGGAAGGTCAAAGCCTTGACTATGGAAATATGCCATGAGGTTGCTATTAAGCACTTTAACCTCATTTGTTAAGCTCTCCATATTCACATCCAATGCACCTACTTGCATTTCCAAATTTTCAATTCTCTCTGCCATCCCTTCTAATGTTACTTCTTTAACCTCCTCATCCTTTCCTTCTTCTTCTTACACCTTTGTTTGCTCTTAGCCTTGAGCTTGCCATGTGCTTATTCCATAACTATTCTCATGAGTCTTTAATTACCATTCATATGCTCAATTAGGCCTATAGATTACATTATTAGAGTGTTTATCATATTGGTTCCTTTTATTAGGTTTTGTGATTCAAAAACACAGCAAAAATTAAAACTTTTAATCACAAACCCTAACTTAGATCCAATTAATTGATTTAAAACTAAGGTTTTCAAATCTTATCATAAACATAGAAGAGGCAAGATTTTTGGAAGGCAGAGAGGAGGTTCACTCCGGTGACACCTTACCTCGAGCTTTTAATTTAGTAGTTTGGATCAAGATGCCTCCAAAAGAATCTTTCCGTCATAAGTGTCTAGACAAACAACCCTTGATTAAAATGAAAAACTGTGTGCTAGCACTTCTCTTGATTTCTCAAAAATCAATAACAAAAACACTTTATATTTTAGTTTTTCTAAAAGGAGAAAAAATGAATTTTTAGTGGCTAATGATTGAGTTAGTGAAACCCTAGAGAATATAACATATTTACAGACCTCTAATTAGGGTTTCACTTACCGAAACAACTTTTTGGTAATTTCTCAATTATTATTGTTCTGATTTTATTTAAAATTAAATTAGAAATAATATTCTATTTATTTAAGATAACCTTTACCTTAAATAAATAAACTATTTATTTATTTCCACATAGCATATTTAGGCTTCTCAAACCCATATCCATTTTTAGACTTGTTCTAAATGTGTGACCTTATAGGTTCACATGACATTGGCAGTGGACCTTAAATCTCTATGTAGGCTTACAAGTCACAAGTGACCTCCAACAAGACATTATGACTACCCAAGTCATGTGAAGTCAATAATCTGACATAACCTAATTTATAATAAATATTGTAATTCCTTTATCACATGATATCTTGATTGAATATAAGGCATAGTTTTTTTCATCCTTATATAATTCAATCATATTATTTCTTAACTATAAGTAGATTGAGAATGATAACTCTTTATCAATTCACTTTAGCATGACCATGCATTTTCCTCAGTCTATCTTATCAAGGGGCCCATAGATATCTTACTCAAATTAAATGAGGGACAAATTCCTTCTCAATCACTCACATTCCTCACATAACTCATTTCATATCCAAGAACAATCTATTTAATCATCCTGTTAAATACAATGTTAGATTGTGTCAAAATATATAATACTTATGTAGAAATCTATGATGATTTCAAGGTCAAAGGACTAAATCAATATTATTATGATAAGAATTACTTATGACAATTATCTATGTAGTATAGTAATGATGGGTCAGTCCAGGACATTATTTCCTAAATAAGTACCTATGAGTTGACTTAATATCTCATATTCATGATCAAGAAAACATAATCATCAATCAACATTATACTAGCCATAAAATATTGTTATAACTAGGGATAATTTGAATAGAACTCATATTTAATCTAAGGGTTTTACCATCAAGTCACATACTTGATGACCTTAATAAGAGTTTACTATTTAAGTAATTATCATAACACAAAATGATAATGAAAAATGCCTCTTTATTAAATAAAATGATAAAGTCAAAACATGGTCATACATGATTGACCTAGTGCACATAACTAACATCTTTCTCCTTATCATACTCCCATCTGATTAAATCAAATCCATAGTACTCAACAATTGCCATTACTATGCCTCCAATATTAATTATAAAGGAGTATTTTGTGGCAACATCTTTTATCTTGAGGATGCTTGCATATGTCTAGCTTGATATCATTCACCATACAATATAAATTTATAAATTCTATTTTTGTAATGATCATATCACCCTCCTTTCTTCCAAAAAAATTTGTGAGCCATTAATCTATGAACATAGTGGAGTGCATGTGAAAGGATTTTTTATTCCTTAGCCGACTTAGGCTCATAAAACTAATAGTTTCATTCATATACAATAATCACAAATTCATATTTATAAACATATAACATCTCATAAAGATTGATACCTTCATTGCACAATTACTACAATTTATAAAACTTACAACCCTTTTTTAACAATTTTATTTTTCCTCCTTTCCTCTTAATTTGGTTGAATTAAAGCATCATGTTTCCTTGCAAAATAGCATGAACTAATAAAAATTAAAGAAATTAAAATGTTTGAATAAAAGAAAAATAATTAAATTAAAAATAAAAATAAAAACTAAGTTATAGAGCTTGGTGGAGCTCCCAAGAAGCACTTGATTATTAAGGTCATTAGTTTGACCATGGTTTGACTTATGCATTGGTACCCTTCAAGTAGGTAACTTGATAGAATGCATCAATTTGGCCCCTATGGTACTTATTAATCTTTGACCGTTAACCTTAAACTTATCTCCTAAAGCATTCTTTAATTCTATTGCCTCTTATGGAAAAGTTTGAATTATTTCAAAAGGTCTTGACCATCTTGTCTTTAATTTCCCTAAAAACAGTCTTAATCTAAAGTTGTAAAGCAGAACTTGTTCTCCCACTTCAAAATACTTCTTTTGAATTATTACATCATGCCACTTTTTGGTCTTTTATTTATAAATTCTTGAACTCTCATACGCAATTTTTCTAAGCTTGTCAAGTTCATTTAGTTGTAATATCCTCTTTTTAGTTGCTCTTTGGAAGTTACAGTTTAAAACCTTAATTGCCCAATAAGCTTTATATTTAAGTTCCACTTGGAAGATGACATGCCTTTCCATATACCAATCTATAAAGAGACATCCCAATTGGTGTTTTATATGATGTCCTATATGCCCACAAAGCATCATTTAATTTCCTTGACCAGTCTTTCCTTGACTTGCTTATTGTCCTTTCTAAAATCTTCTTTAATCCCCTATTACTAAATTCAACTTTTCCACTAATTTATGGGTGATATAAAGTTGTTATCTTATGTTTTACACCATACCTAGCTAATAGAACTTCCATACTCTTATTACAAAACTGAGTACCTCCATTACTAATAATGGACTTTAGCATCCTAAATATAGTAAAAAGCTTTTAAGGAATTTACTTACCACTCTTGCATCATTAGTACTACAAGCTTGTGTTTTAACCCATTTGATACATAATCAACACATACTAATATATATTTGTTACCTCTAGAGGATGGAAATGGTCCCATGAAGTTAATGCCCTAAACATAAATCTAGAATGTTTATTTATAATATCTCAACCCTCTTGGTTATGTTTCCACTCATTTGACATATATCACATTCTTGAACAAATACTTTTTTATCTTGAAAAATTATTGGCCAATAGAATCCACACTCTAACACATTAGAAGATGTCTGTTGATATCCATAGTGATCTTTATAATTTAATCCATGGCAATAATGTAGAATTGACTGAGTGTCTTCACTAAGAACATATCTTCTAATCATACCATCATTACATAACTTCCATAGAAATGGTTCTTCCTAAAATGTAAGCTTTTGCACCGTAGATAAGCTTCTTCCTTTGTTAAGTAGTTAACCCTAAAGGTAGCTTGCCCGCAGTTAATAAATTCATAATATATGTAAACCATAGGGTGTTTATTATCCCCATAGTAAATAACATCTCATTTGGAAACAATTCTCTTATTAGTTCTATGCTCTCATCAGTTATATCATGTAGCTCGAATCTTGATAAATGGTTTTCCACTATATTGTTTGACCATTTTTTATCTTTAATCTCTATATCAAATTTGTATAACAATAATAACCATCTAATAAGTCTAGGTTTAGCTTCTTTCTTTGCTAATCAATACTTCAATGCTAAATTATTTTTATAAACCATTACTTTTGATCCAAGGAGATATGATAAAAATTTATCAAATGCAAATACGACTGCTAGCATCTTCTTTTCTATAGTAGTATAGTTTAGTTAAGCATCTGCGAGTATTCTATTTTCATAATAAATAACATGCAACTTCTTATCCTTTCTTTGCCTAAGAAAAACTCCTATATCATAATCACTAGCATCACACATCAATTAAAAAGGTAAACTCCAATTTGGTGGTGCTACTATTTGTGTTGATGCTAATGCTCTTTTTAACCTATTAAAAGAATTTTTACATTCATCAGTGAATATGAATGGTGCATCTTTTTCAAGTAACTTATATAGAGGTATTGAGACTTTGAAGAAGTCTTTGATAAAGAATTTATAAAAACATGCAGGTGCCAAAAAGCTTCTCTTACATTTAATGTTAGTTGGATAATGCAATTTTTCTAGAATATCAATTCTTCTTTATCAAACTCTATTCCTCCATTTTAAATTTTGTGACCTAATATAGTGCCCTTTTCTACCATTAAATGACATTTTTCCTAATTCAAAACTAAATTTGTGTTTTCAAATCATTCAAGAAATTTATCTAAATTCAAAAGACAATGATCAAAAGAATTTCCATAAACAGAAAAATCATCCATGAATACTTCCATTATTTTTTCAACTAAATCAATAAAATTAGCCATCATAAATCTTTAAAATGTAGCTTGTGCATTACATAAACAAAAAGGCTTTCTCCTATATGCAAAAGTTCTATAAGGACAAGTAAATGTTGTCTTATGCAAATCTTCAAGAGCTATTACTATTTGATTATAAATTGAGTAACCATCTAAAAAGTAATAAAATGCATGTTCTGAAATTCTTTCTGACATTTGAACAATGAATAGAAGTGGAAAGTGATCTTTTCTAGTAGCTTTATTAAGTTTTCTATATTATATACACACTCTCCATCCATTAACTACCCTAGTAAGAATTAATTCAACCTCATTATTTTCTACTATGTTCATCCCTCCCTTTTTAAGTACACATTATATGGGATTAACCCACGAACTATCTGAAATAGGATAAATAAATCATGCATCTAAAAGCTTAAGAATTTCTTTCTTAATAACTTCTTGCATAGTAGGATTTAATCTTTTTTGTCTTTCTATTGTAGTTTTATGATTATCTTCCATTAGTATTTTATGCATGCAATATGATGGACTAATCCCCTTAATATCCTTAATTTGCAATCCTATAGCTTTTATCCTTTTCTTTAACAACTCCACTAATAATTCCTTTAGTTCCTTAGTTAGTTTTCATGAAATAATTACCAGCAATATTTCATTCTCACCTAAAAATGTATGTCTCAAATGTGAAGGTAATGGTTTTAAATCCAAACTAGGTGGTCTGACTATTAAAGATGGTGTAGATTCAACATTTTTAGGTAATGCATGATAAATAAATGATTCTTTTTGCTTAAAAGATTTATCAATTTCATGAGAATTAACATGCAAACACTTCTCAATATCTTCCAATTCACAAGATTTTGCCAACCTCCATCATTGGACTTTATCAACACAATCATCAATCACATCAACTCTTATAAAATTATTAAAGTCAAAAAGGTTGTTTTATACCTTGATACATATTAAACTTACAACTTTCTTCATTAACTCTTAATGTAAGAGTTCCTTCATAAACACCTATTATAGCTTTAGTAGTATACATAAACGGCATACCTAATATTAAAGGTACCTCTTTATCTTCTTCAAAATCAAGTACCACAAAATCAATTGGAAAGATAAATTTTCCTACTTTGACTAACACATCCTCCACTATTCCTTAAGGCTTCTTAATAGTTTTTTCCATAAGTTGCAAACATATATTTATTGCTTTTGCCTCTCTTAGTATAAGTTTCCTATAAACAGATAAAGGCACTAAATTAGTAGAAGCTCCTGAATCATAAAAAGCTTTTTGAAAGTTTTATTTACTAACATAATAAGGCATAGTAGGATTCCCTGGATGCTTCCTTTTAAGTGGGAGCTTATTTAAGATTATAGCAGTACACTTTTTACTAAGTGTAATAGTCTCAAATTCTTTTAGCTTTTTCTTACTAGAAATGTGCTCCTTCAAGAATTTAACATATTTTGGCATTTGTGCAATTACTTCCACTAATGGAATGTTGATATGTGATTTCTTGAACATCTCTAGAAATTTTGCAAATTGTTGATCATGCTTTTGCTTTTTCAGCCTGTGTGGAACTGGTATAGGTGGTTCATCTATTTTTGCTTTCCTCCTCTTACTTTTTTTAGTTAAGCTTTAGTTTCTTCTACTTCTTTTCCTATCACTTATTCCAATTGTGTGTTCACCTTTTGCTTCAGTGGTTATACTTCATTTCCACTTCTCAAAGCGATAGCTTTAACATGCTTCTTAGGATTCTCCTCTATATTGCTAGGAAGAGTCCCTTAATTCCTTGCTGATAATAAGTTTGCTAGTTTCCCTACTTGAACTTCCAAATTATGAATAGAAGATGAATGATTTCTAAACATAGGTTGAGTATCTTGATGAAATGATTCAAATTTTCCCTCAAGTCTTTTTGTAGCTTCATCTTGCTAAATCATTTTTGCAGTCACCAACTCCATAAATTTCTCCATTTTTCCTTCTAAAGAAGATATAAAAGATGATGACCCTTTATCTTGTTGATGTTGTTTCACATCTGTACCTCTAAACCCTATTGGTGCTTGTGATCTCTAATGATTATTGTTGTTGCTCCTTGAAAAGTTTAGATGATTTCTCTAACTTAGATTATAAGTATTTCCAAACATGGAATTTTATTGTTGCCCTTTATTGAAATTATTCACATAATTCACATTCTCTATAGATGAATTCTGCGTAAGCTGACATTCAATAGTAGGATGTCCCCCATGACACAATTCACATGCTGATAAAGAAATCATATTTAGTCTCATCTTGTCCATTCACTTAGTTAACCCATCTATCTCAATTGCTCCCCCTTTTTTAGGTATAGCTCTCTCATTAGCCCTTAGACTTTACCATCTCTTTAAATAACTATAAAGTATCTTTAGGTGTTTTAGGCATAATTATACCCCTAGTAACTACATGTATATTGACTCTAACTACAGGATTTATGCCTTTATAGAAAGATTGAGCCAAATCCTAAGCAGGTATTAAATGTTATGGACACTGCCTTTGCAAATCCTTAAATCTGTCTCAACATTCATAAAGGCTTTCATCTTACCTCTGATAGAAAGAATTAATCTCATTCCTGATCTTCAAAACATTAGCAGGTAGAACATATTTGTTAAAGAATGCAATATATTATTCTTGCCAAGTATTGATAGAATTAGGAGGCAAACTTATGAACCATCTTTTTGCCCTATCCATGAGTGAAAAAGGAAAGAAAATCAACCTTATTGCTTCTAGTTACACTCCATTCATTCTAAATGTAGAATAGTACTTTAAGAATATAGTCATGGGCCCAATATGATCTTCATGTGATAACTAACTAAACTAAGAATTTTAGATCATCTGAATCATAGCTGATTTGATTTTAAAGTTATTAGCTACCACAATAGGTTTAACAATAGGATTTTGATCTTTTTATAAATGTGGACTAATAAAATCTTGTATAGTTCTCTATACATTTATTGTGTTTTGATTTTCTAGTTAATGAGTAGGCGGTGGATCTTACCTGTTAACCCCTTCATTTTTAACTCTATCATTCTCCATGTTCACCTTGTTTCTTTGTTCTCTAAGTCTCCTTTAAAGCATTCTTTTAATTTCTGAATCAACTAAAATTTGAATTTCACCCCTTCTTCTTGTATTTCATTATGAGTGCATACACTCATAAGAGTGCCTGAAAATCAAACAAACAAGACAATAAAAGAATGCTTTCCAAAACTAAGAAAAATAAAATAAAATAAAATAAAAGGTCTAAATCAAACAATATTAATTTTTTTCTCTATATTAACTATTCTATCCCCTGCAATGGTGCCAAAAACTTGATAAGCAAAATTCATAAGTGCACGGAATCATACCAGTACTAATAAAAAAAAGATATTATTCCCACATGGATAGTGTTAATTACAGAGATACTCTTAATATTTTGCTTGTCTAGACTACTAATAATTTCAATGAGAAAAACTAGTAAATAAAATATAAAACAATATAAAATTTTTTCATGAAATATATATTATTTAAGACATTAGATAATAAACTCTTGATTATTATGAATACCATTTCATTTTTGAAACGTCTTTATTATTATGATGTCTCTCTCAAGTACTCTCATAATTATGAAAATTAATTGATTACTAGCTCTCACTTGGATAATTAAATGATCATAACTAATTTATTCTACCAATATTTTATGGAATATTAACATTAAAGTGTCTCTCAACTAAATCAATTTACATTAATAGATTGTTATTGCTTTTCTTGCTAGAATTAATCTTTAGATCTAACCCTAGTTTCTAATTCAATTCGTAGGGTAGCTAAGCCAATGAAAAGCATTAAGTCCAATAAATCTCATGAAATGCATATTCTTTTATTTAGAATTTATTTGATTATGTTCATATTAAGCTTGGTTTATTAAAACCCTAATTAACCTACTTAATTACTCATAGAAATTAGAGAAAAACAACAAGAGATGAAGAATGAGAACATATTTATAATTGAATAAATAATAAATAAATATTAAGGGAAAAAAACAAGAAAAACTCTTTTTATTTAGCTTGCTCAATATTGTCTTGAATCATCAACTATTGTTCTTTAATCCAATAGCTTGAGTTGAAAATTGAAATTAAAACTCAAATAAAACAATATTTATGTAATAGAAATGAAAGAGTGTTATTCTATGAAATAGTAGCCCCTTCTAATTGTATATGTTTTAAAAAATAAAATTTCTCCTTTTGTAGAGTTCATTAAAAACCCTAAAGATAACTTTCCAAAATAAGCAGTCCAAATTGACACAACTATGTCGCACAAGTGACATGGCTATGTCATGCGATATTCTTTCAGATTGAAGCTCTTTGACATGGCTATGTCGCTCCCTTAACATAATTGTGTCAAAACAGTCTTTAGCATTTTGTTTGAATCACACATAGTTGTGTCACTCCTCTAACACAACTATGTCACTTGTCATCTTTCAAAATCTTAATTTTCTTGCCCTCTTCTATAGCCAAATATGCTGCTAACTTTAAGCTCTCATTGCTTTCATCCTAAATTGGATTCTAACTTGAAGGTACCTACAAAATTCAATACCAAAGCAATGTAAAATGTATAAAAAGTAATTAAAAATGCACAAATTGGTAAATTCCTTTTTATTATAATTCCTATTGCATTTTATACCTAAAATATGCTTTTAAATAATACAAAACTATAATTCTAATAATGAAATGTAATTATTTAGTACTTAAAATATATCATTTTTAGCACTTATTAGGCACTTAAGGATTTGTTGATTTTTGCACCTTTATTGTTTTTTACCCACTTTGCTAATACCTTTGAAATTGAATATGATGCATCATGTTTAGGTATTTGGAGTTGTTTTTATGCAAGAAGGTAAGCCAATCACTTACTTTAGTAATAAGCTAAATGGAGCATCCTTAAGGTATCCTATATATGACAAAGTGTTGTAGGCACTAGTACAAGCATTACAAACTTGGCAATATTACATATGGACTAAAGAGTTTGCAATTCATACAAACTATGAATCCTTAAAGTACTTAAAAGGACAATAAAAGCTCAACAAGCATCTGTTGGTACTCAAATTTCAATGGTCTCCCAAAAATTCAATGATGAAGGTGTTTTGTCGACAAAATAAGGGGAAATTTTCTTTGAAAGTCTTTTCGGGTGTGCTTAGATAAGATGAATAGCCAAAATACACAAAACACACCTAAAACAAAAACCTAAATGCATTGATAAGACTGAAGGAGCGTGCACACATACCCTTGGTACATGGATGCACACCTTTGGTGCTTGAGCATGCACTACTCCTAGGCAATCGCACACGCACTGGCTCGTGAACATGTACCCTTAGTGTGCACACATGTGCTTAGCATGCATATGCATTGGCATGTGGAACCCACCTTTTTTTGCTATCAATAGGCCTCCATACCCTATTTTTTGAAAGGGAGGATGAAAATATACTGAAACTTTGCAATTAAAGACTCATGACTCCCGTTCTACACACTTTTAGCCCTTCCACTCTATTTTTCTAGGATTTAGATCCAAAATCCAAATCAAACTTTATCTAAGTCAAAGGACGCTTTAAAGGCAATCACCTGATCCTTTTAAGGATCTATTAATCATTTTCAATTCAAATTTGCATATCATATTATTTTTCATCTTCCGTTCTACTCCTTTCTAACACTTTCTATAATTTTTACATTTCATTTTATTTTATTTAAATTATTTATTACCTTGTGATGAATTTTTAATTTTATGGTGATTTTGAAGTTTGATTATGAGATATGTAGAAACAGTGAATAGTTCGGGTGATTCTGTGAATGTTTGCATTCATTTTGCATTTTTCATCATTTTTGCATCATTTTTCTCTTTTATGTAAAAATCGGTTTTTTGGTGTAAAATGAGCATTTTTATTATTATTCTTGCATTTTCATTAATTTTATTAGTCTTTATTTTCTTTCTTGATAAATTTGCTATTTTTATCATAAAGTCTACATTGTTATGGTAAAAATAGTATTTTCTTTATCTTTTTTTTTATCTTACTTGCATTTTTTTCTATCTTTATTATTTTTAATGCCTTTTTGATGAATTTATTATTTTTATCATAAAGTTCACATTTTTATGATAAAAATAGTATTTTTATCATTTTTATTATTTATTTCCATTTTTATTATTTTTGTTGCATTTTTATTATTCTTGCCACTTTTATTTTTCTCTTTTGATAAATTTGTTATTTTTATCATAAAGTTCATATTGTTATGGTGAAAATAGCATTTTTATCATTTTTCATATTTTTATTATTTTTACTGCAATTTTTATTTTCTCTTTGATAAATTTACTATTTTTATCATAAAGTTTATATTTTTATGGTGAAAATAGTGTTTTTATCATTTTTATTATTTTACTTACATTTTTATTATTTTTATCATCTTTGTTATCTTTTTTTTATAAATTTACCATTTTTATCATAAAGTCCACATTTTTATGGTAAAAATAGCATTTTTTTTATTTTATATGATTTTTAATTATTTTTATTATCCTTTTTTATAACTTTGTTATTTTTATCATAAAATTCATATTTTTATCACTTTATTTGCACTTTCATCATTTTTATTATATTAATTGAATTTTTATAAATTTCTCAATTTTATTTTCTTTTTTTTTTATAAATTTGCTATTTTTATTATAAAATCCACATTTTTATGGTAAAAATAGCATCTTTATCACCTTTATTATTTTCATTGCATTTTACTACTTTTATTATTCTCTAATTCCATTTTCATTATTTTTTTTATTTCAATTGCATTCTTATTACTTTTATCATTCTTGCCATTTCATTTTTTTATTATTTTTATTTTAATTCCCTCATATTTTCCTTACCATAAAATTCTATTTTCATCATAAAAATGAAAACTTTGTATCAAAATACACAAATTTCAAATTCTCGCATTATGCATCCCCATTAGCATCCTTGTTTTGCTTATTTGTTTAATTATCTGTGGAAGTTAACCCTTTTATAGGTTTAGAATAGGAATTTTTTCTTTTATTTCTCATTTTGATGTAATTAATAGAATAAGGAATTTTCAAGGTAATGTAATCCTTAATCCCCATTTCCCTTTTATTTTCTATTTTGAATGTATTATTAGAATAAACAATTTTCAAGGGTTGTAATCCTTAATCCCTCTCTCCTTTTATTTATTTTGTTTATTATTATTCCTTGTATGCTTGTGTGCTACTTACTAGGCGCTTACTTGTTTGCATTATTATATGCTTAATTGATACAGTTGGTGAACATTTGTTTATTTATTTACTTTATGATGTATATGCTCTAAATCCAACTACCCCGCATTTTAATTCAATTTAAATTGACTAACAACTGAATGTTGTAAAATGCATCATAAAACTGAAACTAGGGTGAAGTAATGAGTGATTAAGTAATGTATAGCAAGAAATAGGATAACTAACTCCTACCCTAGAAATAGGATAAGAAATGAACCTAGAATCTCTAATTAGGAAAGTGAGTTCTTAATTCACTTTCTCTTGACGAAATTCGAGTGGCAACTCCAATTTACAAAGCCTATTTAGGCATACCCTCCCACATCAATAATAACCAATAGATAATCGTCATTAGCTTGTGTGCCCCAACATCGCACTAATCCTAGATCCAACTTTATATTTCAAGGGTCAATATTGGGACAGTGTCATACCAAATGGAGTGTGCTTATTGAGTATTTTTTGTATGCCATAAGGTATAAGCAAAGTAAGGACAATATAGTTGCCAATGTGTTGTCTCGAAGGTGTACACTACTTTCTATTCTTAAAGCTAAGTTATTGGCTTTTGAATATATAAAAGACTTATATGTAAAAGACCATAACTTTAGCAAATTTTATAATGCTTGAAAAATAGTTGCATTTGAAAAATACTATAGGCATAATGGATTCTTGTTTAGGGATAATTAATTGTGTGTGTCTATGAGTAGTATGCATGAACTTCTAGTAAGGGAAATGTATGAGGGGGATTAATGGGGCATTTTGGTGTTACTAAGACTGTTGATGCTTTGCATGGTCACTTTTATTAGCCTAATATATGGATAGATGTGAAAATAATATATGATAAGTGCCTTGTGTGTAAGCAAGCTAAGTGTAAGTCTAAGCCTTATAGGTTATATACGCCATTGTCTGTACCTAGTTTGCCTTTGATTGATATTTCTATGGATTTTGTGTTAGGTTTACTTAGGTCAAAATGTGGTAATTATTCAATATTTATGGTTGTAGATCATTTTTCTAGATGACAATTTTTTATCGCTTGTCATAAATTCAATAATACCTCAAATATTGCAATCTTTTCTTTAAGAAAATTATGCATTTACATGGTGTGCATAGAACTATTGTTTAAAGATAATGACACTCTATTCCTTAGTTAATTTTAAAAGACTTTGTAGGGCAAATAAAGGACTAAGTTATTATTTTCTACTACATGTCACCCCCAAACTAATGGTTAAAATAAGGTCATGAAACACACTTTAGGACAATTATTGCACACATTGGTTAGAAAAAATTTAAAATCATTGGAGGATTGTTTGCCACATATTTAGTTTGCTTATAATCATATTGTGCATTTATGTACTCATTATTATCTTTTTGAAACTTTTTATGGTTTTATTCATTTTATTCCATTTAATTTATCTAATTTTCCTTTGCATATGCGAGTTTATTTAGATGGTAAAAGGAAGGTTGATTTGATTAGAGAATTACATGAACAATTGTGAAAGAATATTGAACAAAAGAATGAGAAAGTGGTCCAAGAAGTTAAAAAAGCGCTTGTGATAGTCCTTTCCAAGTTCTAGAAAAGAGAGATTTCCTAGTTTGTATAAGTCTAAGTTGAATATTAAAGGTGATGGCCCTTTTCAATTTCTAGAAAGGATTGATGACAATGCTTATAAGATAGACTTATAAGCTGATTATGGTGTTAGGAGGGAATGTTGATTTTGATGAGGTTAGTGATTCGAGGATGAATCTTCACAAGGAAGGAGGGAATATTGCAAATAAAGTGAGTAATAAACGAGATGATTATGATGATCCACTCAATTATGAAGGACCAATTCCATATTAAAAGATTTTAAAATTATTTATATAGATTAATAAAGTCCACATGCCAAGAATCACAAGAGTCACATAAGGTAAGGTATAAGATGATGACGGGTTTATACTTTTTCATTTAATTAAAGTATAAAGGAACAATTACAAAGACTAAGGCTAAAAGATTTGAAGATGCTTTACAATGATTAATATAGCCCATATGATAAGAATCACAAAAGTCACATAAGGTTAAGGTTAAAAAATGATTGTAAGCTTAAACTTGTTTTAATTCAAGTTCAAGGGCTGCGCACAGTTGTGCCTGATTTGAAGCAACATCGAGTTGACATTTTTTTTCTAATATGGTTGTTTTATGGTTTCTATTAGATTGAAGATATAAAGATAGACACGACTATACATGCTATTTAACACAATTATGCCTGAGAGGGTGTTTGGCCACATGGTCGTGCACATAGTGGACATGGTTGTGCCTAGGAGTAACCAATTCAAGTGAAAAGTCATTCAAGTTTCACATGGTTGTGTGTACTTCGAACAAAGTTGTGTGCAACAAACATGCAAAATGCAAATTCTTTTTTTTTAGAGTTTTAAGGTTTATTGTTTTATTATTTTGGAAGGTTTTTTATTCTTAATTATGCTTAAAGTATAAATAGCCACATTAGGATTGTAAAAAAAAAAATTGTTGGTTTCTTTTGAATAATATCAATTCTTGAGATGTTGAATCCTTTCTTTGGTTTTTAAAAGAACTTAGTGAATTTTATCAAGTAAAGGCTTAATATATTCAAATTTAGTTAAACTTAAAATTAACTTAATCAATATTAGGTTTTTATTGAACGATATTTAATTCTTTATAACAAAGGTTCTCAAGTACATGTTAGGGTCTTGTTGGGAGTTAGAGTTTTATCACTTGATTAATTAATGATCCTTATCAATGACATCAAGATTGAATACGAGGTCTGGTACAAGTTCAACCATAAAACATATTGATCTTTACACAAAATCTTTTTCAAAGAAAGAAAAAATAATTGAAATTCATAGACAACTGCTTTCTAGGTGACAAAAAAATTGAATGAAACAAGAGTAACACTCTATGTTGCACCGACACTTCTATAAAAAGTCGTATCCCATGTCGGACATGTTTTCAATACTGACATATCTCAAAAAATTATCTGACACATTTCAGGGGCACTTCTGAAAGTAAAAAAAGTGTCCCTTTTTTTTAAAAAAAAGGATTGTTTTTTAAAAAAAAAGAAAGAAAGAAAGAAAAAGTGTGTCCCTTTTAAACATGTGCATCTTCTATCATTGGATGGACCAAAATTAGAGATAATATTTTTCAATAAAGATGTCAATAAGAACATTAAGAGTGAAAATGTTAATTAAATAAAAAATTCTATAAACTAAAATTGCTTATATAATATTATAAATGAAATTTTGATATATTAATGTTACTTAGGAGTATTATGATTTTATTATTAATTTTAAATAAAACTAGATGGAAGATTATTTATTTGTTATTGAAAAATTGTACATAATTAAGGTGTCATTGTTTTATTTATGTTATAAGATAACATGATTACATATTTTTTTTGTGTTTAAGAATTATTTTTAGTGTTAAAAAATATTACTAACCATGAAAAACATATTTTTAAATTGAATATAATTTATAATTTACATAAAATGAACTTTATAATTTTTTATATTTATAAATTAATCTTTATATTTTTTATATTTATAAATTGATTATAGTATTTATATCCTTTATTTTCTTAAAATAGTCGTATCTATTATGAATGTGAATGAATAATATATTGCTTGTGAGAGAATAATACTCAAATAGTGAAAAGAAAATCTCTATATAAAGGGATTGAAATTCATTAATGAGAATGTTAAGAAGAAGAAGAAGAAAAGATAGATTACTCTCCAAATTCTTTCAATATCATTGTTCTCCAAATTCTCTCCAAACTCTCTCTAAATTCTCTTAAAATCATTCTACTATAAAATATTTTTCTTCTAATTAAATACTACTAAATTCAAGTTTAGTTCTATAATAAATTAAGTAATTAAATCTTTATTTCACAACACGTTATCAGCACGAGGAGCTCTCGATCAAAATAATAAGGTACATATTTCTAAATATTTAATATTTATGAATATATTATTTGATTATATATGATCATGGATGGCTATGCCTCCTACTAATTTATATATTTATATTTATTTCTTTAATCTACCTTTATATTAATTTTTATTTTTATTTTGTTTTACTAACTACACCATTGATGCAAATATTGCTAGAAATGGTTCTAACCTTATGGATGGCTATGCCTCCTACCAATTTATATTTATGCACATTTATTTTTTTATTTATTTATGTTAATGGAAGGCTATACCCCATTTTATATTAATGGACGATTTTGCCCCATATTTATACATATCGTTATGTTAACTCACTTGCTATAAATAATCATATCAGCATTATTTATTGATTTTACTTTATATAATTTATTTCTCAATATATTATATTAAAAAAAAATTCTAACGGCTATATTTTTATTACCAACGATAACATAACGGTAATAAACGGCTATATTTTTCATTATAAATAGATGAGTTATAAATTTTATTTATTCACACAAATTCATACATTTTCTCTTTCTCTCTTTACTCTAAATTGTAAACATGATTTGGTATATTTATATTTGTGTTTTGATCATGACTATTATAATAGTTTTAGGAATAATTCATATGGAAGATGATTTTCTATTTGATATAATTTTAAGTATTATTGTATCATTTTTTGTACCACTATTATTTCTTGCAATATTCATTCATGATATAATTAATTAGTAAATTCTGATTATGTTTTATTTTTTTAGTAGTCATCAAATTTATGAATTCTAATTGAGTTATATTTTTTTATTAGTTATCATAATGACAAATCTAGCAAAGCTTGAGTTCGTTGCTCTTGACATCACGGGAAAAAAATTATATGTCTTGGATTTTAGATGTAGAGATGCATCTTCAATCAATGGGGTTAATTGATACCATAAAAGAAAATAATAACACCACATTGCAAGATAAGGCCAAGTCTATAATTTTTCTCCGTCGTCATCTTGATGAAGGATTAAAATGTGAATATTTGACTGTCAAAGATCCAAGTGTTCTTTGGAAGGATCTAAAAGACAGATATGATCATCAAAGAGATGTAATACTACCAGTAGTCACTGATGAATGGAGAGCTTTATGCTTTCAAGATTTCAAAAAAGTGAATGACTATAATTCTGCAATGTTCATAATAGTATCACAATTAAATTTTTATGGACAGACAGTCACAGACGAGGATATGCTGGAGAAAACTTACTCTACATTTCATGCATCAAATGTTACACTGCAACAACAATACAGGATGCAGAGATTTAAAAAATATTCTGAACTAATTTCATGCCTATTGGTAGCTGAGAAAAATAATGAACTCTTGATGAAAAATCATCAGTCCCGTCCCACTGGCTCAAATGCATTTTCAGAAGCAAATGCTATAAATTATTCCAGATATAAAAATTACAATAGCCATGGACGTGGGAGAGGTAGAGGGCGTGGACGTGGAAGAGGTCAATTCTTTGGCCGTGGTTGTGGAAATAAATATAATAATACTCCACAACAAACTCAGACTCAACCTCAAAAGAAGTTAAAATCAGTCATTAGTGGTGTTCAAGAAAGGCCTCAACATAAGTGTGAAACTGTGTGTTTCAGATGTGGTAGTAAAGGACCCTGGTCACGAATTTATCGAACACCACCACATCTTTGCCAACTTTATAAGGCATCATTGAAAGGCAAAGAAAAGGAAATAAATTTCAATGAGCATCATACTCATGTTAATGATATAACTCATCTAGATGTTTCTAATTTTACTGATGATTTTACTAACAATGGAAATTAAGACATCTATAATTTTAAGTATGTTGTTTTATTCTGAAGAATATGTTATTATTATGTATGTTATTTTCAAATTAAATAAAATGTCCTGCTTTACAATTATTTTATGTTTTTACCTTAATTGATTAATTATGTGTTTATTTATTTTGAAGTTTAATATGGATTGTACTCAACATAAAGACAGTATTGGAGATCTCTGCATACCAGATAGTGGTACTACACATACTATATTGAAAAATAGAGATTATTTCTTTGAAATAAAGCCCATAAAGGCAGTTGTAAAAACAATATCAGGTCCTGTAGATCTGATTGAAGGAATTGGCAAAGCTAAATTTATGTTACCAAATGGAACAAAGTTTATAATTGATGAAGCTTTGTTTTCACTAAAATCAACAAGAAATTTGTTGAGTTTTGATGACATATATCGAAATGGGTGTGATACCCAATCCATTACTATAAATGGTAACAAATATTTAAATATAGTTTCCTATGAATTAGAAAAAATACAAGTATTGGAAAGGCTGCCAAAACTCCCTACTGGATTGCATTACATGCATATACATGTAATTGAATCAAATATGGCAGTAAAAGAAAAATCTTATGATCTTTCAATAATAAATTTATGGCATGACAGATTAGGTCATCCTGGATCAGTAATTATGTGAAGGATAATTGAGAATTCACATGGGCATCCCTTGAAGGGGCAAAGAATTCCTCAATCAAATGAAATGTCAGGTATAGCTTGTTCTCTTGGAAAATTAATCTTAAGACCTTCACCATCTAAAATTTAAAATGAATCACCTATGTTTCTTGAAAGAATTCAAGGTGATATATGTGGGCCAATTCACCCACCATATGGACCATTCAAATATTTTATGGTATTAATTGATGCATCTAGTAGATGGTCACATGTTTGTCTATTGTTAACTCATAATGTTGCATTTGCAAGGTTGCTTGCTGAAATTATTAAATTATGAGCATAATTCCCTGATTATACAATCAAGAGGGTAAGACTTGATAATGCTGGTGAATTTAAATCTCAAGCATTCAATGATTATTGTATGTCTACTGGGATCATTGTTGAGCATCTTGTTGCCCATGTACATACCCAAAATGGTTTAGCTGAATCATTGATTAAATGCCTTCAGCTTATTGCTAGACCATTAATAATAAGAACAAAGCTTCCCATTTCAGTTTAGGGTCATGCAATCCTACATGTTGCTTCATTAATTCGCATCAGACCTAGTGCATATCATAAATACTCCCCACTATAATTGGCATTTAGCCAAATATTTCCCATCTCAGAATTTTTGGTTTTGCAGTATATGTACCCATTGCGCCACCTCAGCGCACAAAAATGGGTCCTCAACGAAGATTGGGAATTTATGTTGGGTTTGAAACACCCTCGATTATTAGATATCTTGAACCTTTAACTGGTGATTTTTTTACAGCATGTTTTGCTGATTGCCAATTTAATAAGGTTGTTTTCCCAACATTAGGAAATGGGAAGAAAGAAGGAAAAAGGGATATTTCATGGAATGAACCATCATTATTGCATATGGATCCTCACACAAAACAATGTGAATTAGAAGTGCAAAAGATTGTGCACTTATAAGCAATTGCAAATCAATTGTCAGATGCATTTACTGATACAAAAAGAGTGACTAAATCATACATACCAGCAGCCAATGCTCCTGCTCGTATTGAAATTTCAGAAATAAAACCTGAGAATAAAGACACTCATGAGTCTAAAACACGCCAAAAGCGTGGAAGACCAATTGGTTCTAAGGATAAAAATCCTCGAAAGAGAAAGGGAGTATATAATCATATTGATAGCAAGGAAAATATCCCTAAAGAAATAAAAAATAAAGAAAGTCATGAAACATTGTCATATATTGTTGCATGTGAAATCATAAATGACAAAGATGATCATGAACCAAAATCAGTCATGGAATGTCAAAATAGGCATGATTGGATAAAATGGAAAGATGCTATGCAGGCTGAATTGGACTCACTAAACAAACGAAATATTTTTGGGCCAATTATTCCTATGCTTAAAACTGTGAAACCTATAGGATACAAGTGGGTCTTTGTACGAAAGAGAAATGAGAAAAATGAAATAATAAGGTACAAAGCTAGACTTGTAGCTCAAGGTTTTTCACAAAGGTCGGGAATTGATTATGATGAAACGTATTCTCCTGTTATGGATGCAATTACGTTAAGGTATTTGATTAGCCTAGTAGTTTCTAAGAAATTAGAAATGCGTCTAATGGATGTTGTGACTGCTTATTTGTATGGATCACTTGATAGTGACATTTATATGAAAATCCCTAAAGGAGTTAAAATGCCTGAAGCATTAAGTACAAAACTCAAAGAAATGTATTCGATCAAGCTCCAAAGATCTTTATATGGGTTAAAACAGTCTGGGCGCATGTGGTATAATCGTTTAAGCGATTATTTGATTAATAAAGGATATGTGAGTAATATTATCTGCCCATGTGTTTTTATTAAGAAAATAATATCTGAATTTGTGATTATAGCTGTATGTGTTGATGATTTGAATATCATTGGAACAGAAAATGAGATCCATGAAGCAATAGTATACTTAAAGGAAGAATTTGAAATGAAAGATCTTGGAAAAACCAAGTATTGCCTTGGTTTACAAATTGAGCAAATGCACAATGGGATATTTGTGCATCAATCAAATTACACATAAAATATCTTGAAACACTTTAATATGGATAAAGCAAATCCTTTAAGTACTCCAATGGTCGTTAGATCACTTAATATTGAGACTGATCCATTTCGACCCTGTGAAGAAAATGAAGAAATTCTTGGTCCTGAATTTCTATATCTCAGTGCCATTGGAGCTTTAATGTATCTTGCTAATTGTACTAGACCTGACATTTCTTTTGCAATCAATTTATTAGCAAGGTTCAGTTCAGCTCCAACAAAAAGGCATTGGAAAGGGGTCAAACATATACTTCGATACCTTCGAGGAAATGTTGATTTGGGTTTATTTTATTCTAACAATTCAAAATAACAATTGATTGGTTATGCAGATGCAGGGCATTTATCTGATCCTCATAAAGCGAAATCTCAAACAGGCTATGTGTTCACAAATAATGAAACTGTAATTTCTTGGCGTTTCTAGAAACAAACGCTTGTCATTACTTCCTCAAATCATTATGAAATTATTGCACTACATGAAGCAAGTAGAGAGTGTGTGTGGCTTAGATCAATGACACATCATATTGAAGAATCTTGTGGTTTTTCAGTCAACAAAAGTCCAACAATTTTATATGAAGATAATGCAGCATGCATTGCACAATTAAAGGAAAGATATATCAAAAGTGATAGAACCAAACATATACCTCCAAGATTCTTTTCATACACTCAAGAGCTAATAAAAGACAATCATATAGATATCAAGTATATTTAGTCTAACCAGAATTCAGCTGATCTTTTCACAAAGGTACTTCCAACTACAATCTTTAGAAAGCACGTTCACGATATTGGAATGCGACATCGGCATACTATGTGAAGGAAGATTATACATATCAACTTGAGGGGGAGAAAATCATGCACTATACTCTTTTTCCTTAAGCTAAAGTTTTTCCCACTGGATTTTATTTAGCAAGGTTTTGAACGAGGCAGTTGCAAAATATTGTTATTCAAGGGGGAGTATTATGAATGTGAATGAATAATATATTGCTTGTGAATGAACAATATATTGCTTGTGAGAGAATAGTACTCAAATAGTGAAAAGAAAATCTCTATATAAAGGGATTGAAATTCATTAATGAGAATGTTAAGAAGAAGAAGAAAAAAAGATAGATTACTCTCCAAATTCTTTCAATATTATTGTTCTCCAAATTCTCTCCAAACTCTCTCTAAATTCTCTTAAAATCATTCTCCTATAAAATATTTTTCTTCTAATTAAATACTACTAAATTCAAGTTTAGTTCTATAATAAATTAAATAATTAAATCTTTATTTCACAACAGTATCCTTGTATTTGTATCTTCATTTCCCGGGTCTTTGTTATTCTGTCTGTACTAACACTTTAAAAAACGATTAACTAAACAAACAATTTAATTAATAATCAAAATCCTCACTCCGCTTGGTTCATCGTCGCCATTTTAAAAAATAATAATTAAACAAAAAAAATTCAACAAAACCCAAAGAAACCCACAATTCACAAACTTTGCATGTTATATAATCATCAATATAATTAACGGCTTGAAATAAATCAATAAATGAAGGAAAAAAAAATTAAAGACCTACTTTCTTTTTCCTTCGTCCATTCAATCTCTCAGAGGTTTCTACTTATCTTCTTCTAGCAAAGGAGGCTCTGGCTCTTGACTCACCTCAACAATACGCAATCTTAACATCCCAGTTGAATTAGCTTTTTCTGTATCAAGATCCTTAGGTAAGAGGCTATCTGGAGAGGATTCTGCCATTCTGAGTTTAGTTGTACATGTTATGGTCACCAAATCGCCACCATTATCTTTTATATTTGATCAAAACTGACTTCTAAGATGGAAAACGTTTGCTCACTATGTCCCTTAGCACTTTAAAAGTACAGTTCAACGGCATCTATGCTAGTCTTATGTCATGATCATAAACAAATTTAAACAAGTTCATAATTTTTTGTGTTTTTTAAAACCCTAGTTTTTAAATTCATCTGGGAGGAGATGAGGGCAATTTTGTTAATATAAACTATTAGTATATGTGGCACATTACATGATATATATATATATATATATATATATATAAATGGAGCCCACTTTATCATAATCAACATATATTCAGCCATAAATTAGTTGGAAGTATTGAAACATACTTATTATTTAAAATTCAGACATGTAATTAAACTTAAATTGAAAAATTAAATTTGTAATTTATATATATATATATATATATATATATATATATATTGGTCATGAAAGTGGAGAGGAGACAAGAAATTTGAACATTTAGCTTTTAAAGAGTGTTAGCCATTTAGTAATAACGCTAGCCCTTCTGAGCGGGCTGTCATTATTGCCATATTTTGATACTGTCATTTAAAGACTAATGTATGATCGTCGGACTTATAGTTTCATGAATTAAATTTAGATCTATTTGTGATAATGGATTTAATGAACATACTTTTATCAAATAATGGATTTATTTGATTACATAAGCCTGTAAATTATGTCGAGCCTAACTTTTATCATACAGGTGAGTTTAATTGAACAAGTAAATGACTTAATATGGGCCTTCTCATGGGCCTATATATTTACCTTTTTTTATTTTAGTATTGCTAAGAAGCGTTCTAATTTTTTTTTCTCATTATGTTCTTCTTTGCATGATTCTTTGAAAGTTAAATTGGAATTAATCGCATGTAATAATCGAATAATTAATAAATAAAAATTATAAAAATAAAAAATACAAATGGAGGTTAGATTTTGGACCATGTCTTTCTTTTTTTTTTTGTTACAATGGGGAGGGGAGGGGAGGGGAGAGGGAGGTGGGTGTCGGGTTATGCTCACCAACAACATGCCAAGATTTCAAGGACGATTAGGTCTTTTCATTAAATTATGGTTATTGAATCTTGGAAAATTATCACAGTTAATCTTGGAAAAAAGTATTGACTTTTTATTCTTCCAAAATTAACTTTCCAACAAATATTCTTGTAATTATGATCTTCCGTCATCTTCAAACGCTCACCATCTTCAAATGTTCACATTCTTCAAACTATTTTAAAAAAATAGTTTTAAAATCACAATTTCATTAACATATAATATTACATAATTCTAAAATTCTTTACGCTTAATTTAAACAAACTCAATACGGTTTCAAAAGTTATACACAACAACTTGACTAAAACAAACAAAAAAAGCAACAATTGAAAGCAACAAAAAATAATAATTGAAAAAACAACAAACAACAACCAAAAACAACAAAAATAAATTATATAAAAAATAAAACAATTCTAATTTTTATTATTAATACCAATAAAAGTTAAGATTTTATTGAAAAAAATAATAATTAGGCTAGTTTTAAATAGTTTATTAAAAATTTTCAAAGATTTCACAAAAAAATTAAACTAATTAAACCAAAAATTAAAATGATTCAAAATATAAAAATTAAATAAATACATACAATCAACTTCAAATAAGAAGAGTTAAAAAAAGAATAAATAGATTTGAAAGTTGTAAAGGAAATTACATAGCTAACGGCGCAAAGGCCAAAACCTAAATTTGAAAGTGAAAGTTCCAAATTAAAAAAAAAAAAAATTGACGGAGCCAAGAATGATAACAAATGGATTAAATGAAATTCTCTTTGGAATCTAATTGCTATAATTTTTTTTTTTCTAGTTATTATTTAAGTAGTGACTCACTTTTTCAATACTAGTCTTAGTGCTTAGTCATTGTATCTTTCATATTCGAGTTAAAAACAAATTATATTGTTTATATTCTCTTAGTAAATATTAATTATCACATAACCGTAAACAATTGATTTCAAAATTGCTTTTTTACTGTTCTATTATATAGTATAGTAATATATCAATTATAAAACATTATGTAAATAAAATATTAATAAAGGTATCAAATAATGCAATTCAAAATAGCATTTACATAAGAAATAAATATCATGGAATCTAAGAATTGAAAAAGTTCAGAAAGAATGGAAACAAATATATATATTCCAATTTTCATTGGATATAGTATGGATATAATTCTCATTTATGTTTCCTATTCAATTGCATATTTTAATCAATCGTTGGTTCGGAAGGCTTGCTCACCCTATTCCCATTAATGAAGAACAAAAAGTTTATATTCCATAGTTAAGAATCGATATGCAGGTATTAAACTCAAAATTTTTACTTCGTATAGTAAAAATCTACCATTACACTAGACACTTATATTAATTAGAATTTACTTATATTTTACTATCATTTATTATATCAAATACAAGAAAGTATATATAAAAGTATTTTTAAATTATATATATATATATATATATATATATATATATATATATATATATATATATATATATATATATATATGTTCAAATAAAAATAAAATTATGAATTTTAAATTCATTTAATTTATTAAAATGATTATTTAACAAAAAACATATAACATATTTATAAGTTGTAATTTAATTGTATTAAAATGATAACAAAAATTTCAAATATTGATAATTTGATCTTTTGTAATAAGTTTAGGGACCAAACATTTAAAGCAAGTAATTAGTGTGTGCAAAAATAAAAGTATGAGGGCTTAATACAATACAATTGAAGTTTAAGGGTTTGATGCGATAAAGCTTAAAATTTTAAAGACTTGAAAATGGATTTTGCCTATTTTTAATATTATTTTTAAAAATTTTAATTTTGATGTTTTTAACTAAAAGTAGTGTTAACTATTTGCATGATCAAACTCCCAATTTTGATATTTGACAATCAATTTAAGTTTTTAATGATTTTTTTCAAGTATGTAGGAACTTATTTGTATCAAAATTATCAGTTTAAGTTCAAAAATACAAAATATTGTCATTATACTATATTTCAGTGAAGTATAATATCCTAATTTTACAGCTACAGTATTCAGAGCTTTTATATGTCAAAAAGAGACATTATAGGTGTCTCCTCACAGGCTAATCACGAGCAGAAGCCTCGTGAGAGAAAAATTGAGCAAAGTGATAGTGCCACTCATGACACTATACATGAGCACTATTCATCTCATGAGGATAGTCTTGATAGCTCTAAATGGTCATTTTTTTGAATGCAACAACTAGTATTTCACTTCTCACAAGCCATAACTTGCTCCACATGATCGGGAGTAATGTTCTGACAAAAATAAGTCCAAGATGATTCCAAAATCAATAAGAGACAATGAAGACATTTTTTATACATGCAACAGCCATATTTTTAAGTGTTTATCCATATAAACACTTTATAGAGTGCAATTGAAGGTTTACAAAATATTTTAAGCATTTAATTAAGCTCTTAAAAATCTCTTTAATTTCATTTCATATATGTATAACTCTTATAGGTGTTAAAATAAATATTCTTATTCTTTTATTTTTTGGGATTAAGAAAATGAAAAGTGTGATTCTATTCTAGTTGAATTGGTTTAAATGTTTACTATTGAAACACTTAAGATTTGGTTTTTGAGTGAGCCTTGTAAAACTCAAGTTGTAAGGTTAAAGAGTGAGCCTCAAACTCTTGTGTAATCTCAAATCTTGTGAATAAGATTATGGGAATTGAAAATCCTAACTTGGGGATGAGTTAGGTGGAGACATAGGATTATTAAGAATCTAAACTCCTTAAATTCTTATGCTCATCATTGTTCCTTCTTAATTTTCTTTCAATTCCTATAAAAAATTCTTTTAATTTTCTTTTATTCCTTAATTGCCTTATTCACCCCTCCTCAAAGGCATTTTCATTTGGTATCAGATCTTTAATTATAGGTACTTTATTACTAGAATACAAGATCATGGGGAGTGAATCTTTTTCTTTTCAATCATTTGAACCATTATTTGATAAGAGTGACTTCATAAAGAATAAAGAAGTCTCATGCTATGAATGTAAGTAGCCTAGACATATTAAATATAAATGTCCAGGGCTCAAGCATAAAGGCAAAGGAAGAAAATAAAGGAGAATAGTTTTCAAAGCCATGTGGGATAAATCTTCTGAATCAGAGATAGAGGATGAGCAACAAAAAGTTATTAACTTATGCGTTATGGCTCTTGAGGATAATAATGAGGTACCATCCACTTCTCACTAATCTTGTGATGAATATTGTACATAATGAATATGATGATGATGATGATGACGATGTTGAGAGCTCTATTGTGAGCAAACTCTTGCTTAAATGCAAAAGCCTACTTTCTAAGAAGAAATAGTATAAGCATGACTTAACTAGTTTAACTAAAGAACTTAAAAATTTAAAGATTGAGTTTTCTAAGCTTATTAAGTCAAATGAGAAACTTAATTTTGATTTAAAATCTTCAAATTCCTTGGAAGAGCAACTCAAGAAAGCAAGTGATAAAAATCATAAACTTTCTAATGAGGTAGTTGAGTTAAAAAAAAATTCTATATCAAAATTTCAAAGAGGAAAAGAGAGTTTAGATTAATTACTTAGCTTTTAAAAATTTCATGAAAATTCTAATGGGATTGGATATGCGAATGGAATGCCCTAATCTTCATCATCATTACATATTAAATATGTTAAAATATCATGCAATTCCATTTATTCTACCTCTAAACCTATTGAGACTCAAACTTTCAAAGCTAATAAGTCTCATAAGTCAAATATTAAAGGAATGTATTATAAGACTCAATCCTATATGACATAAAGAGGTAAGTATTATGCTAAAAAAGCACAACCCAAACATGCTTACATGTACATTAAACACAACACTCATAAGCATGTTGTATAACACAATGCACCTAAATATGTTACATAAACCTATCAAAATATACATTGGCATTATCAATGCATGTGTCATACTATGATTCAAAATAATAAGAGACACACACCACCTCAACACTAAAGGCATGTCTCATTTTCTAAGCAATTATATGCACTTAGAAGAAATAGGTTTGCAAATATTGAATGTTCGTATTGCATAATCAAGGGACATACTAACAATGTATATTTATATAGAAGACTACATATGAATAAAATATTAAAGAAAAGTCTCATTAGTCAAATATTAAAGGAAAGTCTCATAAGACTCAATCCTATATGACACAAAGAGGTAAGTCTTATACTAGAAAAGCACAACCCTAACATGCTTACATATACACTAGACACAACACTCATAAGCATATTGCGTAACATAATGCACCTAAATATGTTACATAAACCTATCAAAATATACATTGCCATTGTCAATGCATGTCTTATACTATGATTCAAAATAATAAGAGGCACACACCACCTCAACACCAAAGGCATGTCTTATTTTCTAAGCAATTGTATGCACCTATAAGAAATAGGTTTACAAATGTTAAATGTTGGTATTGCATGATCAAGGGACATACTAAAAATGTATATTTCTATAAAAGACTTTACATGAATTTGCTTCCTTTGAATTATCTTGAAACTAACCAACCTAGACTAAGAAAAAGTTTAGGTTCAAAATAATACTTAAATTAATTTATGTAGATATGCTTGAAATCCACAAGAATGAAAAGAAAGTGTTATCTCAATAATGGATGTTCAAGGAACATGACGAGAGACAATGATCAATTCAATAAGTTTGATGCTAAGGATGGAGGACATGTCACATTTGGAGATAATGCCAAAGGGAAAATTATAGGCACTAGAAAAATTGGTACTCCTTAATCCTTATCTATACATTATGTATTACTTGTTGATGGTCTTAAACATAATTTGCTAAGTATAAGTCAATTATGTGACATGAAAAATAAAGTGACTTTTTATCTTAGAAATTGCTTTGTTAGTAATTTTGATGAAGATAAAGTAATTTTTAGTAGTGAAAGAATAAACAATATTTATGTTATTAATTTGAATAAAATTTATTATAAAGACACAAAATGTTTAATATCTATTTCTTTTAATACATGGACATGGCATAGAAGGTTAGGACATGCAAATTTTGAGCTATTGAATGATATTTGTAAACATGAAGTTGTGATTAGTTTATCCAAGCTTGAATTCTCTAAGGATAAACCTTATGATGCTTGTCAAAAGGGAAAATAATCCAAGTATTCATTTAAGCTCATGAATGTAGTGTCAACCTTTAGGCCACTTAAACTTATACATATGGATTTGTTTGGACCAACTAGAGTTACTAGTCTTGGTGGCATGCAATATGTATATGTATTAGTTTATGATTACTCTATATTCACTTAGGTATATTTTTTTTGCTTAAAAGAATGATACATTTAAAACTTTTAAAATTTTTTCAAAAAAAGTTCAAAAAGAAAAAAATTTGTATTTCTTTTATTAAAAATGATCATGGAATCAAATTTGAAAATGAATTTTTCAAAACCTATTGCAATGAAAATGGTATTTCTCATACATTTTGTTCTCTTAGAACTCCTCAACAAAATGGGGTAGTTGAAAGGAAAAATAGAACTCTTATGGAATTGGCTAGAACAATGCTTCATGATTATAATTTTCCTCTATACTTTTGGATGAAAGTCATTAACATGTCTTGTTATATTTCAAGTAGAGTTTTTAAAAGACCAATTTTAAATAAAACTTCTTATGAGTTGTGGAATAATAGAAAACTTAAAATCTCATATCTAAGAATATTTGGATGCAAGTGCTTTATACTGAATACCAAGGATAATCTTGGAAAATTTGACTCTAAAGTCGATGAAGGAATTTTTATAGGCTATTCTACTTCTAGCAAAGCATATAGAGTCTTTAATAAAAGAACTTTATTAGTTAAAGAGTCAATGCATGTTGTATTTTATGAATCAAACTTACTTAATGCTAGAAAGGATGTTTGTAGTATTGATGATTTTGTAGATGAGCATGTGGATGTGATCACTTAAGAAGAAAATACTAGTAAGCCTTTGGAACTTAAAGGTCTAAGTAAGGAGGGCAATGAGGAGATATCTCAACCTACTTTGAAGGATGAACATCCAAAGGATTGGTAATTCAAGAAAGCTCATTCTTAAGATCTTATTATAAGTGACACTATAAAAGGGGTAACTACTATATATTAATTAAAGCCTATTATTAATTTACCCTTCATTTCTCAAATTGAACTAAAAAATATTGATGATGTTTTGTGTGATGAAATTTGGGTCCTTGTTATGCAAGAATAATTAAATCAATTTAAGAGAAACAAGGTTTGGTCATTGGTTCCTAGACCTAAACATCATCCTATTATAGGCACTAATTGGGTGTTTAGAAATAAGATGAATAAACAAGGAGTGCTAACTAGGAACAAAGCTAGACTATTAGCTAAATATTATAATCAAGACAAAGGCATTGATTATGATTAAACCTTTATCCCAATTGCAAGGTTATAAGCTATTAGAATGCTACTTGCATTTGCATCATTCATGGATTTTAAACTTTATTAAATGGATGTTAAAAGTGCATTTCTAAATGGATTCATTAAAGAGGAGGTATATGTTGAGCAACCTTTAGGGTTTGAAAATTTTGATTCTCCAAATCATATTTTTAAATTGTCAAAAGCATTGTGCGAATTAAAACAAGCTCCAAGAGCTTGGTATGAAAGATTGAGCAACTTTTACTAAAGAAAGGGTTATCTAAAGGAAAAGTTAACAAAACTCTTTCAATAAAGAAATCCAAGTATGATTTATTAAATTGTTCAAATATATATTGATGATATTATTTTTGATGCTACTAATCATTGCTTGTGTAAGGACTTCTCCAAGTTAATGCAAAGAGATTTTGAGATGAGTGTGATGAGAGAACTTAAGTTCTTTCTTGGACTCCAAATCAAGTAATGTAAAGTTGGGATTTTCATTAATTAAACTAAATATGCAAGAGACATTCTCAAGAATTTTGGCATAAATGGAGCCAAGATAAGCAAAACTCCAATGAGCACCATAACCAAACTCAATAAGGATGAGAATGACAAACTTATTAATGAAAAGTGATTTAGAGGTGTGATCATATCCCTTATTTATTTAACTACTAGTAGACATAATATTATGTTTGCTACTTGCTTATGTGCTAGATTTCAATTAAGTCTTAAAGAGTCTCATTTGAATGCTATCAAAAGGATTTTCAAATATCTTTATGGTATAATGCATTTAGCACTTTAGTGTCCTAAGAGCTCTTCTTTTGATTTGATTAGTTATTCTGATGCAGACTTTGCCGATAGCCTACTATATTGAAAAAGCACTTCCAGAACTTGTCAATTTTTAGGACAATTTTTAGTTTCTTAGTTTAGCAAGAAACAAGTTTCAATTGCCTTGTCCACTACTAAAGCAACATTTATGGTGGCTAGTTGTTTTTGCATTAAATTTTTATGGAAAAACTAATAACTTTTGGACTATGGAATTGATATTAATCACATTCTAATTAAGTGTGATAATACAAGTGCTATTAACCTTAGCAAGAATCTCATTCAACATTCAAGAACGAAGCATATAGATATTAGACATCATTTCTTGAGAGATCATGTGCAAAATAGTGATATCTTTCTTAAATTTCTTAAAATAAATAATCAATTAGCATACATCTTTACCAAGCCTCTTTGAGAGGAAAAAATTAATTTTATTAAGCATGAGCTTGGTATGATTGATGGCTCAAGCTTATCTTGATCACTGGTTACAAATTCCTTTTGCATTTTGATAAAGGTGGAGACATACTTAAGTTTGTATATGTATTTAGTTAATCTCTTTTAAGGGAAAAAATTATTGTATTTAATTGTGTTTATCCATACATCATAACATCATAAGTGTGGCTAGTTTTGTCGTGTATCATATGTGATAAAAGGCCTTATTTTGCTTACTTTATTTTTGTATAACCTATCTTTTATAAAGATTTGGTGTATCTTTATTTTATTTCCATTTATATCTCTTTTTTTTTTTATCTTTAATAAAGGGGGAGAATAAGCTATGTTTATGATATGCTAAGTGCTATATGATCATGTATGTTAGCTAGCTATGCTCTATATGATCATGTGATAGCTAAATTTGTCAAGTGATAAATGTACTATTTTTGTGTTGCACTTTATTAGCACTACATACATATATATTTGAAATTATTTCCTTCATATTGCCAAACATTTGTTATTTTATGTTATGTTTCTGTTTATTCCTCATGTTAAATTTTATTTTTAACAAAAGGGGGAATAAAACAATAAATTTATATTTTTTATCATGTCAAAAAAGGAGAAGAAATAAAGAAATATATTTGTTAAAGGGGATAAATATTTTTTTATTTCAATTGGTATCCTCTAAAAAATTATCTCCTTTGTGATTATTTGGTATTTTTTATATGCTTTAATTAAATTATTTTTCCATTTATGCATATATTAAGGGGGAGCAAAATATTTTCTCATTCTGCATGTATATAAAGATGATAGGCAGAGTTGTTTTAAATAGTATTTTTCTTTTCTTAATAAATATTTTTACCACTCACACATAATTTATTACCTCATTAAATTGGTTGTTAAAGCCAAAAAGGGGGAGACTGTTGTCCTCCTAATTTTGACTATCAATTTAAGTTTCTAATTATTTCTTTTAAGTGTATAGGAACTTATTTGTATCAAAATTATCATTCTAAGTTTGAAAATATGAAATAATGTCATTATACTGTATTTTGGTGAAGTATAATATCCCAATCTTATGACTAAAATATCTAGAGCTTTTATGTGTCAAAAAAGACATTTTTGGACTTACAAGTGTTTCCTCACAAGCATCTCACAAGCTAATCACGAGTAGAAGCCTTGTGAGAACAAAATTCAGTAAATGAATAGTGCCGCTCATGAGCTCTATACATGAGCACTATTTATCTCATGAGCAGCTTATGAGAACAATCTTGATAGCTCTAAACAATCATTTTTTGAATGCCATGGCTAGTATTTTGCTCCTCACGATTGTGAGCAACGTTATGACAAATATAAGTCTAAGATTATTCAAAAATCAATAAAAGACATTGGAAACATGTTTAAATCATCCAACAACTATATTTTTTAATGTTTATCTATATAAACACTCCATAGAGTTTAATTGAAGGTTTAAGAAAGTTGTTTACTCATTATACTCTCTTAAGCATTCAATTAAACTTTTAAAACTCTCTTCAATTTCATTTTATATTTGTATAACTCTTATGAGAGTTGGTGATATCATAATAGATATTCTTAGTCCTTTATTTTCTGGGATTAAGTGAACGGCAAGTGAGATTTTATTCTAGTGGAATTGATTTAAGTGTTTAATATTGAAACACTTAGAATTTGGTTTTTAAGTGAGCCTTGTAACAGTCAAATTGTAAGGTTAAAAGAGTGAACCTTAAACTCTTGTATAATCTCAAATCTTGTAAATAAGATTTTGGGAATTGAAAATTCTAACTTGGGAATAAGTTAGGTGGAAACGTAAGTTTGATAAGAATCAAAACTCCTTATATTCTTGTGTTCATCATTCTTCATTCTCAATTTTCTTTCAATTCTTGCAAATAATCCTTTTAATTTCCATTTATTGTTCAATTGTCTTATTTACCCCCTCTAAGGCATTTTCAAGTATACTTTTCACTATTTTCAATCATTATTAAAAGTATTATTTAACATAAAAATTAAAGTTTTTTTTATTAATTGGAAATAAAAATATAGATTTTTTTTTACTTTAAATGCCGTAAAAGAAGAAAATATTAATTTTAATTGAACTATTTTTAATGAAAATTATATAGTGTCTTTTGAATTGGCATTTAATTGGACTAAATAGACAAAAAAAAAAACTTAAAATACATGCAATTTGATTTATAAATACAAGTTTAGGGATGATAATTTTTTAAAAAAGTTTTTAATGTGTGTAAATATAAAAATACAAAAGCCCAATATGACATAATTAAAGCTTAAGGGTAAAAATGAGTTTTGCCATTTTTATCCCTGGAAAAACATTACAAATGCAAATCCACTATAAAAACTCGTGTACCTGTTGCGAAAAAAAAAAAAAAAAACTGGCGTAACGTGGACTGTATTGGTCAATTTAGTGGTTTTTTTTATTTAGTTCATTACAATATACTTCCACAGTATACATACAAATATAATTAAAACTGTTGAATTAATATTTATTTAATTATATCTATTAATATATTTTACTGATATTAATATAAAAAATAAATAATTATAATTAAATAAAATTTAATTTAATAATTTCAATTTAATTGTATAGATGTAAATATTTATGTAAAAGCAAGAGCTTTATTTATTGAATTCCGTTCAATTTGATAATATAAAATATAAAGATGATAATATAAAAAAACTATAACGTGCCAAACATCAACAGCTCGGATGGCATTAAAAAAAAAAGGGTGACACTAATTATTGGTGTCAAAGTTGACCAAATTGTCTGAACAAGCAAATGAAGGCCGCCGCCCACGTTCCCCGCACACGTTCCCCATTTGTCTTGCCTATACTCTGCTAGAGTTTGCATGTGCTAGCATTAGAATTTGGATATATATATATATATATATATATAGGTAATTCTATTTTTTGGCAAAACTATTATTGTATGTTTTTTTTAATAATATTTAAGTACCTATATTTCATATCTTACATTTTTTGAGAGAAAAAATTAACTGGCAAAGGTGCATTTTCACCTTAAAAAAAGGTAAGGATAAGCCACCTGCATCTTAGTCTCGATTTTCTATGTGTGTTCGGTAATCGTGCATATAAGATTAATGTTTGGTAGTCGTACATGATTCAATGAACATTAATTTCTTGTTTATAGGAACTTAAGTGAGGGTGTTGTATTGTTTAAGGGATGAAGGTTTGCATGTGAGTGGAGGTTTCTCTTCTAGGGTGTCCAAGACTGCTTTGAGAGAAAGGTTCAAGGTCTTTAATGCTATGTTTGAAGAGGTTCACAAGACTCAAGCAACATGGATAGTGCTTGATAATCAACTACGAGAGGAGCTTTGAATTTCTATATCTCAAAAATTGATTCTAGCTTGTTTGATTCTAGATATAATATATCTCAAAAATTGATTTTAGATATAATATATCTCAAAAATTGATTCTAGCCTAACAATTTTTTTATGCTATGTATTGTTTTTGGTGCACTAGTAGTGGTGATGAGCTGACAGTGTAGCAATTGTGGCTCACATTTATCTTTACTAGGCCAATTACTTTGGCTTGAAATTCAATTTAAGTTCAACCAGCTGATAAAATTACTCCATAACTTTTGAGTTATTAGGTTAGGCTGATCAGTTTGCTATTGTCATTTGGTGGCTACGGAAATGGCGGTGTGGACACGTTTTTAGAAATGAGACCATCCAGCTTAATAACATAGCTATATGGTTTGCTCATTATATGGTGGATGTTGAGAAAGCGATGGCTATCCATAACTCTCTATTTCCTAAGAGTTTTAAACACAATATTTTAGTCAATTAGCTTCCTCCTAAAGAAGGATTTGTAAAGCTGAACACTGATGGTTGTAGTAAGATGAATGCAAGTTTTGCTGAGGGAGGAGGGGTTCTCTGAGATTGGAAAAGAAAATGGCTGGGAGGTTTTCAAATCAATATTGGTGGTTGTGATGTTATTGGGGTTAAACTTTGGGTAGTGTTACAAGGACTATCTCTTACCTTAGGGCTGTGATGATAATTCAAAAATTGAAGTTGAATTCGCGTTTAATAGGAGGAATTACCTTAGGGGAAATGAAGCCCATGATGAGAGCTTCCATAAAAGATTGGGATGAGCTCAAACCATTGCCAGAATCATCACCGGCAGCCTCTGAAAGCTTTCGACATCGAAGAAAATTGAGAGACAGAGGGAAGCAACAAGCTCGTTGGAGCTGGGGGAGGAAGGTCGATGTTGTTGTTGCTACTGCTGGTGGCGCATGCAATAGTCAAGTGGTCAGGTGGCAGCGTGGGGTGATGGATCGCACTCTACAATTTCACGCAGAGAAGAGAAGAAGAAAGGAAATGGAAGGAAGGAAAAGAAAGAGAGGGAGGGGGGGAAAATTTTTTTTATATATTTTTTTTAAATAGAAGAAGAGGACAAAATAATATTAAAATAATTTTTAATTTAAATATTTACTTTTCTAATTAAATTCACCACATAATATTAAAATAAATTAAATACACTAAATTAACATTATCCACAAATAATAATAATAATAACAATAAATAAAAATGTAATACCCTATATTTTAATTAAATAAAGTAATTTTTGAAATTGTAGTGTTAATAAATAATTTTTAATTACATGATGCAATCGTTAATTATTTTGCTATCCTATGGAGATATATATATATATATTTATGTTAATATAATTTTAAGGTTAAGTATTATTTTAGGTGTGTGCATTAAAATAGCTAGTGTATATGTATATGTGTATGTAGTATATGTATACATACCAATAATTGCCTATACACATATATGTATAATTATATAAATTAATAGTTATATATATATATATAAGTATACATATAGAAGTGACCCAGCCGAAAACAAAGGAAAATAACAGAAAAAAAAAATAGAGAAGAGAGCAACAAAAGATTCCCGAGCCCTGTCCCATCCCCATCTTCCTCCCTTACTCACCATCCTCACCCAGCTCTCTACTACTACTGTTCTTCTTCTTCTTCTTCTTCTTCTTCTTTTTCTTCTTCTTCTCTTCTCGCCTGGTAGCTGACTCTCCTTCCTCGCGCGATAGCTACCCATCCAACTCTGTCCAGTTCCTGTCCCCACTTCCGGTGCTGCCTCTCAACTGCAACTTGCTGCTCCTTCTTCTCCATTCTTTCCGACAACAATAAGCTTCCCTTCCCCAGCCCTTCAAGCTCGACAGTAAGTCATGCTCACCGATCTCTTTCTTCCTTTCTTTGATCCGGTTAGTTTTGGTAGTTTTCTTTAGCTATGTGAGGTTGTTTAGTATTTTAAAGGTTGATGTTAATTTTAGTAAATGTGTGTTATTTTTTTTTCAGAATTTTTATTTGAATTTTTATGTGATTTTATTTAGTTATTAGTTTGTTTAGTTAATTGTTAATTGAGTTAAATAGTAATTAGGTTAATTAGTGTTAATTATTTGTGAGGTATTGATATTCTAGAAAATTATGGAGTCAATTATAGATTTTATAAATTTTAGGCATTTAATTGGTGTTTATGTTAATTTTTTTGGAAATTATTGTGAAAAAAATTGTGAAATTTTAATAATTGAGGTTATTAGTGAATAATATGAATTTTAGAACTCAAATCATAATTTTTGAGATTTTTATACTATTTTTATAACTATATTTGAGTTTATGCCAAATTTGATTTTTAGGGTAAATAATATTTTTGGGAGAAAATTTGTTGGTTAATTAAACATTTTAATTATATTAAGAAAAGGTATCTTGAGAAAATGAATTTTTGACATGATTAAATAATTTTAAGGAATTATTTTCAGTATTAAAAGCTCATTATGTAAATTATGTATTTTAGGGGGGTAAAAATGTAATTTTACACTAAATATGATAAATATATATATATATATATATATATATATATATATATATATATATATATATATATATATATATATATATATATATATATATATATATATTTTAATTAGTTTTATTAATAATTAAAGGGTTTAGATAATTTTTATAAATTAATTGGCATAGTTTCCTAAGTAGTGTAAATTTTGAATATCAAATTCCCAATATATATATATACATATAATACATTGCACTAGTTTTAATTTGGGCTATGATTATAATTTTAATATGATTGGAACACAAATTTAATTGCTCAATTTTGAATAATGGAGATTTTGTATAATTTTCATTTATTCTAGTATGTATGTATGTGATATAGGTATTTAAGAAACAAATATTATTAATTTTTGATATTTTATTTGAGTTGTGATCTCGGTCGGGGGAAAATTGTATTTTTGGGAGCCCGACTCGAGTGTGAATGGTTTTGGAATTAAAAGTGCATTTTCTATGCAGGTCTGGCTCTACCTTTGGTAGAGAGATGTCCGTTTTACAAAGGAGACTCTGCCGAAATTTCGGTAGATTTTCTCGTAAAACGTGATATCCGTAAAATTTCTACCGTTAGTTAGGTTAAATCCTGTCTATCGAGTCAGTTTGGAATTTCATTGCTTTGTTGATTTTTTTGGTTTCGATTCCATAGTCATATTTTAAAGGTCGACTATTATTATTTTTCCTTTAGATCATCTCGGAGCAGAAGCCGTGAGGCCGAGGCAGACGCGTGGTTGTCAGCCTTCACATTCATCCTGTAAGTCGATAAAATGATCTGTTCGTGGGTTTTAATTAGCCAATGCGTGCGCTCATATTTTAATATTGATTATATGGCTTATTTAATTAATGTTGTTATTTAAGCTTTAAACGCATTTTATTTATTTTAAATCGATTTTGAGAAATTTTGGTAGAACGGGCTACCTGGTGGGCTTCACCAGGACTATGTGCACATGGTAGAGATTGAGAGATGGATCCATAATATATGTTTGGTGAATGTTAAACTGGGACGGGTGCCTCGGTGGAAGCCTACGCTCTCGAGGACCGCCAGTGATTTGTAAGGTTAAAATGGACTGGGATGGGTGCCTCGGTTGATGCCTTTGCTCTCGGGGACCGCCAGTGCCATATGTTTGGATTAAGTGAATGACTACGGCTTGGTGCCTCGGTTGATGCCCTTGCTCTCGGGGACCGGTAGTCTAGTTGGAATAAGTGGGCCCGGTTGGCCATTTAGATTTTGGGTTTAGGGTTCTACCGAGATTTTTCAAAAGCCATACTTATATATTATGAATTATTTTCACTATAAACATATATAGTTTTCAAAAAGGTTTTCAAACCATACAGCTCTTTTATTGACTTACTCAGTGAGGTCTGATTCCCCTCAATTTATTTTTTTTCAGGAGCTTGGGAGTTCGACCTCAGACTACCTCTACGCCGGATTTCTTCTTCACCGGTGATTTTATGTAGGTCATTGTAAGTTGTACTGTGTATTAATCTAGGATGCTGCAGTAGTATATGTATTGAGAATTTGTATGGTTTAAACTAAATTATGTAGTTTGTTTGTATGAAATACATTTATGTATATGACATAAATTCAATTTATAATATGAGATGTTGAATCATATTTTTATTAAACAGTTGAATTTGTGTAATTTGAGAAAAATCAGTTTGATAATATGTTCTGTTTTTAATTAAAGTTAAAATATGAATGGTTTTATTTTCTTTTCCTTTAGGCTTACTACAGGTTTCGGGGGGCCTTATGCCTACCCATTCCCTAGTGCCGGTCACGTGCCCTCGGGTTCGGGTCATGACAAAGTTGGTATCAGAGCATAAGTTCGATTAATTGTCTATGTTTGTCTTTCTATGTAACTACTGCAGCTTTAGGATTGATAATTGTCTTTGAGATGTTCTTGTATCTAATTCCGCGTTGCTTTAAATATTCTTACCCTGTTTTGAATTCAATTTTTCCTTGTCTTCCTTTCAGAATGAGGCGTGTGCGTACCGACCCTGATGTTGATCCGACCCTTAGGTTAGATGAGCAGTCTGTGCATAATGAGGCTCCCCTTCCTGCTCCACGTCGTAGGGGCAGAGGTAGAGGTAGAGGTCGAGCCAGGGTAGCCGCAGCTGAGATTCTTGATCAGCAGCCAGTCGAGCCTGAGGCCCCAGCTGTTGACCCCATAGCCTTTGCAGCTGGACTGGCAGGGATTAATCAAGGTCTAGCAGCATTGAATCAGGCGATGCCCCTTGTACAGTAGATGCTTCAGGAAAGGAACCAGGGGATGTCAGACATTGAAGCAGCCTTTCTTTACTCTTGGATCAGTAGAGTTTCTTTCGACAGTACAGGTGATGCCTTAGATTTCATTAATGCGATTGAGGCACGCACCAGAACTGGGCACACGGATTATCAGAGGATTATGATTATGGAGTTGTCGGTACAGGCGGCTGCTCAGGATTGGTTTATGCAGTCGATTTAGCCATCGATGCACGAGCTGACTTGGCCAGAATTTAAGGACCGCTTTTTGAGATTTTTCTGTCCTCCAACCACCAGAGATGCTTACAGGTGGCAGCTACTCCACATCACTAGAGGCGATAGGTCAGTAGAGGACTATACCAGAGAGTTTAATAGACTGTCCCGACATGCAGAAGATATCAGGAGGGACCCTTATTGAGCAGTAGAGCTGTATGTTACTGGATTAGGACCCGCTTTTATTGGTATGCATACCGAGGACCGCACCCTGGAGAGTGTGATTGAGGAGGCCCATTTGATAGAGAGACGACATATCTGCCAGGGCACTATGATAAATCCTTATATGGTCGGGGGCAGTGGATATGGTGTAGCTACCGGGGTACCAGCAGCCAGCATTTCACATCGGCAGTTCGAGTTAGCAGGCTGCGGGGTAGTTCTCAGCAGAGTGGTAGGAGGTCCAGGACTCACAGAGTTGGCCGACATGGACATGCTTCAAACAGGAGAACTGGCAGGAGTCACAGATTCGGTGCAGGAGTTAGTAGCAGCAGTAGTGGGCAGAGTTCCGGGCAGAGTAGTTCTGGGTCTGGAGCTAGTGCTTGTGCGAGTTGTGGACGATTTCATCAGGGCCCGTGTCATATGTTGACGGGCGCTTGCTTTAGGTGTGGGCAGGTTGGACACCTTGCCAGAGCTTGTCCCCACTTCGGATACCAGCCACAGTACGTTCAGGGTTCGTCTTCCTCAGTGGCTCAGCCCTACTATCCGATGCCTCAGCAGTATTGAGCACCCACACAGCCACAGCAGAGACCGCCTCAGCCTATGAGTCAGCAGGGTTGAGGTTCAGTTGGTAGACCTAGCAGACGTGGTTTTACGCAGCCTTCCACTTCTCAGCAGGCAGGTCGTGGTCAGGCTCGAGTGTTCACTTTGACACCACAGGATGCTCAGACTTCGAATGCAGTGGTAGCAGGTATTCTCTCAGTCTGTGCATGCGATGCTAGAGTGTTGTTTGATCCCGGTGCTTCACATTCCTTCATTTCTCCTGTGTTCGCTTTGAGAATTGAGTGGCAGCCTTCTAGGTTGTCCTTTCCTCTATCTATTTCGACTCCTCTTAGTGACGAGTTAGAGACAGATGTTTTCTTTCCTTCGTGTCCGGTGACAGTTGATGGTAGAGAACTATTGGCGGACTTAGTATTGCTCGACGTACTGGAATTCGATGTCATTTTGGGCATGGATTGGTTGTCGAGGTATTATGCCTTTGTGAATTGTAGAGAGAAAGAAGTGGTGTTCAAGATTCCAGGTGAAGAAGAATTCTGTTTCAAAGGTGAAAGGAGCTCCATGCCTCATAATCTTATTTCTATCATTACAGCTCGAAAGATGCTTAGAAGGGGTTGTCAGGGATACTTGGCAGTGGTAAGAGATGTTGACAAGGAGAATGTGGCAATTGATCAGGTGCTAGTGGTGTGTGAATTTTTGGATGTCTTTCCTGAAGAATTACCAGGATTACCACCAGACAGAGAGATAGAGTTCTGTATCGATGTCATACATGGTACGGATCCTATTTCTATGCCACCTTACAGAATGGCACCAGTTGAACTGTAGGAGCTGAAAGAGCAATTGCAGGAGTTGCTTGATAAGGGTTTCATCAGACCCAGTACATCGCCTTGGGTGCTCCGGTGTTGTTTGTGAAGAAGAAAGATGGTAGCCTTCGACTTTGTATCGACTATAGGCAGTTTAATAAAGTCACCATCAAGAACAAGTACCCACTTCCGAGGATCGATGATCTGTTTGATCAACTTCAAGGTGCTACATGCTTCTCTAAAATAGATCTGAGGTCTGGGTATCATCAGTTGAGAATCAGAAGAGGTGATGAGTCCAAGACAGCCTTTCGAACAAGATATGGCCATTATGAGTTTTTAGTAATGTCCTTTGGGTTGACTAATGCTCCAGCAGCCTTTATGGACTTGATGAATCGGGTATTCAGGCCATACTTGGATCGATTTGTGATAGTTTTCATTGACGATATCTTGGTTTATTCCAAGAGTGAAGCTGAACATGTGATGCATCTAAGAAGAATACTTCAGACTTTAAGGGAGCACATATTGTATGCCAAGTTCTCAAAGTGCGAGTTTTGGTTGTATCAAGTGGCATTTCTAGGCCACGTGGTTTCTCGAGATGGCATACAGGTGGACCCTAAGAAGATAGAGGCTATTACAGAATGGCCAAGGCCGACTATAGTTAGGGAAGTACGGAGTTTCCTGGGTCTAGCAGGCTATTACAGAAGATTTGTGAAGGACTTCTCTAGAATTGCTACACCTTTGACAAGGTTGACCCAGAAGAATGTTAAGTTTGTATGGACGGACAAATGCGAAGAGCATTTTTAATTATTGAAGAACTTGTTGACGTCGGCACCAATTCTAACTTTACCCTCTGGGAATGAAGGTTATACAGTGTATTGTGATGCTTCCAGAGTAGGATTGGGCTGTGTGTTGATGCAACATGGCCAAGTGATTGCTTATGCTTCGAGGCAGTTGAAGAAGCATGAGCAGAACTATCCTACTCACGACTTAGAGATGGCAGCCATGGTGTTTGCTTTGAAAATATGGAGGCATTACTTATACGGAGTGACGTGTGAGATATACACAGATCATAAGAGCTTGAAATATATTTTCCAGCAGAGGGACTTGAATCTGAGGCAGAGGAGATGGATGGAACTCCTTAAGGATTATGATTGCTCCATTTAATACCATCCAGGCAAGGTGAATGTTGTTGCGGATGCCTTGAGTAGAAAATCTACAGGTAGCCTTGCCCATATTAGCACAAAGAGAAAGCCCATTATTAAAGAGTTACATGGATTGATTGACCAGGGGTTACAGATGGAAGTTACCCGAAAGTGCCTTTTTGCTCAATTCAATGTACGATCAGTATACTTGGATCGGGTTAAGGCAGCTCAGAGCAGAGACCCCCAGTTGTAGAGAATCATGTATGAAGTGCAACAAGGGTAGTCACGGGACTTTGTGATTGATAGGGAAGGTATATTACGGTTGGGCACTAGGATTTGTGTACCAGATGTTGATGACTTGAGGAAGGAGATTATGGAAGAAGCACATTTTTCTGCATATAGTGTTCATCCGGGTTCTACCAAGATGTATCATAACTTGAAGGATACATACTGGTGGAATGGAATGAAGAAGGATATTGCAGATTTTGTATCCAGGTGCTTGACTTGCCAGCAAGTAAAGCTTGAACATCAGAGACCCTCGGGACTGTTGCAACCTATGTCGATTCCTGAATGGAAATGGGATATGATAGCCATGGATTTCGTGACTGGACTACCTCGAACTACTGGAGGTTATGACGCTATTTGGGTGATTGTTGACAGGTTGACTAAGTCAGCACACTTTCTACCTATAAAGAAGACGTACTCTACTGATAGACTGGCAAGACTTTATGTCAATAGAATTGTTTGTCTACATGGAGTACCTGTGAGCATAGTGTCGGATAGAGGAGCCACCTTTACCTCAGTCTTTTAGCAAGAATTACACAAGGCCTTGGGTACCAGATTGGATTTCAGTACGGCCTTCCATCCTCAGACAGATGGTCAGTCAGAGAGGACCATCCAGACGTTAGAAGATATGTTGAGGATGTGTGTAATGGATTTTGGAGGACAATGGGATTCACACTTGCCACTGATTGAGTTTGCTTATAATAACAGCTATCATGCTAGCATAGAGATGGCTCCGTATGAGGCACTATATGGTAGGAAGTGTAGATCACCTTTGTGTTGGGAGATTGGTGAGAGGCAGTTAACGGGACCAGAGTTAGTGCAGATCACTTCAGAGAAAGTCCCCATTATACAGCAGCGATTGAAGACAGCCTTTAGTAGACAGAAGAGCTACGCTGACCCTAGGATAAAGGATGTATCCTTCATGGTTGGAGACATGGTGTTCCTGAAGGTGTCTCCAATGAAAGGAGTTATGAGATTTGGCAAGAAGGGTAAGCTAGCTCCCAGATACATTGGACCGTTTGAGATTCGGTCTAGAGTGGGTGAAGTGGCATATAGGCTAGTGTTACCACCAGAGCTATCGAGAATCCATCCTGTATTTCATGTTTCCATGTTGAGAAAATACGTCCCTGATCCATCTCACGTGTTGCGACCTCAAGCCGTAGAGCTTAGCGACGATTTGACTTACGAGGAGTACCCATTGGTGATTGTGGATCGCCAAATCCGACAGCTGCGGCCTAAGGAGATACTGATGGTGAAGGTGTTATAGAGTAACCATTCTGCAGAAGATTGCACCTGGGAAACGGAAGCTGAGATGCGAGTTTCGTTCCCGTATCTCTTTTCTTCTTAGCTTTGTAATTCCCCTTTTCTTTCTTTTCTTGTATTCGAGGACGAATTCATATAAGGAGGAGAGACTGTAATACCCTATATTTTAATTAAATAAAGTAATTTTTGAAATTGTAGTGTTAATAAATAATTTTTAATTACATGATGCAATCGTTAATTATTTTGCTATCCTATGGAGATATATATATATATATATATATATATATATATATATATATTTATGTTAATATAATTTTAAGGTTAAGTATTATTTTAGGTGTGTGCATTAAAATAGCTAGTGTATATGTATATGTGTATGTAGTATATGTATACATACCAATAATTGCCTATACACATATATGTATAATTATATAAATTAATAGTTATAATATATATATATATATATATATATATTAACAGAAGATTCCCGAGCTCTGTCCCATCCCCGTCTTCCTCCCTTACTCACCATCCTCACCCAGCTCTCTGCTGCTACTGCTCTTCTTCTTCTTCTTCTTCTTCTTCTTCTTCTTCTTCTTTTTCTTCTTCTTCTCTTCTCGCCTGGCAGCCGACTCTCCTTCCTCGCGCGATAGCTACCCATCCAACTCTGTCCAGTTCCTGTCCCCACTTCCGGTGTTGCCTCTCAACTGCAACTTGCTGCTCCTTCTTCTCCATTCTTTCCGACAACAATAAGCTTCCCTTCCCCAGCCCTTCAAGCTCGACAGTAAGTCATGCTCACCGATCTCTTTCTTCCTTTCTTTGATCCGGTTAGTTTTGGTAGTTTTCTTTAGCTATGTGAGGTTGTTTAGTATTTTAAAGGTTGATGTTAATTTTAGTAAATGTGTGTTATTTTTTTTTCAGAATTTTTATTTGAATTTTTATGTGATTTTATTTAGTTATTAGTTTGTTTAGTTAATTTTTAATTGAGTTAAATAGTAATTAGGTTAATTAGTGTTAATTATTTGTGAGGTATTGATATTCTAGAAAATTATGGAGTCAATTATAGATTTTATAAATTTTAGGCATTTAATTGGTGTTTATGTTAATTTTTTTGGAAATTATTGTGAAAAAATTATGAAATTTTAATAATTGAGGTTATTAGTGAATAATATGAATTTTAGAACTCAAATCATAATTTTTGAGATTTTTATACTATTTTTATAACTATATTTGAGTTTATGCCAAATTTGATTTTTAGGGTAAATAATATTTTTGGGAGAAAATTTGTTGGTTAATTAAACGTTTTAATTATATTAAGAAAAGGTATCTTGAGAAAATGAATTTTTGACATGATTAAATAATTTTAAGGAATTATTTTCAGTATTAAAAGCTCATTATGTAAATTATGTATTTTAGGGGGGTAAAAATGTAATTTTACACTAAATATGATAAATATATATATATATATATATATATATATATATATATATATATATATATATATATATATATATATATATATATATATATATATATATATATATATATTTTAATTAGTTTTATTAATAATTAAAGGGTTTAGATAATTTTTATAAATTAATTGGCATAGTTTCCTAAGTAGTGTAAATTTTGAATATCAAATTCCCAATATATATATATACATATAATACATTGCACTAGTTTTAATTTGGGCTATGATTATAATTTTAATATGATTGGAACACAAATTTAATTGCTCAATTTTGAATAATGGAGATTTTGTATAATTTTCATTTATTCTAGTATGTATGTATGTGATATAGGTATTTAAGAAACAAATATTATTAATTTTTGATATTTTATTTGAGTTGTGATCTCGGTCGGGGCAAATTGTATTTTTGGGAGCCCGACTCGAGTGTGAATGGTTTTGGAATTAAAAGTGCATTTTCTATGCAGGTCTGGCTCTACCTTTGGTAGAGAGATGTCCGTTTTACAGAGGAGACTTTGCCGAAATTTCGGTAGATTTTCTCGTAAAATGTGATATCCGTAAAATTTCTTCCGTTAGTTAGGTTAAATCCTGTCTATCGAGTCAGTTTGGAATTTCATTGCTTTGTTGATTTTTTGGGTTTCGATTCCATAGTCATATTTTAAAGGTCGACTATTATTATTTTTCCTTTAGATCATCTCGGAGCAGAAGCCGTGAGGCCGAGGCAGACGCGTGGTCGTCAGCCTTCACATTCATCCTGTAAGTCAATAAAATGATCTGTTCGTGGGTTTTAATTAGCCAATGCGTGCGCTCATATTTTAATATTGATTATATGGCTTATTTAATTAACGTTGTTATTTAAGCTTTAAACGCATTTTATTTATTTTAAATCGATTTTGAGAAATTTTGGTAGAACGGGCTACCTGGTGGGCTTCACCAGGACTATGTGCACATGGTAGAGATTGAGAGATGGATTCATAATATATATGTTTGGTGAATGTTAAACTGGGACGGGTGCCTCGGTGGAAGCCTACGCTCTCGGGGACCGCCAGTGATTTGTAAGGTTAAAATGGACTGGGATGGGTGCCTCGGTTGATGCCTTTGCTCTCGGGGACCGCCAGTGCCATATATTTGGATTAAGTGAATGACTACGGCTTGGTGCCTCAGTTGATGCCCTTGCTCTCGGGGACCGGTAGTCTAGTTGGAATAAGTGGGCCCGGTTGGCCATTTAGATTTTGGGTTTAGGGTTCTACCGAGAGTTTTCAAAAGCCATACTTATATATTATGAATTATTTTCACTATAAACATATATAGTTTTCAAAAAGGTTTTCAAACTGTACAACACTTTTATTGACTTACTCAGTGAGGTCTGATTCCCCTCAATTTATTTTTTTTTAGGAGCTTGGGAGTTCGACCTCAGACTACCTCTACGCCGGATTTCTTCTTCACCGGCGATTTTATGTAGGTCATTGTAAGCTGTAATGTGTATTAATCTAGGATGTTGCAGTAGTATATGTATTGAGAATTTGTATGGTTTAAACTAAATTATGTAGTTTATTTGTATGAAATACATTTATGTATATGACATAAATTCAATTTATAATATGAGATGTTGAATCATATTTTTATTAAACAGTTGAATTTGTGTAATTTGAGAAAAATCAGTTTGATAATATGTTTTGTTTTCAATTAAAGTTAAAATATGAATGGTTTTATTTTCTTTTCCTTTAGGCTTACTACGGGTTTCGGGGGCCTTATGCCTACCCATTCCCTAGTGCCGGTCACGTGCCCTCGGGTTCGGGTCGTGACAAAAAATATAACAATAAATTTAAGTTTTGAACTTCAATTTAATATTAATACCATAATATAATAAAATAATTAATAGCACTTGAATTTAATTTAATTTCATAAAATAACTATAATATAATAATTCAATAAAACATTTATTAATACTGCAAATCCCAAAAATTAATTTATAATTTATAAAAATATCGGTTATAACAATCTTCCTCCCTTACAAAAAGTCATCATCGAATTTCAAATAAAAAGAATAGAATATGATAATTCATCGTGGAAAAAGTTAAAAGTAAGCCACCCCCATCTTAGCCTCGGTTTCCCATGTGTGTTCATCCATATTGTTATTCCTCCACAATACCTTGACCATTGGAATCTATTTTGAATGTAACTAACGTACTTGATAATTAACAATCACAACTGGCTCTTCCTTGTATGTCAGTTATTCATTGACTTCCACAGTCTAGGGCTACAACACGTGAGAAGGGTTTGAAATGTACTTCCTCAGCATCGAGACGTGGAACACTGGATGCAATTGAGACAAAGTCGGAGGCAAAGCCAACCGATATGCAACCATGCCTACTCTCTCCAGAATCTTGAAAGGTCCAATGTATCTTAGTGCTAACTTCCCTTTCTTATTAAATCTCATCACACCCTTCATCGGTGACACCTTTAGAAACACATAATCTCCAACCTGAAACTCCACATCCTTACGCTTTGGATCCATATAGCTCTTCTCTCTGCTAGTTGTAGTTTCTAATCTTCTTTTGATAAAAGCAAACTTCTCAGCTACATCCTGAATAATCTTAAGTCTAGTCAACTCTCATTCTCTAATCTCAACCCAACACAAAAGAGATTTACATTTGCTTCCATATGGAGCTTTGTATGGTGCCATTTTAATATTGCTATGGTAGCTGTTATTGTAAGTGAACTCTACCAGTAGTAGATAATCATTCCAACTACCTCCAAGATCCATTACACACATTCTCAACATATCCTCAAGTATTTGGATCGTCCTCTCAGATTGACCATCTATTTAAGGGTGAAAAGCAGTACTAAAATCAAACCTTATGCCTATTACTTATTGCAACTTTTGCCAAAATTAAGAGGTAAACATTAAACTTGTTGACATTAGCAATAATCAATCTTAAATTTGATCTTAATAAACTTAATTTTGAGCATTTAATTTTTTTGTTTAAGTGTGTATAAATTAGGACTCTATTGGAAGTTAAAATGAAATATGAATATCTTGGGTTGATTCAACCTCTAAGATTCAAGGAGGCTTTTGACATCCTTATAGCTTTATAATGATAAAGTTATCATCTTCACATTTGAAGTACACATCTTGACCTTTGTGAATTGGGCTTACTTGTCAAAATCCAAATTTATTTGGTTATGCGAATATTGAGTCAAAATCAACGTATGCGTTTACCATTTTAGATTGCATAACTCTTAGTATTTTGGACATATTTTAAGCTACATAAGTCCAATTCATGTGATTCAAAATGCTATGGAAAGCTACATTAAATATCTAAAACTTTTATGAATAAATTATATGCAAATTCTAATTTCTCTAATAGAAAATAATGGTTTCAACTCGTGCACAACTGACTAATAGTAGTTTACATTTTAAATTTCATAGCTCTTAGTATTTTGGACATATTTTGAGCTAAAGAAGTCTAATTAAGATGATTCAAAATGATATGGAAAGATAAGTCAAATATTTACAACTTTTATAAAGAAAGTATGGGCAAATGTAAATTTTTCTAGTAGCCAATCGTAGTTTCAATCCATGCACAACAGTCTGACAACATTACTTTCAATAATTCAAAATTATAAATGTTGGATTCAAAATATAGATGTTGGACACATTATTTGCTCCTTTAAGAATTATATTTTTTAGTTTTTATCTATATAAACATCTTTAGAACTAAATGGAAGTTAAGACATTTTTTCTTATTATCATTCTCTATCTTAACATTCATTAAAGCTCTCAAATTCTCAAATATTCACTCTTTATTTATAACTCTTTTGAGAGTTGGTTGTGTGTTAGAAATAGAATTTATCTTTATCTTAAATTTTGGGATAGATTATTAGGGAAGTAAGGTTTATTTATAAAGGAATTGGTTTAAGTGTTGTCCATTGAAACACTTGGGATTTGGTTATTTTGAGTGAGCCTTGAAAACTCATGTTGTAAGGTTATAAGAGTGAGCTATAAGACTCTTGTGTAATCTTAATATTGTGAATAAGATTATGGGTGATTGAAAATCCTAACTTAGGGATAAGTTAGGTGGAGACGTAAGATTATTATTAAATCTAAACTCCTTAAATCATTGTGTTCTTTATTCTTCCTCCTCAATATTCTTTCAATTCTTGTAAAGAATTAATTTTTAATTTTGATTTTTATTTAATAGCCCTATTCACCCCCCCCCCCCCACCCTCTAGGGCTTTTTCAATTGGTATAAGAGCTTGAATTCTAGGAACTTAATTGCTAGAATATAAGATCATAGAGAGTGAATCATAAAATATTTCTTCACTTAGACCATTCTTCAATTTTAGTGACTATCCTTATTGGAAGTTCAAAATGGGGCTATATCTTGATTATGATTCCATTAAATTTTAGGATATTGTCCTAAAAGGTTAGAAACTAGCTACAACTACCATTAATGTTATAGTACCTACTCTAGTAAGGAGTTAGTGGAACAATGAGCAAAAGGAAGAAAATCATAAAAATAAAAAGGCAATGATCACTTTAGTCTCTTCTATGACAAAGGAAAAAGGAGTCAAGCTTCAATATTACATGTCGGCTAAGAAAATGTGGAAGACCTTAAAAAATTATTATGAAGGCAGTGCAAGTTAGAAGTAAGAAGGTTCAACTTCATATATATGAATATGAACTTTTTAAGATAAAACCTCATCAATCAATCATGGAGATGACAAATTGACTCAACACTCTTATCACAACCCTCAAGAAACTTAGAAAGCATTTCTCTAAGAAAGAAGTAAATAATAAGATTCTAATAATTCTAATTAAGAAGGATTAGAGATCTTTGGTTACTTCAATTGATGAAGCTCAAGACCTCTCAACTTTCTCTACTAACATGCCTATCGAAAACCTATTAACATATGAGCTAACAATTAAGCAAAGAGGTAAAGAGCAAGAAGAAAAGGAAGAGAAGAAGAAGAGCATTGCCTTGAAAACTTCATAAAATGATAGTGAAGAAGAAAATATTAAAGGTTCTAGTGATGAAGATAATGAAATTTCCATACTCACTAGAAACTTCAAGAAGTTCTTGAAAAAGAAACATTCATCAAGAACAAGAGACTTCAATAATAAGTATGAAAGAGAAGGTAAAAAGAGAACCAAAGACGTTACTTGTTATGAATGCAAGAAACTAGGTGACATTCAAAGTGAGTGTCCCAAACTCAAAAATAAGAGCAAAGGAACAAAAGAGAAAATGAGGGCTTATAAGGCAACTTAGGATGACTCCTCCGAATCAAAAACAGAAGAGGAATAACAACAAGTACCCAACCTTTGTTTCATTGCTCTTGAAAGTAAAAAAGAGGTACCATCTATATCTAATTCTTCTTGTGATGATGATTATTGTGATGATGATGATGAATATAATGATGATGATATTAAAAGCTCTATGGTAAGGAAACTCTTGCTTAAACGCAAAAAATTATTATCTAAGAAGAAGCATTATAAGTATGAGTTATCTAGCCTAAGTAAGGAATTTGAAAAATTGAAAAATGAATTTTATAATCTAGTTAAATCAAATGATAAATTGTCTAATGATTTGAAAACTGTAAATTCCTTGGAAGATCAATTTAAAAAAGTAAATAATGAAAATTAAAAGCTTTCTAAGGAAGTCTTAAATTTAAAAAATGCCATTGATAAACTCATGAAGGGAAAAGAATCTCTAAAGAATATTCTTGACTCTCAAAAATTCCATGGAGATATACATGGAATTGGATATACCAATGGAATAGCTTCCTTAGCATCATAACATATTAATTTTCTTAGAGCCTCAAATAATTTTGCTTTTTTTACCTTAAAACAAAATGAGACTCAAGCTTTCAAAGTTAAAAGATATCATATGTCAAACATTCAAGGAAAGTCTTATAAGACTTAACCTTATATGACACAAAGAGATAAGCATCATGCTAGGAAAACATAACCTAAGCATGCTTACATACATGCTAGACATAATACTCATAAGCATGTTGCATAACATAATGCACCTAGACATATTACACAACCCTATCAAAATACACATTGTCATTGTCAATGCATGTCTCACATTATGACTTAAAAGAACTTTAGGAGACTCACACCATAACATCAACAAAGTCATGCTTCATAAATTAGGAATGCATATCCTCCTAAGAGAAATAAGTTTGTAAATTTTGAATGCTCATTTTGCATGATCAAGGGACATACTAATAATATATGCTTTTATAGAAGACTACACATGAACTTGCTTCCTATGGACTATTTTAAAACTAACTAACCTAGACCAAGAAAGGTTTAGGTTAAAAAAAATGCTTAAATTATCTTGTGTAGGTGTGCTTGAAGTCTACAAGATAAAAAAGAAAATGGTATCTGAATAGTGGATGCTTAAGGAACATGACAGGAGATAAGAAGTAATTTAACAAGCTTGATGCTAAGGATGGAGGACACGTTACTTTTGGTGACAATGCAAAAGAAAAGACTATTGACATTGGAAAAATTGATAATCCTCAATCCTTAACTATACACTATGTGTTGCTTGTTGATGGTCTTAAGCATAACTTGCTTAGTATAAGTCAATTATATGATATGGGAAATAAGGTCATTTTCTATCCTAAGAATTGTTTTATTAGTAGTCTTGATAAAGACAAAGTAATTTTTAATCGTGAAAGAGTTGATAATGTTTATGTTATTAATTTGAAGAAGATTGATAACAAAGATATTAAATGCTTAATGTCAATTTCCTATGACACATGGACATGGCATAAAAGGTTAGGACATGCAAATTTTGAGCTATTGAATGATCTTTGTAAACATGAGCTTATGATTGGTTTACCTAAGCTTGAATTCACTAAGAGTAAACCTTGTGATGATTGCTAAAAGGGAAAACAATCCAAGTCCTCATTAAAGCTAAAAAATGTAGTGTCCACTTCTAGGCCATTTGAACTTACACATATGGATTTGTTTGGACCAACTAGAGTTGTTAGTCTCTGTGGTATTCGTTATGCATATGTATTGGTTGATTATTACTCTAGATTTACTTGGGTATGTTTCCTTTCTCATAAGAATGATGCATTTAAAGCTTTTGAAAATTTTGCAAAAAGAGTTCAAAAAGAAAAAGGCTTTTGTATTTCTTTTATTAAAAGTGATCATCGAACTGAGTTTGAAAATGAATTTTTCAAAACCTGTTGTGATGAAAATGGTATTTCACATATATTATCTTCTCCTAGAACTCCTTAACAAAATAGGGTTGTAAGCACCCAATTTCAGGATGCATTTGTGCATGAATGCGATGAAAGCCTCTATTATGAAAATTTAGTAAAAAATTGACCTATAATGTTAAGTTTTGCGATTTCAAGGACTAAATTACAACATTTTTTTGGTGTTTAATTGCAAAAATTGAATTTTTTAGTGGCATATTTGAAAATGTATGTAATGCCAATCAACATTACAGAAGGTCGATCGACATTACGTAATGCCAATTGGCATTACATAATGTCGGTCAACATTCTGTAATGCTGAGGTGCTAAAATTTCAAAAAAAAAAATATTTTCTGAATTTTTTTTAAAATTATTATTAGTCCAAATTTAATTTATTTTTAATAAATAAATTAATTTTTGTATTTATCTGTCCAAACATGCTTTTTATGCATATAATTTTTTGAAATTAAAATTCTTATCCTATTTATTTTTGAGAGGGGGGATCAGAGCTGCCTCTATTGTGATCATGTCTCTCTAGTGATCACATAAGTGGTTAGCTAGGGTAAGGAACGGGGTATTAAAAAAAAGGATTGGCAACAAAAGAAAAGGGGAGAGAGGACTGCGTAAAGAGAAAAAAAGAGAGAGAAAAAGCCTTAATCTCTACTGTATAAAAAAGTTGATTAAAAACACATAGAGAAAAAAAAACCTTGCAAAAAAAAATACGTTAACATAAGGTTGATTTTTCTCCAAATGTTGAAATCCCATTCCAAGAGGCATTCAAATAGCATCTGCATAGCAGCACTCTTCTACTCCTTTCTTCTTTATTAATTCTTTCTTTTATATTATTTCATTATTTTTTATTTTATTATTTCTATGTTTTTTTTTGTTTAATTTTCATTATTTTGTTTTCTTTGTTCATTAATTATAATTTTTTTTACTTCTTTGTGTTTCATGTTTCTGGTGATGAGTACATGATTGGACTAAGGAAGCCTATGGAGAATCTATGAATAAAAGCCAAAAGTCAAAGATCACGATTTAATTTTTATTTTTCTTTATTTAGTTTATCTTATTGTTTTTTTAGGTTTTGAATTTGTTTAATTTATTTTCTCAAAGGTTGTAATTTTAATTTTATTTTCTTTATTATTTTTGGTAGATCTTGTAATAGCCCTAATAGTGGGAATAATGAAACGCCTAGCTTTCTCTTGTTCTTAAAAAATTAATTAGTAAATTAGGTTCAATTTGGTAAATTTTAATTAAAATCAATGGAGGCAGTAGATTAATTTAGGTTGCATGTTAATTAAAATTAGGTCTCTTTTTTATTTGATTATTTTATGTTTTTGGGCTTGTTTATTGATTTGTGTATGTTTTGGGCCCCAAACCCACATTTATGCTCTAACCCATTTAATAAATATGCTTTTAATTGTTTTTTTTGTTAAGTTTAATTTTAAAATCAATTTAGGCCCATTTAGGTTAATTTAGACTTAGGCCCATTTTTTTTATGTAGAATTAAAACATGTAGAATTAAGCCCACTAATTTAAATACTTTATAATTGTAAATTTTGGCCCATTTTTAGAATTAAAATAAATAAACTTAGGTTCACTTAATTAAAATTAAATAAGAATTAAGCCCACTAATTAATTCCTTTCTTTAAAAATTTGTAAACCATAGGCCCATTTCTCTAGTTAAATTAAAATGAATAGAATTTGGCTCATTCATTAACATTTTGGATCACCTTTTAGTCCATTTCATTTGTAAATAAAAATGTAGAATTAGCTAAACTTAAAAATAAAATTAACATAGTTTAGACCTAGGGACGATATGCTTTGTAGGTATTTTTTACTTACAGTTTTTATTATTAGTTTATTTTTTTATGACTAGTTAGCTTTAGGGCTAAATGGATGTTTAATTAGGGTTTAATAAAATTGTGTGTAAATAGAGAAAAAGATAGTAATTTATAAAATAATTTTAAATGAAAACAAGGCTAAAAGAAGTTGGTATTCTGTATCTAGAATCTCCTAGTTGTGGTGCTAGCTTTCTTTTAGAGAATCGAGTACCACCAAAATGATTTGTCCCAGTTATTACCCTAAGTGGCGACTGTTCATCTCCATGCCATTTCTTTGTGACAATGGTTAGTGTGTTCTCTGGAGCCCTAAGCTCAAACAATGTCGTGGTTGCTAAAATCTTGGGCACACGCTAAGCCCACTGTCTACAGGGGTAGTTGAAAGGAAAAATAGAACTCTTGTGGAAATGGCTAGAGCAATGCTTCATAAGTATAATTTGCCTCTATACTTTTGGGTAAAAGCTGTTAACACGTCTTACTATATTTCAAATAAAGTTTTCAAAAGACCAATTTTGAATAAAACATCTTATGAGTTATGAAACAATAGAAAACCCAAAATTTCATATCTAAGAGTGTTTTAATGTAAGTTCTTTATATTAAACACTAAGGATAATCTTGGAAAATTTGATTCCAAAGCCGATGAAGGAATTTTCCTAGGCTATGCTATTTATAGTAAAGCATATAGAGTTTTAATAAGAGAACTCTAGTAGTTAAAGAGTCAATTCATGTTATATTTGATGAATCAAACTCATTTGATCATAGAAAGGATATTTGTAGTAGTAATGATCTTATAGGTAACAATGAGATTATGGAAACTCAAGAAGAAAATGCCAGTAAGCCTTTGGAACTTAAAAGACCAATCAAAAAGGATAATAAGGAAATGTCTCAACGTACGTTGAAGGATGAACTTCCAAAGGATTCGCAATTCAAGAAAGATCATCCTCAAGACCTCATTATAGGTGACATTACAAAACGGGTAACTACTAGATCTCAATTAAAGTCTATTGTTAATTTAGCCTTCATTTCTCAAATTGAACCCAAAAATATTGATGATGCTTTGTATAATGAATTTTAGGTCCTTCCTATGCAAGAAGAGTTAAATCAATTTGAGAGAAACAAGGTTTGGACCTTGGTTCCTAGACCGAAACATCATCCTATTATAGGTGCCAAATGGGTGTTTAGAAATAAGATGAATGAACAAGGTGTCATAACTAGGAATAAAGCTAGACTAGTAGCTAAAGGTTATAATCAAGAGGAGGGAATTGATTATAATGAAACTTATGCCCTCGTTGCAAGGTTAGAAGCTATTAGAATGGTACTTGCATTTGCATCATTCATGGATTTTAAACTTTATCAAATGGGTGTTAAAAGTGCATTTTAAATGGTTTTATTGAAGAAGAGGTGTATGTTAAACAACCTCTATGGTTTGAAAGCTTTAATTTTCCAAATCATATATTTAAACTTTCCAAAGCATTATATGAATTAAAACAAACTCCAAGAGCTTAGTATGAAAGATTGAGCAACTTCTTATTAGAGAAATGTTTCTCCAAAAGAAAAGTTAATACAACTCTTTTCATAAAGAAATCCAACCATGATTTATTAATTGTTCAAATATATGTTGATGACATTATATTTGGTGCTACTAGCCTGTCACGACCCAAAACAGGGGCCATGACCGACGCTAGGGAACGAGAATTATTTCGAATTCGGAACCCGTAGCAAGCCTAAAAAAAATAAAATAAAACATGCAATAGTAATAACAATATATAATGCAATGGAAATAAAAAAAATCATAAATATAATATTAACATATGCAGCAACTGGATTTAAATCAAATCCAATTCAAATATATATAATACAACATCTCTTTAAATATTTAATGACTACTAAAGTGTCTAGATAAAATAAATCCAAGACTCAGAGAAGCAGTTTACACAAAGAAGCTGGGGCGGAAGAAATCCGGCGTACAGGCCTGCTACTGAGGTCTGAAGAAGAAGACTCTCCTGAAAAATTAGTCAATGGAGGGGAGTCAGACCTCACCGAGTGAATTACTATAATATATATACACGCACACTAAATGATAATGCATACAATCAATAGTATATATCTAATATGTATATATACAGACAAATACACACAAATGCTATAAAATCATTTTATATATATTTTTATTAAAAATCACAGTTTATGAAGGATCACATAGAACCCTAGAATATCACAACCTCAAAGCAGTGTTAGACAACACTCTAGCCATACAGGCTCACTTATTCCAATTATATCACTTATTCCATTTGGACAGTAGACTGGCCCCGAGACACTAAGTCAACCCAGCTCCAGCAGTCTGATTGTCAGTGTGATTGGCCCCGAGACACTTGGTCAACCGAGCTCCAGCAATCACACCCAAATCACATCTCACACATCAAATAATCATATTCCATCAATATCCACAAATGGTTAGTAATATAGCCTAAATGCTATAAGCGTACCGGTACGTACTCGGTCCTAGTGCTGCCCACTAGGTAGCACGTTCTATTGATATCCTTCATTAATAAATATGAAACATTCATTCACAAATAAATGATGTATGAATTTAAATAAAACAACAATATAAACCATATATATACTGGAAATATACCAAAAGTAAACCAGGTATATTTCGAGTATATATACGTCAAATGAATCCAATCAAATTATAAATTAAGCTAGAAATATATTTAAAAACATTTTAAATATAATTTATTAACAAAACATGCATATAATTTAATATATACCAAAAATAAACCAAAATAAACTAAATATAAACTTAAGTAATAATCAAATTATTTATGCATATTTAATCAAAATAAAACATGCATTTCTAAATCATGCATCCTAAGCATATATATATAAAATAGCAACTCACACTTAGTGCGCTCCACGAGATAGGTCCAACGGGCCTGGTCCACTAGGCCTCGGTCTCGGTGCAACTAGACAAATAATAACGACAGAAATCATAATAAACCTAACAGAAATCCTAGAATTCGATCTAGAATATTAAACACATAATCAAAATTAGGGTTCGACCGGATATCATGTTTTACGAGAATTCTTCCGAAAATTCGGCAGAACCTCCCTTGTAAAACAGACATCTCTCTACTCAAAGAGTAGAGCCGACCCTGCATAGAAACACACTTCGAAAAATAGGCACAACAACTCATTCACAACCCCTCGGTCGGACTCCAAACTACAGTCTGCTGACCGGGGTCCACAATCACAAAATAATTTCAGAAATACCAAAAATACACATATAACATAGAAATTCATTTTGTAAGTAAAAATTACATAATTAACCTTTAAACACAGTAAAAACCGATAAAAACTCATTTTATTAGTAAAATCGTATATTATATATATATTTGAAAATAATTCATGAAAAATAGTTTTAATCAATTAAAAATACTAAATAATTTTTAGAAATCATTTTTATACCTTAAATAACTATTAAAATCAATTAAATTACATTTTTAGCCAATTTTGTATAAAATTACCAAAATACCCCTATATATATAAATATACTAAAATTACTTCAAAAATTCACCAAAAATAGTATAATTATCCAAAATTAATTTTCTCAACATATTTATCAATAATATCAATAATTAAACTCAATTAACCAATTAAATTCAATTTAAAACACAATTAACCCTATTTTCCCAAAATTACATAAACTTAAATAATTCAAAATAAATACATAAAAATTCAGAAAAATTCCAAATAAATTCCTATAATTCATTTCAACACCTATAATTATCATAAAACACAATTTCATAATTTATTTAATTAATTTCCGAAAATTGGAAAATAATATTAAAATATTCAAAAATACCCAAAAATCAAAATAATCTCCAAAAATTCCAAAAAAATTCACACATGTATATTAAGATAAAGGGAACAACATTTGTGAAGGGAGTTTTCATGAATCAAACAATTTGAGGTTCAAAAAAATCAAAAACCCTAATATGGCCGAAATCAAAAATTCAAAACCTAAGCAAATCAAGACCAATTCAGCTCAAACCAAAGCTAGAATCACACTCACCGAAGCTCAAGGAGAAGAAAGAGACCAACGGTGTCAAAAAGGTGGCCAGAATCGCTAGGGAAGAAGGAAATGCAAACTCTCGGCTTCCGGTAAAAGACCGACCTCCAGACGCCGGAAACGGTTGCTACAGGTGGCGAGGAAGGCTGGGAAAGGTGGTGGCACACCGGACGGCACACCAATGGCAAGGAATCGGCAGTTGTAGGCGTCGGACGGCGGTGAGGGTGAAGATCAGGGAAGAAGATGCTTCGGGGGCAAAATGGTAATTTTTCCAAAAGTTTGATTTTTGATATATTATATACATATATATATATATATATATATATATATATATATATATATATATATACTTTATACGATATATTAAAATAATATTAAATTACTTACATTAAATATACACCACACACTTAAGATTTAATATTTAAAAATTTAATATTAATTAAAAATAATTAAATAACAATAAAATAAATAAACAATTAATAAAATATTAGGGTAATATTAATTAAACCCTAACTAAATAAATAAGTAAACATAGGATTTATTTAGTATTTTAAAAATACGTATGAGTTCATGCAAGTTCAAAAATATATTTAAAATAATTAATAATAAATTATTTACGTGATAATTTCCCCGAAAATGCAAGTCCCGGGAAAATTTTACGTAAAGCACTGTAAATAATACACAATAATTAAAATAGGTTTTAAATACATATCAACTCGTAAAAATATCATAATATATATACAAAAATTATTAACACTGCATATCCCGATACAATGTAAAAATGTTTAAAAATATGGGATATTACATAGCCATTACTTGTGTGAGGAATTCTTTAATTTAATGTAAGGAGAATTTGAGATAAGTATGATGTGTGAACTTAAATTCTTTTTTGGACTACAAATCAAGCAATGCAAAAATGGCATTTTCATTAATCAAACCAAGTATGCAAGAGATGTTCTCAAGAAGTTTGACATGGATGGAGCTAAGATAAGTAAAACTCCAATTAGCACCACAACCAAACTTAACAAAGATGAGAATGGCAAACCGGTTGATGAAAAGCGATTTAGAGGTATGATCGGATCTCTTCTTTATTTAACTACTAGTAGACCTAATATTATGTTTGCTACTGCTAGATTTCAATCTAGTATTAGAGAGTCTCATTTTAATGCTATCAAAAGAATTTTCAAATATCTTTGTGGTACAATGCATTTAGGACTTTGGAATCGTAGGAGTTCATCCTTTGACTTGATTAGTTATTTTAATGAAAACTTTGCTGGTAGTTTACTAGATAGAAAAAGCACTTCAGGAACTTGTTAATTTTTAGGATAATGTTTAGTTTCTTAGTTTAGTAAGAAACAAGTTTCAGTTGCCTTTTCCACTGTTAAAGCTGAATATATTGTAGCAAGTCTTTATTATTTACAAGTTTTTTATGGCAACAACAACAGTTGTTAGATTATGGTATAAAACATTATCACATTCCAATCAAATGTGACAATACAAGTGCTATCAACCTTAGCAAAAATCCCATTCACCATTTTAGAACTAAGCATATAGACATTAGACATCATTTCTTGCGTGATCATGTTCAAATTAGTGATATCTCACTAGAATTTGTTGATACAAATAATCAAATTACATATATCTTCACCAAACCTCTCAATGAAGAGAGATTAAATTTCATTAAGCATGAAGTTGGCATGATTGATGGTTATAGTTTATCTTGATTTTATGTCTAATTGATGGTTGAACTGCTTTCATGTGAAATCATGTTGTGCTTATTGATTACTTTAATTGATAAATATTTTAATTTTGATCTTAAAATTTTTTTATAGTCATCAATTTATAGTTTATCTTTTTAAATTTTCTTTTACATTTTTTTAAAGGAGGAGAAATAATTTGAGTTTACATATGTACCTAGTTAATTTTTTAATATGTGTACTTAGTTTTTTTTATTTTAAAAATCCCTTAAAAAATATATTTATGTTAATAACATATTATATTTTTTGTTCGATATAAGGGGAGAAAATTTGTTTAAATTTTTGCATGCATATTAGCATTGTAAGTATGGCTAATTTTGTCATTCATCATATGTGATAAAAGGCCTTGTTTTGCTTACTTTGTTTATATATGACATAGATTTTATAAAGATTTTGTATATTTTTTTTTCATTTCCCTTTATATCTCTCTTTTTCTTTTTAGTTTTGACAAAAGGGGAGAAATATATTTGAGTTTATTATTTGTTACTATACATGTCCATAATTTTTTATTATTGTGTTTATACATTCATAATTCATATATAATATCTTCTTAGGAATTTTTTTGATCTTTGATAAGGCATGAATATCTTCTACGAATTTTTTTGATCTTTGATAAGGTATTAATATTTTTACAAAGATTTAGTGCATCTTTGCTTTATTCTTATAGGAATTTTAGTCCCTTTAGGTTCATTTCCCATTATATGTCTTTCTTTTCCTTTTGCCTTTGTACAAAGAGCAAAAAATAAGTTATGGATAATTTGTGTTTATTTTTTTTTATGCAAAGTGCTACATAATTGATTAGCTAGCTAAGCTCTATATGATCATGTAATAGTTAAGCTCATTTAACATCAACATTATTGTTATACGTACTATTTTGTGATGCATTTTAGTAGCACGATATGCATATATATTTGAAATTATTTCCTCACATTGCCTAATATTTATTTAAATGATCATGTTATCATATTTTATGTTTTTAATACATTTGCCATAAGAATGCCATGTTTTTATCGCTTTTGCTATATTTTATGTTGTTTTAATTTTTTTATTTTTTTTGTTAAGGGAAATATCTATAAATTTATATTTCTTATCATGTCCATATTCATTAGGGGAGAAATAAAGAAATATATTTTATTTCATTTGGTATCATTATTATCACAAAAATTATCACACACTTTACTTTGTATTATTTTTTATCAAACTCAAAATAAGTTTGTCAAAATAAAAAAGGGGAGATTATTGACATTAGCAATAATCAATCTTAATTTTGATCTTAACAAACTTAATTTGTTTGTTTTAGTGTGTAGAAGTTATGATTCTATTGGAATTTAAAATGAAGTATAAATATCTTGGGCTGATTCAACCTCTAAGATTCAAAGAGGCTTTTGACATCCTTAGAGTTTTATAATGAGATAGTTATCTTCTTAACATTTGAAGTACAGATCTTGAGCTTTCTAAATTGGGCTTGTCAAAATTTCAATTCATTTAGGTATGCAAATATTGAGTCAAAATCAATGTATGCGTCTGCCGTTTTAGATTGCACAACTCTTAATATTTTGGAAATATCTTGAGCGACATAAGTCCAATTGAGGTGGTTTAAAATGATATGAAAAGATAAGTCAAATATATAAAACTTTTATGAAGAAAGTTTGGGAAAATTTGAATGTATCCAATTTAAAATCATGGTTTCAACTTGCACACATCTATCAAATAGTAGTTTGCATTTTATATTGCATAGCTCTTAGTATTTTGAATATATCTTGAGGTAAATAAGTCAAATTGAGATTATTAAAAGTGACATGGAAAGCTAAGTCAAATATCTACAACTTTTATGAAGAAAGTGTGGGCAAATTTGAACGTCTCAAGTAGCCAATCATAATTTCAATATGTGCATATTAGTCTGACATCATTACTTTTAATAATTCAAAATTATAAATGTTAGATTCAAAATATAAATGTTGTATATATTATTTTCACCTCATACAACTATATTATTCAATTTTTATCTATATAAACACCTCTAGAACTAAATGAAAGTTAAGACATTTTTGCTTATTATCATTCTCTATCTTCACATTCATTAAAGCCTTTAAATTCTCAAATATTTACTCTTTATTTATAACTATTATAAGAGTTGGTTGTGTGTTAGAAATAGAATTTCTCTTCATCTTAAATCTTAGGATAGATTAGTCGGGAAGTGAGATTTATTTCTAAAGGAATTGGTTTAAATGTTGTTTATTAAAACACTTGGGATTTGGTTATTTTGAGTGAGCCTTGAAAACTTATGTTATAAAGTTATAATAGTGAGCCATAAAACTCTTATATAATCTCAATCTTATGAATAAGATTGTAAGTGATTAAAAATCCTAACTTGGGGATAAGTTAGGTGGAGATGTGTGATTATTATTGAATCTAATCTCCTTAAATCATTGTGTTCTTCATTCTTCCTTCTCAACATTCTTTTAATTCTTGTAAAGAATTAATTCTTAATTCTGATTTTTATTTGATAGCCCTATTTACCACCTATAGGAATTTTTCAAAACCTTTATAAGGTACAATGGAAATAGGCACTCAATGAAGGCACACAATATGCTTAACATGCAGTTTAGTCAACTTAGCTATATAATAAGTAGGTTTAACTGGCAAGAAGTGAGCTGATTTGGTTAACCTATCCACACTCACCCAGATGGAATCATATCCATCCTTTTAATGAGGTAACCCAGTCATAAAATCGATAGCAATTCTCTCCCATTTCCACTTAGGAATTGAAAGAGGCTGAAGCTTCTTAAAAGGCTTATGATGCTTACTTTTCACCTACTAACAAGTCTAGCACTTAGAAACATAATCAGCTACATCCTTCTTCAATCCATCCTACCAGTACATATCCTTAATGTTGTGGTACATCTTAGTAACACCTAGATGTACACTGTAAGTTATAAAATGCACTTCTTTAAGGATCTCTTCTCTTAAATTATCCATATCAGGAATGCATAATCTACCACTAATCCATAAAACACCTTTATCATTAAGTGTAAAATTAGTGAACCTTACTTCATAAACATTCTCCTTAAGCTCTACCAAAATAGGATCTCAGCTTTGAGCTGCCTTAATCCTATCCCTTTACACTGATCTAATTCTAAACTAAGCTAACATTCCACCTGATATGCTTATCTTCATTAGCAAACCTTGATCCATTAACTAGTGCAACTCTTGGATTAAAGGCCTCCTCTCCACACTATTATGAGCAAGACAACCAAAGGACTTCCTACTCAAGGCATCTGCTACCACATTAGCCTTGCTTGGATGGTATAGGATATCACAATCATAATCCTTTAGCAATTCCAACCATGCCTCAAGTTCAAATTTGTCTATTGGAAAATGTACTTTAAGCTCTTGTGATCTGTAATGATCTCATAAGTCACTCTGTACAAATAATGTCTCCAAATCTTGAGAGCAAAGATCACTGCAGCCATCTTTAGGTTATGAGTAGGATAATTCTATTCATGCTTCTTCAACTGCCTTGAAGCATAAGCTATCACCCTACCATTTTGCATCAACACACAACCTAGGCCAACTCTAGAAGCATCACAATATATAGTGAACTTGTCTTCTCCATTTGGCAAAGTTAGAACTAAAGTTCTCCTTTAGTAACTAAAAACTATTCTCACAAGCATTAGACCATAAAAACTTCATATTCTTTTAAGTTAGGCGAGTCATAGGTACTGTAATTCTTGAGAAATCCTACACAAATCTCCTATAGTACATAACCAAACCTAGAAAACTTTGAATCTTAGTCATTGATGTCTATCTGGGCCATTTAGACACTACTTCAATCTTTTATGGATCAACCTAAATACCATCTTTAGTTGCTATGTTTCCAAGGAATGCAACACTCTCCATCCAGAAATCACACTTAGAGAATTTAGCATAAAGTTGATGTTCTCTTTATGTCTATAGCACTGTCCTTAAGTGATATACATGCTCTTCCATACTCTTAGAATATACCAATATATTATTAATGAAGACCACTACAAACTGATCCACAAACATTTTGAACACCCTATTCATTAGATCCAAAAAAGTAGCTGGTGCATTAGTTAACCCAAAGGACATCACCAAAAACTCATAATGAGCATATCGAGTGTGGAATGCCATTTTAAGAACATAACCTTCAATGATCCATAACTGATGATAGCCCGACCTTAAGTCAATCTTGGAAAAGAACTATGCACCTAGAAGTTGATTAAAAAAATCATCTATACTTAGAAAAGGATACTTATTCTTCATTATCACCTTATTCAACTCTTTGTACTCAATTCACAATCTCAATGTACCATCCTTCTTCTTTATAAACAAGACTAGTGCACCCCAAGGAGAAACATTGGGTCTAATGAAACCTTTTTCCAATAAATCTTGCCACTGCTCCTTTAATTCCTTCAACTCTGCAGGAGCCATTCTATAAGGTAGCATCAAAATAGGAGTTATGCTTGGGACCACATCTATAAAAATTTAATCTCCCTGTAAGGTGGTAAACCTGGCAACTCATCAAGAAACTCATAGGCTATTAGAACATTTGAGACAAGCATTTTCTCCACTGAAGTATCCATGACTAGTGCCAAGTATCCCTGACAACATTTCCTTTGTCACGACCTAAATCGGGAAGTCATGACCGGCGCTAGTGAATTGGAATTCCCATGAATTCAGAACCTGTAGCAACCCTTAAAATAAAAAAACACATGCAAATATAACATAAAAATACATCAAAATTAAAACTTTAATTAATATAAAATAAATCCTTATAATAATAAAATATCTCCATACAAATATTCAAATACAAAAACACTGACTAATACAATAAGAGGTACTAAAACAAGAAGCATTATTATTGAAATGTTTACTAAAATACAAGATAAGTGATGGTTTAATATTTACGAAAGTCAACTGGAGAGGAAAGAGTTCGACAAATAAGTCTAATAGGGAGGTATAAATTAGATGATCTTCAGAAAAATATTAAGGGGGGTCAGACCTCATTAATAATAATAATAATAATAATAATAATAATAATAATAATAATAATAATAATAATTGATTATTGAGATTTATGGTGAGAGAGTGGTGTGATTGCAGGAGCTCGGTTGACTTAGTGTTTTGGGGCCAATCATGCCAACAGTGAGACTACGGAATCAATCCTAATATTTTAACATACTAGTGTGCACACAGTGCTAGTGTGACCCACTAGGTGGTACGTTCTACGACAATCCTCTAAAATATTTTTCATGAATAGAATAATGAAATTTATATTAAAATATGTAGCATCTATCAATAACAATTAGCAATCGCATTTATATATATGAAAACATATATACTCAATAATAATAATAACAATTAACATTTAACGTGATATATCATAATAAAATTCATGTTTATTCAAAGTATGGATGCCGATGATATATTCTACATGCAATGCATACATATAATAATAACTCACATTTGTGCGCTCCTCTAAAATGACTCAATTGGCTTGGTCTTATAGGCCTCAGTTTTAGTGTAACTATAGAAAAATTAATAATAATAATAATATTAGAATTAAATTCCTAATTTTACACATCTAGTATTTCTAAAGAACAACTCGATCTAGGACATGACTTATTTAAAACTCAAAACTTAGGATTGATCCAATGTCACATATTACGAGAAATCTATCAAAAATTTGGCAGTCTCCTTTGTAAAACATAGTCTCTCTACTAAAAGTAAAGCCGATCATGCACACAAACACTCTTCAAATACACAAAATGCTCAACTTCTTGTGTTGGGCCCCCGAATTACAATTATTTGCCCAATTGAGAACCACTATACTCAAAATAAATAAAATTATAATAAACATTAATAATTCACTAAAATTCATAAAAATCAATAAAATACCACAATACAATTTATTTAAATAATAAAAGCATTAAAGATATTTATTTTCAAAATAATTAATAAAATCTCAAATATAATTAAATAATATTAATAAAATCCATTTTTCAAATATTCAAAATCAAATAGCATAAATCAAAAATAATTATTTAAATTGCTTAAATATATAATAAAAAAACTAAAAATTCATTTAATGAGTTTGGTGCATATTTTATGCTCAAATGAAAGTTTAGGACTATAGAAGTGAGTGTGCAAAGTCTCGAAGTGCATGTAAAACCATAAAAGGGTGCATAGAAAGGGGAAGTGCGCGTGATTGTGCATGGAGGCACATGGTCACATGCTTCCCCCTTTGGGCCTATTTAAATGACTATTTTCAAAGGTCTTAGGAGGCTTTGTCCAGACTTCTTTGAGTGTTTTCTGACTTTTCTTAACCCTTTTCATGTTTCGGGTGCTTTCTCCTATGTTTTTGCTTTTGTTCTTCCATTCTCTTTTGCATAAAATGGAGTTCCCCAACATTCATGAGGGTCTAGAGGACATTTTTATTTATATTGATGTTGATCTTAAGGGTGACTTTGTAGAGGCTATTGGAGTTGGGACATTTGTTTCTAGGACTAGCACATATGGTGCTTAGAGTTCTCAGCCATCTAGGCTTTCTCAGGGACATTCGATCCCCATTCTTTAAAGCTTGGAGACTCACTCTAAGGTGCATCATCATTGTGAGGTAGGTCCCTCTTTCCCCTTATTTTTTGAAGCTTGTTCATTAACTGTTTTGTTGTTTATATTGTTGTATGAAGTTATTGTAGCTATCGATATATAGCTCCTATTATAACTATCTGTCTAGCTTTATTGTAGATGCTGACATTAATAGCTCTTGCTTTATTTTCTTTTTATAATTGTCTACATGTTGCGATGCTTTTCTTTTCAACCTTTGTTAGTGTTTTGATCCTATTAAGTGATAGAGAGAGAGGTGTGTTAGTATTTAGTAGTTGTACAAATGTTTGATAGTGTACTTATTATTTGTAGCCCTATAGGCATCTCATTATGTTTCCTGGTAGTTTTAACAGGGTTAGTATGTACTATCAGGGTCTTTTGATATGTGTGAAGCAGATGGTTGTCAGGAAGGGCTTTAATGGGGTCATGCTAAATTGTCTTATGATTGATATGCATTGAGTCAGATTCTTATGTATGCATTGATAGAGCAGTGGATGGACATGATGCATACTTTCCATCTATCTATTAGGGAGATGATTGTTACCCCCTTGGACTTTGCCGCTATCATGGGCTTGAGCTTTTATGGAGAGCCCATTCCTTTTAGTGATGAAGAGTGTTCCACTGTTATGGTAAGGAGGTGTCTCATGAGGGATTTTCTCAAGGTAGTCACACCTATGAAGTTTGGTTACCCATATTTCACTCGATACGTGGATTTTGTTTCTTTTGTGTAGGCTTTATATGATGATGGTCTTGTCTTAGCAGAGCAACTGGCTCGCTGCTTTTTATTTTATTTACTGAGTGTTGTTATCTTCTTGAATCGTTTGGGTATAGGTGATATGTGATTACTAAATGTCTTAAGAGACTTGAATAGCTTATTGAGGTATTGTTGGGGTGCTGCTGCCTTTGCTCATATGTACTCAAGACTTGACACAACATACTGAGGTGGCTCAAGGATATGCTGATGCTTATTTATGTTGGACGTGAGTAGGAATTCTATTGTTTGTTATCTTGCTCTTGGTTTGTTATTTATGACCCTCTAATTTTGATAGATCTGGGAATATGAGTTTAGGATTCTTCCCTCATTATTATTGTTGGATCAAGAAGACTGTAGATTTGATCGGGGGTTGCATGGTAGCCCGAGACCACATGAGGAGGCTGTCCCTTGATTAGGTATGTCTGATTCATATTGTGCTGGTTGTTCCTTTCTTTAGGATCATTTGTTTATCATTACCCTTTGAGCAAATCTTTCTTTATTAGTGGGTGGCGAGATCTCATTAATCAATAGAGATGGTGGCTGTATTGCAACTAATAGAGAGATGAGTGTTGCTTTCTAGCCTCGTTGGTAGGGTGTGGTATTTGGGTGAGCAAGTCCATCACTGGTGGGATGGCCTATACATGCAGAGAGTTCCCATTCCTCCCCCTAGGGACATGTTCTTAGGTCATGAGCTTTACATCGATGATCTTGCTACTGTTATGATGGGATTCCTTTATAAGGGCCTCTTCGTGAGTGAGGGTTTGCCTTATGCTGATGTATTGATCCCTTAACTAATTGATACTATAGCTACCAATACCTTTCCTTTTACTCTACCTTCTCAGGTAGATGCATCTCGTCCCTCGAGTTCAAGGGCTAGGCCATCATACGGGTCATCAAGAGTCACTTCTTCTATAAGAAGAAGACACCTCACCTTCTAGGCAATCTGATGTGTAGTAGTAGGTAGACATCTAAACCCCTGAACTAAGGATGAAAGCTTAACATTCTTTTTATTCTTCCACATCAGAACGAACCCTATAAGGTCATGCATATACTAACTCCATGCATCTTAAGAAAGATTTTAATAGCTCACAAAAAGGAGAATTAGGGACCCTCCAAAGGATTGCTTTAATTCATGAGCAGCCCATGAAATAATTCACTAGCAATATGTAAACAGCCCATGAATTTCATTGGTCGCTAGGAGAATTGTGAGGGAGAAATAATAATTAATTGATTAAAAAAATTATTTTTTAGATCAACATTGTACAATGCCAATAAGCATTGAACAAATGTTGACTGATTTCTAAACTTTCGACTCAGATTTTTAGACTTTTAGTCAACCATTCAACTAAAATCCTATGTTCCCAGGTTAAATTTAAATTTTTCATGCATTTTTTTGAGTGATTTTCAATCTATTTTCAACAATATGCATATTAATTTGCATTCTGAAATTAATTTTGATTACTAACTGTATGAATAAATTTTTATAGAAATAAACAGAAATGAGGAAGTGTTACCTCATTGCCCACATATGTGCACCTATGTAGGTGAAGGCAAGTCAAAGGAAGCACAGTATAACCTTCTCAAAGTCCAAGGCTTTTCTGAGGAAAATGGTGATGCACAATGGCTAGGTCAGCTAGAATCTCTGTTAATCTATGTAGCCTGTATTATGGGTTAGCCATAGGATCTGACGGATTATGAATCAGACTTCGGATGAACAAGAAATTAAAAAAATAAAATCAAAGCAATCCTGGTAATAGCTGAGAAGCTCAGAGGAGAAATGTTCAACTCACCCACATGAGTATAAAAAGTGTGGGTAGTATCCATCCACTGCTCGATCAAAGCGAACAAAGAATAATAGTCAAACCGACCTCGAGCAATCAAAAGTGCAGCAATGAATCGCCTAAGCCTAAAGGCCCAAATCAAACGTGTCACATGCTCCGACAATCCATGAAATAATCCCTGGGCTAGATTAAAACATCCCATGAATTTCATAAGATGTTGGTTAAGTTTAGAGGACTTAATTAGTAAAAAATGATGGTTAATTAATTAAGTAATTAATTAATTATGTTAATAAGAAATGATGATTAATTGATCAATTAATTAATTAGTTAATCTTGTTAATAAAATGATGAAAAATGGTTATTAGTTAAAAAAATTGAAAATTTCAAGAGCTTAATTTTAATTTTATCATGCATTTTCAGCTAATTTTCTAATTTAATCTAATCAACATGCATGCTAGTCTCTACCATGGAATTAATTATGATTACTAACTATACAGGTAATATTTTGCAAAAATAAATTGAGAAGGTGAAATGTTACCTTATTACCCACATCTCTGCACTTGTGGGTGTGTAAATGAGTCAAAGGAATGATGGATGAGCCCTCTCATTGTCTAAGATCATTTTGAGAAAACAAGGAGGCAAAATCCATTGACCTTTAGAAATTTCTGCTCTCTTATGTTGTTTGTGTTGTGTAGAGGCCATAGGATCTAACGAATTATGAATCAGACTTTGGATGATTAAGAAATCAAAGAAAGAAGAATCAATACAAAGAGAGAAAATGAAAGGAAAAAGAATGAAGGAGAAGAGAAAATGAATTGAGACATGGAAAAAGGAAAGAATATATAAAGTGGAAAATATCGATTTTGGTCCACTACTTTTGTTTGCACAAGCATCCAAGTTCTCTTATTGCAATTTGGTCCATAATTACATTTTTCATGACATCTATCAAATTAATAATCCACAGAATTGTTAATATGCATAACCAGTTTGTAATTCTAAGTTCTCTTTTAAGTACAAAATACAGAATGAAATTACAAATTTCATTTTTTGCATATTACATGCATCATTTGTATCAAAGGATTTTAAACTCATATGCTACATAGTAGTTATGACATAAACTTCAAATCATTATATTATATACTACACAGTAGTTATAACTATCACTGTGTTATGTACTGTATAGCAGTTGTGACATAGGTCTTTAAATTTATTGCTGCTAGACGTTGCACAAGAACTATAGCATATTTTTAAAATTATGTTTTGTTAGATGTCCCACAGGGAATATAACAAAACTCATTCTAACTAGATGTCCCATAGGGAATATAATGAAATTTATTATCACTAGATGTCCCATAGGGAATATAGTGTAGTTCACTAGACACTACACAATAGTTATGGTACTATCGCCAGACGTTCCATAGGAACTATAGTAGATTTTCAATTCATCATCACTAAATGTTCCATAAAAAATATAGTGGAACTCATTTGCATAAAGTTCACTAGACGTTTTGCACGACATATAGTAAGACTTGTCAAACATTACATCTTACTTAAAATTACAACAATTTAAACATTAATCTGTCAATTAGGATGTAATTAAGTGTCCTAATTCCTTTTATCAAAATTTTAACTACTTTGCCGCAGTTTGTCAAGCAAACTGTGATAAAGGGGGTAACTGTAAGCACCCAATTTCAGAATGTAATTGTGCATGCATAAGACGAAAGCCTTTATGATGAAAATTAATTGAGAATTGATCTCTAGTGTCGAGTTTCATGATTTAAAGGACTAAATTGCAGCCTTTTTAGGATTTAATTACAAGAGTTAAAATGTTTTAAGGTCTAAATTACAAAAAAGTTAATTTTACGGTTTTAATGAAATTTTAATAAATATAGGCATAATGCCAATCGACATTACGTAACAGAAAGGTGAATTTTGGAGTTTTAATGAAATTTTAACAAATATAGGCATAATGCCAATTGGCATTACGCAATGTCGATCGACATTACGCAATGCCGATCAGCATTACGCAATGTCGATCGACATTATGCAATGCCGATAGGTATTATGCAATGTCGACCCATATTTTCCTTCACTATTTTAATTTTTTATTATTGGTTCCGCACTAACACATGCATGAATCTCTAATTTTTTTAACCCTTATCACTTTCTTTATCTTGAGGAATGGTTTTTACAAATGGAATGAACTATTGTTCTCTAGCTCCCAGGATCATGCAACCTCTCTGTGCGATCACAAGGGCTGAAAGTTATTTTTTGGCTTTAAAAAGTCGAGAGAAGAAAATTTTTTAGAGGCCCTGACTGCGTAAAGAAAACCCTATAAAAATCATACACTCTACAAGAAACCACAACACAAAACTTGGTTCTTTTTCCTTGTAATTTCAAAATAAAAAAATAAAAGTCTATATTACATTTTAACATGATTCAATCCCAAGATCCAAAACACATATTGAGTCAATTCCATAAATGGTGAAAATCCATTCTAAAAGGCCATCTAATATCATATGCACAACATTCCTTTTTTTTAATCTTCTCTTTCTTTTATGATTTTTTTTATTGTTTTGGCTATTTAATTTCATTGATGTAATTTGTTTGTTTTTGTTTTTTCTTTTTGAGATCCAATGCAGGTTGAGGAGGAGACCGCCTGATATCCAAAAATTGAATGGAAGAACCATGGAATGCCATGGGTTTTAAACTGTGATTAAATCTAGGTTTTACCTTTTCTGTGATCATTATTTTTTATGTTTTGCTATTTTAATTCATTTAGGTTTGTACTTAATTTTAATTTCTAGTACGTAGAGCATTGTAATAACCCTAATAATGGGAATAGTAAATTTTTACTTTTATGCATTTAAAATGGATTAGTAATCAAGATCACTTAGTAAAACTTAAAAATCAATGATGGCAGTAGTAAATTAAGGTTTGAATGGAATTGAATTAAGGTTTTTGGAAATCATGTGTGGATGTATGCTTGATCTGCTTTGGCATGTTATTATTTGACTAATTGTGTTTTTGGGTTTTTATCCTTTTAGGCCTTAAGCCCATATTAGGTCTAGCCCACTTGATTAATGGCCTTAAAATTGGTCTACTCAAAATCAATTTAGGCTCATTTTAGGTTAAATAGACTTAGGACCACCTTTTTAATTAATAAAATTAACCTAGAGTTAGCTCAGCCCATTCAATTTTATTTCCTTTTAAAATAAATAGACTTAGGCCCACTTCCCATTTTAAATACAACAAATAGACTTAGGCCTGCTTATAAAATCCAATTTCTTTAAAAACTTATAGATTTAGGCCCATTTATAGACAATTGAAACAAGGAGACTTAAGCTCACTAATTAAAGTGTAGGCCCACCTTTAGTCCATTTCATTTGTAAATAAAAGCGTAAATCTAGCTAACTTTCATTAAAATTAAACTAGTTTAGACTTAGGGTTAGATGCGCTTAAATGCATTTTTTATGTGTGATTTTATTAACTAGATGCTTAAGGGTTAGATGATGTTCAAATAGGGTTTAATAAAATTGCATGAAACTAGAGAATGAAGTAATAATTTATAAAGTAATTCTAAATGAACATGAAGTTAGTATTCTGTTCCTAGAATCTCCTAGTTGTGGTGCTAACTTTCTTTTAGAGAATTGAGTACCACCAATTGAATTGTCCCAATTATTACCTTAGGTGGCGACTCCTTATCTCCACACTATGACTTTATGGCATAGTAGTGTGTTCTCTAAGGCCTTGAGCCTAAATAGTGTCACGGCTGCTAAAATCTTAGGCACACGCTAAACCCCTGCCATCTATAACTTCCTTGATAGATGTGAGTGGGAATGGAAGCACGCAGCTTATCATGATTAGATCGGTGAGCTAGAGATGTGGCCAGCTATTTTTAAAATGGATAACAAGGTGCTATGTCATGATGGTAGAGTTGCTTGCTTCTGATGGTGACCACAATTGATGTATTTGTTTAGGAGTTAGGTGTAGGCCTTTTGTGGTTGCTTTGTCATACTATTTTCCCAATATCACAAAACTTTGGGTGGTGTATTCGATAATCTGTCCCATGCATTATACTTTTTAGCACTTGACTTTATTCCCATTTATGAATGATGAATATGATTATGCAAATGTATGGATGATGATTGTAGTTTATTTCTCATGAGGGCAAGATAATTTCTTCTACATGTTCATAATGTATGATGATGATGGGAACTCACTTATGTATAATGATGGGATTGCCATGCAAAAATGAATAGTATTTACTTGTGTTCCTAAAGCATGAATCTAAGATGCATGTTTATATGTAATGCAAATGAGTATGTTATGCAATGTAGATGCAAATTGGTCTTTTGGCTTTTAAGGCTAAGGCAAGAGGCATTTATCTGAAAGGTTGGGTTAAGTCCCCTTAGGGAGAGTTAGGTGATTAGTAGTTCTCAGCTAAGGTTATTGGGATCAATAGCGAGGGGATTTGCATATATGAGGGAAAAACTAGAGATCTTTGATAATGGTGCACTAAGCTAATGGCCACTTAAGAGGTTTGGAGTTTTCTTTTGGATAAGAGTATGGTGATTCTAAAAGGTAGATTGTGTTGGATGAGATTGGGTTGATAATTAGTTTAGGCTTTATTTAAAAAGAATGTTGACTTGCATGTTTTGGTTTTGGATGGCTTTAGGTAGGCATGTGTCTTAGTAGGAAAAATGAATCTTTTAGGATTATTAAATAACCACCAATAGTGGTTAGTAGATCTTGTGAGTTTCCATACGCCTTGGAGAGCATTAAGATTCAATGAAGCTAAAGTACACCCGACATGTCGAGTTATTGAGCATTTTAAACTGACATGCAAGACTTTGAGTCTTTTAGGTTAGAACTAGCATATGGTTGACATCTTTATTGCCCTTTTATAAGAATTGTCTTATACCAAAACCGTGCTAGGTAGGATGCAAGTTGGGTTGCTTGTCTATTTATAATCTAGTGATGAATTGGAGAGTGGGTTATAGCAAGTATTCATTCAAGCATATGCCTCATATTCTTATTAGTCCTCTTTTGCCTAGGTGGTTTTCATATACCTAACTAGACCTTCTTCTTTTTTATGATGCTATAGTGAAAATTGAACACTTGCAATTTCAACAAAGTTTAAAAGATGATCAATAGATTATAGGGTAATGACAAATAAAGAACTTAGCATTCCAACAAGATGTTTGATAAACCACATAAACAACTAACACTAGCCAACTAACAAAAGCAAGAGGTCACTATTATAATATGGCCATTACATCCAAAAGGGGTTCATTGGTCTTCCTTATTCTAATTGCTTCAATATAACTTGCTCATGTCATTCGGAGAGGATAGGCTCTCATGGTTCCTTCTCGCTCTTCCCTCTCCTAATAATTAAATGTAGGGTTCCAAAAGGTAGGTAGGATTTGTGAAGTAGGTGACTTATCACTTCATTGAGGTTCATCTAAGCTAAAAGAGACAATGTTTGGCTTTAAGGGTGGTTTCAGTGCGATTGAATGATTGGGTAGTGATTTGTTTTCTATATATGGTGTGCCTCAGTATTTAGGTGAAGGGTTGGTTTTGTCATTAAGTATTTTATGAGGATATTTAATTTTTTTGGAGTTAATGAGGTCTTGGATTGTGTTTTTGAGAGTTCAATAAGTGTTAGTGGTATGGCTAGGCATTTGAAAGAAGTGATAGAAAAGGATTGGGTCGATTTGAGGGGGGTACCAATTTTGGCAGTAGTTTTGGATCTCGAGGCTGTAGGAGGTCCTTTTGTCGGAACCTTTGGAATATCTTAGAGAGACATTCATTGAACTTTGTATATTTTCTATAGGTTGAATAAAGGTTAACTATAGGCATTTCTAGGAATTCTAGATGTAATAGATCATATCCCATTTTTGGACTTTTGGTTTCATCCAGTTGAGAACTGAAGGGTGGCTTAAGCATGAAAAGTTAGTTAAAGCCTATAGTCATGGTATCAGTGTTTTCCTTCATTAAAACCTTATGCTAAGTGATCCTATAGGCCAGTTCATGGATCATCATTATTGATTCAGACTCATCGATGCTTGCCATCCTTAATGAGGATTCTTCCTAGTAAAACTCACAATCATCTTCAATACCTTCAGGTATGCTTAAGACTTTCTTTCCTTTGTTCAGCTTGGAATTAGGAGTGCCAGGTGCCCCCTCATCAGTAAGAGCACAATTTAAGAGGATTATCTCTTCCTCAGAGTCCAGGGGTTTATTGAGGATGTTCTTAATTTCAACCTAAAGAATGGCCTTGACCTCAACTCAAAGGATGTTGGTTAAGCTACAATTAGCCACAAGTTTCTTTCGATGCTTTTTGAGTTGGTCATTAAGGCTTTGATTTCTTAATTGCTCGGCTATTTTGAATTCTAATAGTTGTTTTCTCTCCCTGTGGGCATGTTTTTAAGGTTTTAAGGCTTTGAAATGATGAGATTAGGGCAATTTTTATGAAATACATGTATGCACATTTAAGATGTATGATCAGGTATGATTGTTATGAAATGCATGTATGTAATGTTATGCAAAAGGATGCAAGATTAATATGAAGAATGAAGATGTAATGAATGCATTTTCTTTCATTACATGACCATAATTCTTAAATCTCTCTTTGAGATCAGCCACTATCACTGAAGCCTTACAAAAAGCCTAGCTAGGTGTGAAGAGCTCCGAGAGGAGACACTTAGGCAAAAAAGGGAAGAAAAGAAAACCTAGCTAACTGTAAAAAGCTCTAAAAGGAGACGCCTTAGGCAAAAAAGAGAAAAATAAAAGAAGTAGGCAAGAGCAATGGCAAACATCATAAATGATACACAACAAGAAGCATATACAATCATCATCATACAAGTATCATATAGCACATAAACACCTAGATACAATACCCAAAGTCCATAACCTTGAGAAAATGATACAACAAAGCAAACTATAAGCCAAAAGCCCTACACCTAGCTCTTAAAACAACTACATCAACTATGGCTGCCATTAGAAGCAAGCACCAATCCTGCTCAAACATCTCCCTCATATGATCCAAGCTCATTATCATTCATTGCAAAAGATAATAGCCATGACTCTAGCTTACCAATATGATCACAATAAGTTGTACACTCCCGCTCTTATTCATAGCTAGCGTAATGGTGTTCAGCCTATATAACATACTGCATATCATATAGGCATACATAAAACATATGCATAAAATAAATAAGTACAATAAAGAAGGCATACCCTCTGAGTGCTTGCAAATTCCAGAAAGCATTATTGTGCACTCACTGAAATGGTATACCAGTACTAATCAAAGAATATGGGAATCTATAAAGAGTGAGCAAATAAGTCAATCACCACTCACCGAATAAATGAAATAAAGGTAAAATGAGTGAAATAAAACATGAACATGAGAAGTGTCAGGAGGAGTAATACCCGATAGAGGAAATCTAGGGCAAAGCATATCAAAATGCACTACTTTATAAAAGATATATATCCCAAGCAAAGCCAAAGATGGCTGAACTGTCAAGTCCCTGAGAATAGTACTATAAAATGCCACATCGCTAGCATTGGCAGTCGCCTTAGTATGGAACGTGCCCTCATTCTCCTTAAAATAGGACCTAGATCTCTTCTGACGAGATCCTTATCATTGTTGATAAGCTCTCATAACTTATGTCAATTACAATTTGTTACTAAAAAAATTTGTTATATACTTGTACAAATCATGAATAAAAGCCCACCAGATTAAAGGAAGAAACTCTCGATGATCCACGTGATGGCCTATGAGATGTATCTACCTAAGGAGGTGGAAGTGGAGGAAAAGTGCCACTGGCCACAGTGTCAATCAACTGAGGGATCAACACATCAGCATAAGGCAAGCTCGCACTCTCTAAGAGACTCTCAGAGGAGTATCCTATCATGGAAGTAGTAAGCTCATCACCACTAAGCTTATCACCACTAAGCTCATGGCCCTATAACATGTCACTAGGGGGAGGAACAAGGACTCTCCTTGCAAATGGACCATCCCACCAATGATGGATTCTCTAACCCAAATACCACACTCTACTAGTAAGGCCAAAGAGCAACACTCATCTCTCTTTTAGCTGCCATGCAGTCACCTTCTCTACCATCCAAAATGACCTTGCCACCCACCAGCAAAGGAAGACTTACTCAAAAGGCAAGAATGAAAAGAGAAACAACCAACACAGCAGCAGTCAAACATACCTAATTAAGGGATAATTTTCCCATATAGTCTTGAGCCACTATGTAATCCTTAATCAAATCAGTAGTCCTCCTGATCCAATAAGAATAACGAGGAAAGTCATCCTTTAGGAAATGCTTGACGGTCGAACGAGGGAGAACCCTGAACTCATAAGCCTAAATATGTTACAACCAAAAAGTTAAAAATAATAAACTAAAGACAAAAAGCAAAAAGAACAGATGTGATAACTCCTAGTCATGTCCAACACAAACAAGCATCCGTAAATCCTTGAGTCACTTCCATATGCTACGTCAAGGCCTAAGTACATATAGGCAAAAGTGGCAGTACCCCAATATTACCTTGACAAGCCATTTAGATCCCTAAGAACAAGCAATAATCATAAACTACCTTAACCCAAAGGGTTCAAGAAGATGACATCACTCAATAAGTAGAATAAAAAGTAGCGAGCTAACTGCACTACTGAAATAAGACCATCATCGTACATTGTCCACACAAAAGAAACAAACTTAGTATAATGAGTGATGTACGGGTAACCAAACTTCATAAGAGTGGCCACCCTAAGCAACTCCATGGTAAGGCACCTCCTCACTATCATAAAAGAGCAGTCCTCCTCACTAAAGAGAATGAGCTCTCTAGAAAAGCTCAAGCTTGTAATAGCATTAAAGTCTAAAGGAGTGATGGTCATGTCCCCAACAAGGAGATGGAAAGAATGCATCGTGTCCATCCATTGCTCTATCAATGCATATATAATAATCTAACTCATTACATATGAGTCATAAGATAAAGCAACAATAACCCCGTCAAAGCCTTTCTTAGTAATCATCTACTTACACACAACATTATAATTGTCATTCTCTGATAAGTTGCTCTTGCATTCTTTAAATTGAAAGGCATTACTTTATAGAAATAAGTGTCTTATTTTGTTATGAAAGTTCTCTTTGCTTTATTAATAATGGCCATTAGGATTTGATTGTACCTAGAGAATCCATCCATGAAGGAGTATATTACACATGCAATGACACTATCAATAAATATATCTATGTGAGGTAAGCATGCCTTGTTCAAAACTCTGTAGTCATCACAAATTCTAACCCTTCCATCTTTCTTTAGTATTGGCACCATATTCGCTAACCATTTCGGATAGTCTACTACCTCTAGCAATTTTACATTGATATCCTTCTTAATGTCTTCTTTCACCACTTGGGCCCATTCTAGTTTGAGTTTTCTTAGTTTTTATTTTATTGGTTTGCACCTATCTTTAATAGGAATGAAGTGTTAAGCAATGTCTATGTCAATACCAACCATATCATTGTACATCCAAGCAAATACTTTTAAATATTTTATTAATATTTTTTCAAGTTCTTTCCTCTCTTGGGGTAACATCTTTTAAAATATATAGATTGCATGGTTCAGTTTTTATGCCAATGTTAAATGATTCAATGCATATGGAGTGAATGTTATATATGTTAATGTTTTAATCAAATGCAATGCACACTACCATCAGAAAAGATATCAAACAAGTAAGCAAAATATGATTTCATTGCATTAACCTTAGAGTTCATTATATCATTAGTTTCAAGTATATAAATTAAAAAAGTAAACTTTCTCTATATTAATTGCTTGATAAATGGTTCTGTCTTTAGATCAACTATTGTTTATATGTCTCATTAGTAACATTATCCCCATTACTAGTGGCAAAATGGTGGATGATTCTTTTCCTCCATGTTATTATGAAGTGATCCATAAACCTTTATTGTATCTTGCACCAGAGAAATCTATAAACCTTTATTCATTTAGATACATGTTGTTTCTCACTTAATTGTCTCTTTACTAGTGTCGGATAGTAGTGGGTGCATGACCTGAAACTCGATATTAGCACACACTTCATATATGTGTAGAGAATCATATGTTCCAGCTTCCACCATATACATATCCATCTTACCTGGTATTCTAGAGTATCCTTTATGCATTTGATCCATTCTTAGGCTACGATGTAGGCTGAGCATTTGTTGACACCCTTGAAGTGTCTCTTTAGGTGATTCCTGGGTTGGTATCTCATCCAGTTACCTGTGGGTTTGTTGAGTAAACTCAGCTTTTCTTGTAGCCTAATCTAAAGCAATAGTGGAGTCCCACTAAAGTTTAGACTTTTTATAATTTTGACATCATTTAAACCTTGAATGGTTTCTACTAGAATTAGTGGGAAAGGAGTCATTCCATACTCTATTCCTTTGATAACCTGGAGTATCCTATAATCTCCTAGCCCATCGAGAAGGTGAAATATTACATAAAGAGGTAACATGCAAGAAGGCATGCCCAAATTAAGGTTTTAGACTTCTTGGTGGTACAAGCAACTAGGATTTGCATGGGAATCAGTCGTATGTTCTCAATGACTAATTCATCAAGCTTTTGTGAGCTTAGATAAAGGACTTCTATTCCAAGTCCTAGGTATTCAACATTTTGGTTAACAAAAATTACTTCTTTAGTTTTTATGGGGATTTGTCCTACTATGGCACTGAATTCCTTATATAATAGGCATAGTTCTACAGTGTTGAATCAAAATACATGCTCTTAAGGGTCCTAGAATGATACAGTAGCATGCAAGAGTTCATAGTTGAGGTACACATGTTGGAATGTCTTGATGCATAGCATTTCATATGGTTACAAGCTTTTCCAATAAACATTATCAAGATTATGGACAAAATGTCTAGTGATGCTAGTTTGGGTTTGGAAGTTTTTGACCATGATGCCATATTCAAGCAAGCTTTGGATCCTAGCCTTCAATTTTCCATTGTTTTATCAAGAAGATTCAGCTTTATGATCACTCATGTTAAACAGATGATATATGACATGTGCTTGTAAAAAAAGGGTGAGCATGTATGAATGGGGTGGATGCAAAATCCTATAATGAAAGATGATCATTACTGTAAGAAATTGTAATTAATATGTATTATCTACATGTATATTATGTATGCATGATTAGTCTAGAAAGCTGGTTAGTATTTCCTACACAATGAACAAACCAATCATAAGTGAGTTCTCGCTTCCAACCTTATTTCTCCATAAGTTCATTAAGTCTCTTTCCTAGGTGGGTTTTGAACCTATAGGTATTAAGGACTATGGTTCCACTCTCGGAACTAGGCTATTTTAATTTATGTTGTTAAAACCAAAAGGTAAACTAAGGAATGATATTCAAATGTACTTGAGGTAATCATATAATGTCAATGTGAGGGTTAATTGTTGGGCCTCAAATGATATCCAAAGCTCATATGCGCCCATATGCATATTCCAAGGTTAATAAAAAAAAGGGGTCTGAGTTCTTGCCCCTATATCGATATTCAATCTATTTACTAAGATTTATGAAAGTATCATTCAATAGTTTACAATTTGATTCAGTTGATATAAAGGCCCAAAATCTAGTTGAATTGTTAACTCATTTATTTAATCTGATAAGAATAAATGGACAACATCTCACAAGTTCCATCATTGAGAGATGTCATGATTTGCTAGTTTACATAGACTATTCAAGCTAAGGTATATGATTCTTATCATTCCTCATGCTTCGGGCTCACACGAAGTAGATAAGAATCCTGTGGATCTAAGCATGAACATTTTATAAAAATTGACATTACGACATCATTCAATGATAGACACTATGAGAGTCATGTCATTTATGAATATCAAGTCAAATAAACAACATTAGGATAAGGATAGCATGTAAAGCTTAGTGGAATCCTAGTGGAACTTACTACTAGTTTATCTACGTGGGCTAAGTAAGGGTGAAAGGCCAAGGGTTCCTTTAGTGAGAATGCTCTCACAAGATTAGGGTTTTGGACTCCAGTTAGTGAGTCTAGTATTCTTTTAATAACTTGGGTCACCCCCCTTTAGGTAGGCTTGGCCACGATTCATGAACTGCCAGTTTCAGTTCATGAACCAGTGGTTCACAGTTCCAGGGTCAATAGAACGAGACCAGAATAGGGAACATGGTCAGTTCCAGGGTGGTTCAAGGACCGGTCGTTTCCTATTTCGATTCTAGTTCAAACCGACAAGTTTCGGTTTTGAACAGGTTCAATTTGGTATTATTTTTTTATTGCATAAAGTTGAAATAAAAATTTATTATGACATTTTAATAAGTGCTTTTTTAGTTAAAAATAAAAAAATTATATTTTACTTTGACTAGTTAACTTAAAATAATTTAACTAGTTAATTTTAGATAAAAAATTCAAAAAGATAGAAATAAAATTATTTTATGTTAGTTTTTATATAATATTGGTTAAAATAAATAAATAAATATATATATATATATATATTTATTTATTTATTTATAACAAAATTTAAATTTAAAGGGTATGAATTAAAAATTAAATTATACAAATAAATTAAAATTTATAATTGATTGTGATTTGAAATTAAAAAATTTAAAGAGAATTTAAATTAGGGTATATATGTAATTTTTTTTAAAAAATACTGATTTAGAACCAGAACTGCTAGTTCAAAACCATCGGTTCACGGTTCCATATAGGGAGAAACTAGCCCTGAATAGGTCCTTCCCGCAGTTTCAGGCCAGTTTAGGTTGGTTCCAAGTTTGACTAGTTCTGGTGCAATTTTAACCAAGTCAATTTCGGTTCCAATTCAGGGTCTAAACCACCCATGGCCAAGCCTACCTTTAGGACTTAGGTTATAGAGTCTAGTTAGATGAGCCCAATGATACAAGAAGTAAAGGCTAAATATGACAAATCTAACTCAGTCACCCTATGCTCTAGTGGAACTATGGTGGATCACTTTTTATAATGATCAAGTGATAAGGACTAATAGTGCATGTGTAATGTGTAGTGCAAATGCAATTGTGAAGGGCTCTATACGATTGAGTATTACATAATGAGAAAAAGTCATTTTTTAGTTGATCTCTGTTACTTAGAAATCCCCAATGGAGTCGCCATTGTTAGTGACCTCGTTTCTCATTTTGCTCTTATTTTTTATTTCTAAGGGACATGGCAACATTACCAAATAGGGATGTATGATGCATGTTTACAGTGATCATTATGCTATGATAATGTGCAATGATAATATAAGGGACGTATGATTACATTATTGGATCGAGAATATGATGACCCTAGTTTAGAATGCGATCTTGTCGCATTATTAATGTACACTATGTGATTTCACATTTTAAAACTAGAGATGTAAAATGATGATATGAAATGAGTAAAACGAAACATATATTATTCATGTAGCATGGAAATTATTAATCTCACCACACAAGCACAATAAGATTCACAAATGCTGGTGGCGATTAAAGTAAAATGTAGTGTGATAAAATGAATGTGCTAAAATGATTGTGTAGTCCTCAGATTCGATTAAGCTTGTGTGATTTTTAAAGCTTCAGCTTTGAGGGATTATCAAGCTTTCCTCGTTGAGAGGTTTAAAATAACATGTATAATAATGCTAGTTGGTATACCTTTGAAGCATGCTTTGGCAAAGATTAGGCTAGGTTTGCTAAAACAGAGATATAATATCCTAAGAAAAAAGTGGTAAGAGAGCTAGGCTTTTGTGGAAACGGGTTTTCAATGCCTTCGATTGGATAAATTTTGCAGAGTCTATATGTTTTTCTCTATAATTATTGTGTGTTATTATTGTCAAAATGCAATTTAGAGACTCCTATTTATAGTGCAAAGGTCAAGGAAGGGGTGTGAGAGTGCGTGGTTGCGCGCATTCCTATAATGAAGTGCTCAGCCATGCATGCGCATTTTAAGGCTTTTTTAGGGCTTTTTAAGGTTGGTTTTTAGGGGTTTTGGGCATTCAAGACACGTTTCTAAAGTCCTTTTTATCTAATTCAGCCTCGATTTTAGCACATGATACTTAGGGATGTTCTTGGCTACATTACACTTTTAAGCGATGCGCGCTAATCCTCGTGTTTTTTTTGGACTATTCTGGGACCACTTCTAGTGGTTTTAGAGCAATTCAGATGTATTTTTCAAAGTCCGTTATGTTAAAATTTATTTTCATTTTTCACAAAGTTAGGTCCCAATCTAATGAAATGAGCACCAGCTCAACAAGCTGCACATTCTGAGAGAAGATTGCTTAAAATAAGCCTATTATTGTTCTAATAGTTCATATTTCATAAGATCATAGCATAACTTAATGACTTGGTGTTCAATTTTGCACACTGGTGGAATTGATTAAGGTCTTAGGGTTGTACACTTCAAAAGCATTACAAACGAGCAGACTCTAGTCATGTTTGAAGATTCATTTCATCATTAGACCTAATTGGGGACAATCAAATTTGAGATATAACACTTCCATAAGCTGGCAAATGAACAAACCTTTTTAAGAAATTGAACCCCACAAACAACTTAGTTATTTATATGTTGGGCCTAGGTTTAGGAAACTAATATTTTTACATGAATAATTTTTAGATACATTATGAACAGTTTAAGGCAATGGGTAGTGGCACATGCACTTGGAAATGAAGGAGAGAGGCAACATTGGAGCAAAAAAAAAAATTTTTTTTTCTTCACAAACAACATCAAAGATGTTGGGTTGATAAAAAAAAAAAAAGTTAGGACAACATTAGAGTCAAAATGGTTGAATGAGGGATACTGATGTAGCAATTCATTGATTTTTTTTCATTTCTTTTAATTATTGTTTATTACTAAGGACTTGAGAGACTGTTTGTTGAAATGAGAAAAACAAATGTAATCATGAGCTTGTTAGTTTGAAATAAGAGAGTGAGTGGACTGAGATTATTAAGAAATTGTTGAGAAAAAAATTGAGAAAAAGTGAAAATAGTAGAAAAAATGTTAAGCAAAAAAATAACATTGAGTAAAAAAAGAGAGAACTTAAAAAAAAAGTATTAAAGAGAAAAAAATATTGAGAAAAAAAAACGTTGAGGAAAATAAAAGATGGCAATAGTAGCTTAAAAATAAAAAATGTTGAGTAAAAAAATGTTAAAGAATACCTTAAAAAAAATATTGAGCATGAAAAAACATTGAGCAAAAAAATATTGATAAAAAACAGTACCTCAAAAATAGCAAAAAAAAGTTTAGCAAAAAAATATTGAGAAAAAAATGAAGAAAGTAGAAAAAAAATGTTTGATTAAAAAAAAACCATAGAATGATCAAATTGATAAAGTGAAATAGTTTCTAGAAGAACTAAACAGCTTTTAAAAGAGTTATGGCTTAGATTTGAAAAAAAAAAAAAATCTTAAAGCTTTTTTTGAAAATATTTTTTGTCAATGTGACTTTTGATATTATTTTTTTTACTATTTTTTATTATTTTTGAAAAAAAAATCCCTTTTTTTTTAATTAAAAAAAGAAATAGGAATGTTATACCCTTGCAAAATTTAATAATGTAGTTGGTATTCCACCTGAACCTTTGTGGTTTATATTAATTCACTTAGTCGTGACTACAAGAATTTGTTAATAAAAACCAAATGAACTATATATATATATATATATATATATATATATATATATATATATAGTAAAAATTATAAATTATAAATTTGGTGTATGAATTTTTTAGTTTTTTTTTTATTTAAATGTCTTTTTTTTTTACAATTAAGTATCCAAACTTTATGAAAGCGTGCTAATGTAGTGTTTTCAGCCTATTTGATGCTAATTCATTGATCAATCAGATCAAACGAGATTTATTTTTACCCCAGTAATTAATTATATCATTTGTCATATGTATTGTATTATTTAAAGAATAACATGTCCTTATTTAGGGACTATTTATATCTGCGATAAAAGTTAATGTTAAGATTATTTTTATAAATTCATAATATTTAATAAGGGTATTTTTATTCTTTAAATAATCAATACATATGACACTTAACATAGATAATAATTAGGATAAAAGTGTATCTAGTTTGATCTAACTCAACATCCCGCCAACATCAAATCGGCTGAAAATACTACATTTGTATGTTTTTCTAACGTATATACGCTTAATTGCAAAACGGAAAAAAAAAATTACATTCAAATGGAAAAAACTAAAAAGTTCAGACTCCAAATTTGTAATTATTAAAAAAAAAAAAAGCTAAAATTTTGAGTTTTTGTTGGAGAGAATAAAAAAACTGTAGAAACAAATGTAGTCTCATTTATTTGCAGCCAATCCAAGAAACTAAATAAGGAAAGAAAATTCTTTTTCATATAATTACAAAAATTGATTTTGTAGAATATAATATAATCAACATGAAGAAGGAACCAAATTCAGATACAATTACAGCACCAACCGGACAAATATTCTTGATAAACCTTACTCTGTTTTATTAGAGAAATGTTGCTCACCAGAGGCAATCGGCAGAGTCCCACAATCATAAACTGCAGAACTGAAGGCCGTACGGCTGAAGAATCCATAGAATATAACATCCCTTAGAGTCTTCATCCACCAATTAGACCCACTTTGTTGAATCCATCCTGATAAATATGACCATGTTATCAACCCAGCAGCTCTGCACCTTCTTTCTTTAGCATATCCACATAGGGCACGAGCCATGTCCTCTTCCACAAGCCTTCCATTTTTTATAAAAGAATTGCCAATGTGTCTGCCTAATACCACTGCATCCTCTAGTGCTGAACACCCACCTTGTCCAAGGTCAGGTGTCATTGGATGCATTGCATCACCAGCTACTGTGACATTTCCCTTAGTCAGGTTTCCAAATATCACATTCCATGGTTGCCTCAACATCAATGGTGCCCATGTTAATGTTGATAGATCAGCATGTCGAACTACATCTAAGTATAGTGAAGGGAAATTTCCTGCATACTTGTCAATGAGTTCTTTTTGTATTAGTTCAGGGTCCTGTGGCATGTTTTTCCCTGAAACGAATTGAAGAAACTATTCAGAAGACTCCACATTATTTATATTTGATTATGTGCTTGACATGGTTGTTTAAGCGAAAGAGCATACTAATCTTTAGCTGTGTTTGATATGAATGTATTTGTAAAATTTTATGGAATTTATTTAGAAATCCAACTGAAAGCAAAAGATAATACTTTTCGTTCATCGAATTGACGGATACAAGTGCTAACCTTCACGGCAATTTAAAAACCAATATATCTCCTTGTCGTTTAGAGGGATGAAACCAGCCCTTTTGCCTTGATCCACAAATTGTTTGAATTCTGGCTTAAAGTCATGGCCTTCTGGAAAAACAGACAATCCACGCACAGATGATCTACCTGAATGGATTGGTGCAGAGAGTCCAAGCCAATTTGCCACCACCGAATGCACACCATCACACCCTATTAGAACCTAAAATCACATCCTCGAAAAGCATAAATGTCTCGCAAAACAGAAATGCAAAAATGGAAATTAGATATAAAATTTGATAATTGATAAGATACCTTCGATTTGATAGTAGATCCATCTTCTAAATGTACAGCAGGAATAGAAGCACCTCCTTGCTCCACCATTTCAATGGCAGCCAACTTTGAAGAGAACCAAATTGCATCAGCTGGCAATTCTTGTGCTAGAGCCTCTAACAGAGCCTTGCGATGAACTGATTTGGGTCCCTGTACTCTGCCTCTGTTTTCAAGTGAAGAGAATATATGCAAACAAAATCAGATTCAGAACTATATTGTATCGAAAATAATTGTAGTATGTGAAATTACTAGTTATTGACAACAAATAAATGTAGCTGATCTTGAACTGACAAAGCTTACCCACTGTTTCCAGAGAAGGAGACCTCTTGAACAGCTCCAGTAGAAACATCAGTTACAGATCCCCTAATATTGTATTTGAGAGAGAAAAGTTCATGAAGTTACATATAAACAAAAGCATAAGCTAATTGCTAAGTTGGTGATTACTAGCTAAATAAAAATAGGATTATAATGTCTATAACTCTTTATGTATGTACCTCAAGGCAGAAGAATAAAGGGTGGAGAGCTTATGAGAAACGCCAAGAGCATCAAGGGCAAGCCAGGCGTTGGGGAAAAGGGTTAAGGCAGCACCGGTGACTCTAAGCCCATCTGATCTCTCTAGTACCAGAGCTCGAATTCCTACTCTCTTCAATGCCACTGCAGTCGCCAACCCTGCTATTCCTCCTCCAACTATCACCACATCTTCCACCATCTCCATCTCTCCGTCTCTCCGCACCCTCTCTCAGTTTAAACGTGTTTGTTTGCGTGTTGTGTGTACATATATTATAACGGTCCATCCAACGTTCTTTTATAAACCTTGTAACTTTTTTTTTTATTTTTTTTTTTTTTTTTACAGACGCCATTTTTTACAACCTTAATAACTAATAAATATAACAACAATCGTTAGCGATAGGAATAGTGTTATCGTGGGAGTGCACATTACCATTTTACCATCTTTTGTTTTATTATTTTTTTCATTTTATTATTAAAAAAATTTATAAACTATGGATATTTAATTTTTTATACAATAAATTTACTCATGTGCAATTAGATTTTAAATTCAAAAAATTACTGACTACAGATTTTTATATCCTTATACGATGGATTCATCCGTATACAATTTAAATTTTAGATTTTTTAAAAAAATTATAAATTATGAGTATTTAAATTCTTGCACATCGGGTTCACTTGTGTATTTTATAAGCTATGGGTATTTAAATTTTTACATGATAAGTTCACCCGTGTAAAAATTACACACTACAAGTATTTAAATCTTTACATGACATATTCACCCGTGTGCAATTTATGTTTTAGATTTAAAAAAAAATTATAAATTATGGATATTTAAATTCTCTCGTGACGATTCATCAATGTGCAATTTAGGTTTTAAATGAAAAAAATTAATTGAATTTTCAAAAAAGAAAAATAAATAACAAGGGCAAAGGGAGGGCCAAAATCGTCTTTTACCCCCTAAAAATTTTGTCCAAAAGATTATGGCCGGCTAGGAGGAGATTAAAAAAATGGTAATGATATAGGAACATTTACATAAATACTCCATTTTTAAATGTTGTTAATAAAAATGTCCCAAATTTTTATTTTTTACAAATCTACCTTATTATAATTACAAGAGTGCTTCTTGCATCTTAAAAAATACACTTATGTTTTTATTTTTTAAATTTCTTTATTTTTCTACCTTTTTTTTTATTAATTTCTTCACAATTTTTATTTCCTTTTCTATTTATTATTTTTTTTATAAATTTTTATTTTATAATTTTTTCTTATTTTTTTCTTTTTTATTTTTTCTTGCCCTTTTTTCTTTCATTCTTTTTTCTTTCTTTTTATTTTTCTCTTTTTTATAAATTTTTATTTTATTTTATTTCTCTTTTTAATTTTTTTATTTTTGTACTTCCCATCTTTTTTAATTTATTTTCTCTTTATTTTTTTATTTATCTCTTTATTTTCTATTTTTAAAAAAAATTATTTTCCTTAATTTTTTCTTTTTTTAATTAGTGGATTATAAGAATATACAGAATATTATGGCAAAAATATAAGCAATTCATATGCATCAAATTTTCTATACATAATTTATTATTCAAGTTTTTAATGTGCAAAAAATGTAACATTTATTATAATTAAACCAACATGACTTTTTCTAAAAATTGATAATAGAACTTTAGATAAGGAAAATAAAGTCATAATTTAAATTTATAATGATTTTAAAATAGAATCAAGTTTATCAATATATTTCAAGTATGAAAAATATAATTTTAACATTTTTAAGATTCGAAATAGTCTAATATGCTTATAAAATACAAATAAAGCCTTATAACTTCAAATTAAAGAACCAATCCTAAAATATATCATAACCTAATTTAATAATGTGTCAAATAAAGGAAAAATAAAGATGGGTGTAGCTCAAACGGTACAACACTTGCTTAGCGTGTGAGAGGTATAAGAATCGATAGCCCACATCTCTATTCTTTTATTAGGTAGCATGTATTTAATTTTGTTATTTTTTTTACTTTTAGTTTCTGATCTTGTTTTAAAATTGAAGGGAGATGTGGAAGTGCTTTTAGTATTTCTAGTTCTAATTTAGGAGATGTTGCTAGTTGTGAAAATGGTGCTTTTGATTCACTATTTGTTGAACATTGTTGGTGGTGGGGATGAGCTAAAAGATTTTGTTGGGGCATGTTTTGTTTTATTATTTTTGTATCATTTTGGTTTTTGATACTTGTTTTTTTTTTTTTTTTTTTTTTTTTTGTGTTTTTGTTTTAAAAGCGATAAGAAATTGTCTAGGGATATTAGTTTTAATTCCAATAGTAATGATTGTTCTATTAAAAATGGTGTTGATGGTGATGAAGTGTTGAAAGATTCTAGTGTAGTATGTTCCCATTTTTGTTATATTAATTTATGTTGGTTTTATTTTTTATTTTTGGTTTCTGATTCATTTTTGTATTCTTTTGGTTTATTTTTAGTTTTTTATTCTTTTTTTTATCTTTTCGATTAACTTTTGGTTTCCAATTCATTTTTTCTAATTTTAGTTTCTTTCTTTGGTTTTGAAGAATGTATATGAAAATTTTGGTTCTCTCCTATAATATTATGTATTTAGTACATAATTTATAAGAGATGATTTTGTCAAATCCATACATGAATTGATCAAGTTAAATTAAATATATAACAATCATAAATTAGTTTTGGGTGAAAGTTTAGCCTAATGAATCAATCAATTAAAATCATTAAAAGAAACCTCTTTTTGATGTGAGTAATTAAAATTGAAAGCCTCAATGAATCAACCAATTACAATCATAGAGGTAGATGGATTCAAAACAAAGCAACCAAAGAATTATATTGGTATTTGAATTATGGTGACTTGGAAGTTTTGGAAAGTGAAGCTGTCAGTCCATTCGTGATTGTAGTGAATGAAAACAAGCAGTTATTGCATTTCCTGCAAATGAAATATGTATCAGCAACTAAAATTAAACCAAACATATTCTAAAATGAACTTGAAAAAAATGTCATTGAACTATTTCAGAAACAAAACATAAACTGAAAGGATTCTAAAATAAAGAAGGCGTATACATTATTTTTTTTATTTTTTAGAGAACTTTAAATAGATGTCATTAAATTATTTCAGAAACCAAACGTAAAATGAAAGGATTCTAAAATGCAGTAGGCATATATATTATTTATTGATTTTCCAAAGAACTTTAAACCGATGTCATTGAATTATTTCAGAAACCAAACGTAAATTGAAAGGCTTCTAAAATGCGCTTATACTGCATATGCTTATTAATCATCAAGATATATTGATAGCAAATAAAAAGTGTTAAGCCTCTTTTATACACAAGGAGTAAGGATTTCATAGACCATGCTTACAGTGAATATCAAAACAAAGATGAACCCAGATAATAAGTAGATTAAAGCATAATCAAGGCTAAATGAGCATGAAAAAATCCTAATAAATTGCAAAATAACAAGGGATGGAAATTCCCTAAATCCATTCTTTTATTAGGTAACATGTATTTAATTTTGTTGCTTTTTGGTATACTTTTAGTTTTTGATATTATTTTAAAAGTGCAGGGAAAGGTGGATGTGCTTTTGGTGCTTCTAGTGCTGATTTAGGAGATGTTACTGGTTGTGAAAAGGGTGTTTATGATTTAAAGTTTGTTGAAACAAATGGTGGTGATGATGAGTTAAAGGATTTCTTTTATTAGGTATCATGCATTTAATGTTATTACTTTTGGTTTACTTTTAGTTTCTAATATTGTTTTAAAAGTGTAAGGAAAGGTGAATGTGCTTTTAATGCTTCTAGTTTTAATTTAAGAGATGTTGCTGGTTGTGAAAAGGGTAATAAAGATAAGAAAAATAAATGTAAAGAAATTAAAAGTGGAGGAGATGGTAATAAGACAAAAGCTTATGATTTAGAGTTTATTGAAGCTGTTGGTGATGGTGATAAGTCAAATGATTCTACTCGGGTATGTTCTATTTTATTACTTTTGTATCCTTTTGGTTTCCTTTTGATTTTTGATAATTTTTTTTTATGTTTTTGTTTTAAGGGTGATACGAAATTTTTTGTGGATATTTGTTTTAGTTCTAATATTAAAGATAGTTCTATTAAAAATGGTATTAATGGTGATGAAATGTTGAAGGATTCTAATCTGGTGTGTCCTTTTTTTTTGTTATATTAATTTAGTATCTTTTTTGTTTTGCTTTGGTTTCTTATTTTACTTTTGATGTGTTGTTTTAGTTTTAGGGTAAAGAGACTGTATTTAATGATGTTAATAATCTTTTCATTGTTATTGATTTTGCTATAAAATTTGCTTGTTATTTGAGGGGATATGTATGTTTTTATTTTTTATTTTTTTATATTTTGTTTATGGGTGACTTTTTTTTTATTTGAATAGGTTATTAAAAAGGATGATTATGTGTCTCTTTCTTACTAATATGGTGTTATTAGTGAACATAGTGTTAAGCTTGTTGCTATATGTAATATCCCGTGTTTTTAAATGTTTTAATATTTCATCGGGATATGCAGTGTTAATAATTTTTGTATATATATTATGATATTTTTACGAGTTGATAGTATTTAAAATCTATTTTAATTATTATATATTATTTTAAGTGCTTTACATAAAATTTTCCCGGAACTTGCATTTTCGGGGAAATTTTCACATAAATAATTTACTATTAATTATTTTAAATAGATTTACAGACTTGCATGAACTCATATATATTTTTTAAAAATACTAAATAACGTATATATGTGTACTTATTTATTTAATTAGGGTTTAATTAATTACCCTATTATTTTATTATTTATTTATTAGTTTTATTGTTATTTAATTATTTTATTAAATTATATTTAATTAAAATATTAAATTATATGTGTGTGGTGTATATTTAATGTGTGTGATTTTATATTATTTTAATATATAGTATAATGTATATATATATATATATATACATATATATATTTAATATTAAAACAAAAATACAAGTTTAGTTTATTTATAAAATTGCCATCATCTTCTTCCTCCTCTCCCGACCGTCCCCATCACCGTTCCGCCACCTTCCATCTCGATTTCTCACCGTCAGTGTGCCTCCCGGCGTGCCATCTCCTTCCTCAGCCTTCCCCCACTGCCTGTTGCAGCTGTTTCCGGCGTCTGGAAGCCGTTTTTGGCCGGAAAGCCGAAAGTGGAAGCTAACGTCGTTCACGACGTTTCCGGCCACCATTTTCGACACCGCCAGTCTCTTTCATCTCCTTGAGCTCCGATGAGTGTGATTCCAAGATTTTTTTCACTTAAAATGGTCTTGATTTGCTTAGGTTTCGATTTTATAATTTCGGCCATTTTAGGGTTCTTGATTTTTTTGAACTTCAATTTGATTGATTCATGAAAAATTCCTTCACAAATGTTGTTCCCCTTAGCTTAATATACATGTATGAATTTTTTTTAGAATTTTTGGGAATTATTTTGATTTTTGGGTATTTTTGAATATTTTAATATTATTTTCTAATTTTCGGAAATTAATTAAATAAATTATGAAATTGTGTTTTATGATAACTATAGGTGTTAAAAATGAATTATAGGAATTTATTTGAAATTTTTATGAATTTCTATGTATTTATTTTGAATTTAATTAGGTTTATGTAATTTTGGAAAATTAGGTTAATTGTGTTTTTAATTGAAATTAATTAGTTAATTGAGTTTAATTATTGATATTATTGATAAATATGTTGATAAAATTAATTTTATGCAATTATATTATTTTTGGTGAATTTTTGGAGTAATTTTAGTATATATATATATAGGGGTATTTTGGTAATTTTACCCTAATTGACGAAAAGTGTAATTAAATTGGTTTTAATAATTATTTAAGGCATAAAAATGATTTCTGCAAATTATTTAGTATTTTTAATTGATTAAAACTATTTATCGTGAATTATTTTCAATTATATATATAATATACGATTTTTGTAAATAAAATGAGTTTTTATCGGTTTTTACTGTGTTTTAAGGTTAATTACATAATTTCTACTTATAAAATGTATTTCTGTGATATAAGGGTATTTTCGGTATTTTTATAATATTCTGTGATTGTGGACCCTGTTTGGTAGACTGTAGTTTGGAGTCCGACCGAGGGGTTGTGATTGTAATTCTATGTTTATTTTTGAAGTGTGTTTCTTTACAGGGCCAGCTCTACTCTTTGAGTAGAGAGATGTCCATTTTACAGGGGAGGTTCTGTCGAATTTTTGGTAGAATTCTCGTAAAATGTGATGTCTGGTCGAACTCTAATTCTAATTATGTGTCCAATATTCTAGATCGAGTTTCTAGGGTTTTCTGTTAGGTTATTCCTGATGTCTGTTATTTTTGTTTGTTTAGTTGCGCCAAGACCGAGGCCTAGTGGAATAAGTCCGTCGGACCCATCTCGAGGAGCGCACTAAGTGTGAGTTACTATTCTATATATATATATATATATATATATGCTTTAGGGTGCATGATTTAGAAATGTATGTTATTTTGATTAATTATGCATAAATAATTCATTTGGTATTTAAGTTTATCTTTAGTTTATAATTGGTATATTTTCAAATTATATGCATGTTTTATTAATAAATTATGCTTAAAATGGTTTTGAATATATTTCTAGCTTATTTTGTTATTATATTGGATTTATTTGACATATATATACTCAAAATATACTTGGTTTACTTTTGGTATATTTCTAGTATATATATGGTTTATGTTGCAATTTATTTCAAATTCATGCATCATTTACTTTTATGAATGAATGTTTTATATTGTAATGAAGGATATCAATAGAATGTGCTACCTAGTGGGCAGCACTAGGACCGAGTACGTACCGGTACGCTTATAGCATTTAGGCTATATTACTAACCAGTTTGAGAATATTGATTGGAATTGATTTATTTGATGTGTGAGATATGATTTGGGAGTGTGATTGCTGGAGCTCGGTTGACCAAGTGTCTCGGGGCCAATCACACTGACAGTCAGACTACTGGAGCTCGGTTGACTTAGTGTCTCGGGGCCAATCTACTGTCTAAATGGAATAAGTAAATATTTTGGAATAAGTGAGCCTGTATGGCTAGAGTGTTGTCTAACACTGTTTTGAGGTTGCGATATTCTAGGGTTCTATTTGATCCTTCATAACCGATGATTTTCAATAAAAATATATAAAATGATTTTATTGCATTTGTATGTAATTGCTTGTATATATACATATTATATATATACTTTTGATTGTGTGCATTGGCATTTAGTATGCATGTATATATATTATAGTAATTCACTCAATGAGGTCTGACTCCCCTCTGTTGACCATTTTTCAGGAGAGTCATCTTCCTCAGACCTCAGTAGCAGGCCTGTACACCGGATTTCTTCCGCCTCGGCTTCTTTATGTAAACTGCTTATTTGAGTCTTGAGTTTTATTATTTTTATAATCTAGACACTGCAGTAGTTGTAAATAATTGTGGATTTTATGTATTATATTTGTATGAGATATGTATTTTAAGAGTTTAAACTAAAACTTGTATAAAAGGATTTATCTATATATGAGATATGGAGTTTTATTTTGATAATTATGATTTTATTTCCGCTGCATTAAGAGCTGTTGTTATTATTATTGCATTATTTTATTTTATTTTTAGGCTTGCTACGGGTTCCGGATTCGAAAGAATTCCCGTTCCCTAGCGCCAGTCATGGTCCCTGTTTTAGGTCGTGACACTATAGTTTTTTTTTCTCTTGCTTTTTGGTTTATGTTGGGTTCCGATATTATTTTATATATGCAGATGATGATGATGATAATAATAATAATAATAATAATAATAATAATAATAATAATAATAATAATAATAATAATAATAATAATAATAATAATAATAATAATAATAATAATAATAATAATAATAATAATAATAATAATAATAATAATAATAATAATAATAATAATAATATATTTAATCAAAGATAATGAAAAATATAATGAGCTGAATAAAAGTGTAAGATATTCTAGTATTTTTAAGTTTTTTTATGTGTGATTTATTTCTATAGCTTTTTGTTTTATGTTTGGTTTCTAATGTTGTTTTATATATGTAGATGATGATGAAGATGATAATAATAATAATAAATTTAATCAAACATAATGAAAAATATAATGAATGGAATAAAAGTGTAAGAGGTTGTGAATTTTTTTTAGTTTTTTTTTTATGTGTGATTTATTTCTGTAGCTTTTTGGTTTATGTTTGGTTTATGATATTGTTTTATATAATAATAATAATAATAATAATAATAATAATAATAATAATAATAATAATAATAATAATAATAATTAATCAAAGATAATGAATGACATTGACAAAATTAACCTTTTATAGTTTTGTGTATGCCATTCAAATTGCCAGACTTGTATTTCATAAATATTCACTAATAACATGTACTTTTCCCAAAAAAAATGAAAATAAATTGTCATCCATTACACGAGGCCAAGGACACAAAGCTTGTAGATTATTCCTAGTTCTTTTATACTTCCATAACCATACTTGAGATTATATTATATCTAGTGAATGCCAACATAACTATTGCTTATATAACTCGATGAGGAGGTCTTGAGCTAGTAGCCAAGGTGGAGACTCCAAGACCAAAATGTATTTGGTTGAATTCTCAATTAAATCAATCTTTCTTAGGTGTATCATTTGTCTTTATCAATCATTACATCGAATCCATGAGTTTGCACTTATAAACGTCAAAGCAAAGGAATTAAGCTAAATCAGAATCATCAAAACTGCAACAAAGTTACATATTAAAGAAACTAATAAAAGCTTGAATCATTTAACCTCAATAATTCAAAAGCTAAAACTTTTCAAATCTATCAAACTAAAGATATAAGCAAATCAACATTTTCTTAGAAATTAAAGCATTTTTCTCTATTCTCTTCTTCTATTTATTATAAAAATATTATATGATATGTAGTGTAACTGCCCCTACAAGCATGGAAAGGGAATCACTTTGTAGCCATGTTATATTGCTTTATAATTACTGACAATAAAATTTCTATTAATTATGATGTGCTAGCATAAAAAGAATAGCCTTCAAGAAATCATCATTACACTATACAAATATAAAACTCTTTAAGAAATCATAACAAAATGGTGTACCATCCCTGACATCCTTTATTGAGATAGGTAATAAGCTTCATAGAGAGGTGCTATGGCATTCAAATCTCCCAAAAAGTAACATCAAAATAGGATTTTGATATCATACCTGAAGGCATAATACGTAGCATCCAAACAAACTGAATTTTCAATAGCATTAGCAACCTTTGCAGACTATATTGATTGCTATAATAATCTTTATAGCTACAAGCTATGAAATTCAATTGTCCTTAAAAGAAAAACAAAGTGTCACTAAATTTGATAACTAATCTAAACTCATATAGCATTGCTTATCTAAATCTGATGGGTAACCCTGCAATTTGTCATTGAGATCACATACCATTCCCTGCACATTTTGTTGAGTGTCAAGATATCCATCTAAGTTTGATGACTTTGAACTTAGTTGTTCCTACAATGAACTATTTTATAATATGAAAGTTCGAGAAACAATCATCATTCACATCACTAAAGAATAATATATTTTGATGTTCACTATGAGACTATGTCATACCATCCCTTGAACACTTAATTGCATTTCATAAGAACAACCTCAAGTTAAAATCATAAAATTTCACACATCCCACTTTTTTCTAAGCTTGATTCCCTAAAACCCACATAAAACTAAAAGCACCCACAACTTTTTTTTTTTTTGCATAATGACTCAATTAGCTTAAACCTTGAAAATAATTTTACACCAAGTTTGGGCAATGAGTAATAGAAAAATAAAATGAAAAAATACTTACTTTGAAGCTTCTTATCCATGAACCTAAAATCCCCAAATTCCTAAAAGAACAAAAAGAAAATAGAAAAATATTCATCCATGAAAGAATATAATTGGAAAAATAATCATAATAACTACACTGAAAAATAAAAGAGAAGAAAAGAAGAGAAGCACTTACTTTTTCAGATCTGGGGGCTAACCTGACTGACTCATACTGATACGAATCAAGTGTAAGAGCTATAAAGTAGATCATCTTAACAAATAACAATACAAAAAAAAGATTGAGTAGAAATAAAGAGATGAAGAAGAGGGTTACCATTTTTTTTAATATTGATGAAAAGGGGGCAGTCACATAAATAAATATGGCTAAGAGGAAACATGTGTAATTTTGAAAAACTTAAGGTATTTTTGTTGTTTTAGTTGTATTTTGGGTCATTTATGAAAAAATCCTAATGATATATGTCATAGGCCTAATATGAATAATATGTTACAAGCCCTTTAAAAGAAAAAAATAAATAAATAAATAAAACCCCTTTTTAGCTCTAAATATAAGGAGCTACTAATTGGAGGAAGCACTTTAAGAGATTCATGGGCCTACAACACACTATTCATGTTGGACCCCATGACACCAATATTTATCCTAAAAAAAGGGGATGGGTTTGTATTTTTGTAAAAATAGACATTCAAAAGAAACTACTCCCGATTGCATTGGGACAGTTCAGTAAAAAAATAATAATAAAAAATATCAACACTCTTTAATAATACATGGTTTTTGTCCTAAGAAACATCAAGGTGTGTATGTGTGTGTGTATATATATATAGTGCATTTTATAGTTACTTTGTTTCTTACAAAGTAACATATATTTTATCAATAATCACTATTAAAAAATAAAATATACTTTCATCATATGATAATAAAGACAAAGTAATATAAAAGTAACTAAAAAATAAAGTAAAGTTATTAAGCCCTTCTTTTTGACAAATGTTAGGCTACCGTTTATTTTTAATGAAATTGTAATTTTTAAATAATGAAAATTGTCATTTAGAAACTCTCTTTCATCAATACCTTCTCTTTCCTCACATGCATACTACTATTAATCTAGTTTTTTATGTTCACTTATCCTCTTACTATTTACCTTTACCCAAAAATTTCTTTTCCTATATAACCATAAAAATCTAGACTTTTAATTTCACTTCTCACTGTCATTACCTTTTGGTTATGGGAACATAACCACCAGGTTTTCTTTGTAATTTATTATTTGTTTATTTATTTTGAATAAAGTTTTTATATTTCAAAAAAATCTAGATATATAATGATTTTTAATGGGCAACTAAAATAAACCTCTTGTTTAAAGGAACCATAAATGCAATAACTCAAAATTTGTTTGTTAATGATTATTTATTCCCCTATTTTGACCGTTATCCATTTCAAAATTGACTCCTCACCTTCACTACCATTTGCTTTTGAGCTGTTACCATAAAAAATGAGTTTTTTTTCTTAATGTCTTTCAAGTGGTAATGTCGCCACATCATTCATCATCACTATTATTTCCGCCTTCTTCTTGAATCACTAACCTCAATTCATAACTATCGCTTTTCTTAACAAACTTAAATACCCATGTCACTTCTCATCATCAATTTTCTAATAATTCTATTACCAATTTCTAGTTATTGTCCTTTGCTTTTGGGTTTCCTATAATGGTTACAAGATTTTCTTGTATTACTAGAATTGTCACCACTTCTGCATCTAAAGGAGGAGTAGCCAAGTCATGGGGTAACACCACCATCATTTGTCCATCGGCATCGATTAGTGGCAGCGTTGGTTTCTTTTTTAGGTACTGATAACACTTTTCTCAAGTTGAATCATCATTTATATTCATGCTGATGATGCCACTAACAGAGATGCTATTAGGTCAATAAAAATTTGACTCTGAGATTTTGATTTTTTTTTTTGTATTTTTAAGTGTTTTATATTAATAATTAATTATGAATAAATTTTACTATTATACTGGTTGTGATAAGTTTTTGGAGATAATTTTGGACATGTAGGGTTAGAGTAGTAAAGGGACGGTGGCTGTGGATTGTTGATGATGGAAAATGGGTGAAGTTGGCAAGTTGCATAAAGGTGGAACAAGTTTAATTTAGAATTGATGATGACAATTTATATGGATGAGGGAGGGAGAAAGATGGTAAAAGTGAAAATAAAATAAAATAAAATCTTGGAGTTCAATTGATATATTTATATTAAAAAATTACAATTTGGTATAAGAAGAAAATGGATGGTATGTCATTCGTTAAATGAGGCGCTCAAAAATATTGTTCTTAAAATTATTATGCTTAAATGAGACAAGAAAAACATTAAGGGCCAATGTACTCATCAGAATAAACATTAAGGGCAATAATGTACCTTTTCCCTTTTATAATTTGAACATGTAAAATAAAATGACTATAAATTTTACTATACAAATTTTATTTGTAAATTAATATTTGTTTTATGATTAAACATGTATTGAAAATTCACTATAAAAAGATTCAATTGATGAGTGTATTTATTTTATTTCAAACAATTAATTAATATTTAAAATGTCAAATATTGTATCAAAGTTGACATTTAAGAGTAGATTATCTAAAAATATTATTTAGATATAATTTATTATTAAAATGTTACTAAATTTTATTTTTAACACATAATTCTAGATTTCTAATCCATCATGCATTACTTATCAACTTTATAATAAATCATGAAATAATAATAACAATATATATATATATATATATATATATATATATATATATATATATATATATATAATTAGTTCTGGTTTCAATTTTTTTGTTTGATACAGTTCGATTCAGAGACAATTTGGTTCAGAGAAAGTCAAATGGTCAACGAAAATTTTTAGTTCTAGAGATTTTCGGCTCTGTTTTTCAGAATGGTTTGGTTTCTCCAAGACTTATGCATAGCCCTAGGTGGGTGGGTGTGTGTGTCTGTATAATATATGAAATTTTTATCAATAAGACACATTGTTGTTAGAATTTCATGATTCACGAATCGAATCATACAATTCGAGTCGATTCAATACAAATTCAATGTAAATTTATAGGTGAATCAAAAAAGTAAGAGAATCGACATTGAACTGTAAGACACGAATAGGTTGTCTATTAAATAAAATGAATCTTATTTGAGAAACCATACAATTAGAGGATAGAAAAAGTTATGGTCTTTAATTAAAAACACTTAAAGGTTAAATTTTCAAAATAAAAATACAAACCTAACTTTATTCTTTTTTTTCCACATTTTGCTAATTTGTTTCATTAATTTAATGGGATTGGCAAATATAATCAACTTCATAAATTATTTTATAATTCTTCTTTTACTTTTTTTTTAATTATAAAATAAGTAATTTTAATTTAAGTTTTTATTTTTTTCTTTCATTGATTTGTTTCTTTTATGGTAGTTGTTTCTTTCAACTTTCATATGGTTTTTATAGAGTTAAAGAATCGGCATTGTCGGCTTTATATTTAAATTTCCTCTTTAGCTAAAGATATATATGATTACCACTATAAATTATATTATTTATATTATATTAAATATATTATATTATATTATTAAAAAGTTTTAGTAATGAGTAGTATCATGTAATATATATTAAAATTAAGCAATATCTTATATGAAATATACTTTTATATAAAATATATTATTTATAATTAATATTATTAATATAATCTGAATCTTATGATTCAATTCGAATTTTGATTCTCTATTCACAAATTGAGGATTTCAATTATTAATTCAAATCTCGATTTGACAACTATGATATGACATATTTTTTGTTGGCTCTCAATTAAAAATTTAATATTTTGCATTTTGCATTTTGTAGTAATGGAAACTAATATATAATTTTTTAAAACACTTTTACTTTATATTGCATTGATTTTAAAAACATTTAATTTGGAACATCCACTTTTTAATTTATGAAAAAAGTAATTTATAATTTTTATGATATTGTCATACCTCAAATTTAACTATCCCTAAAAAGATCCAATGATGAAATGAATCCTTGAGAAGACTAGACTCTACTTGTTCATAACACCTCTGAAGGGTGCAACCTTAAAGCACCCAACTAACCCCACCAGTATGAAAAATTGATCACATGGTCATTAAGTTGTGCTCTGACCTTGCAAAATACAAATTATCATAACAACGAGAGGTTTATTTCGAGAAAAATACTCTTAGAATAGTCAGCTCATCAGGTCAGTGCATATTTCATTAGACTAGGACCCAGCTTCATGAAAAAACGTAAATCAATGTTGACAAAATGGACTTTGGAAACACATTTGGAGGGCTTTAAAACCTTTCAAAGTGGTTCTAAAATGGTCTAACACAACCTGAGTATCAGCGTGTATCGCTCAGAAGTACGCGTAAACACTCCTAGGTATCATGTGCTAAAATTGAAGTCGAATTTGGCAAAATAAACTCCAAAAATGCATCCGGAAGGCCTAAAAACCCTAAGAACTAACTTTAAAATAGCACACGTAGAACTTAGGAAGAGTGCGTAGAGCGTCGAGGTGTGCTTGAAAAATGCACACAGGCGCACGTGACCACACGCACACTATGCATGGTCATGCGCACTTGGCATGGCCATGTGCAAAAATACACTCATACACGCATGACCATGCATACACCACCCCATTCTACACATTTTTTCCTATAAATAGACCCCTATATTCCCCCCATTTTAGAGGGGGAAGCAAGTGAAGACACACCAAACTCAAGAGTCAGTTCGATCAAAGGCATGGGAAACCCTTTCCCATATAATTTTTGCTCTTCCACAACCTTTCCTTTAGGTGGTTAGATCCCTTTTCCACTAAGCCCAGCCTCATCTTTTTCAAAGCACACTTCAAAAGTATATAGTATAGCATCATTCTACTATCATTTTTGCATCTTTTAGTGTATTCCTAAGATCTTGGTAGTAGTCATTGTCATCATCAGCTTGAACTGGAGTGTGGGGAATCCCCTTTGCCTTATCTATCCTCTGGTGAATAGATGCAATGCTTCATTCAGTGGTGTGCTATTCCTATCTCAGCCACTTTTGGCTTTGATTTAGGCTTGAATGATTTTAGCTATTGTGCCATCAGAAAGCAACTTTTGAATCCCCTCTTTTAGCTTGTCTTTAAATTATTGACATAAGGTATCTTCTTGGTCACTCATGTTTGAATGTAGTATTCCTCTACATTTATTAAGGGTTAGCTAGATGAATGATGCATGACATGTGCCTGCAAAACAAAAGGATGAGCATGTATGCATGTAGTGGATACAAGAAATCCTATGATGGGAAAATGATTATTCGTGCAAGAAATAGTGCTTAGTATGTGCTATCTATATATATATGATGTATGCATGGTTAAAACTAGTTAGTTTTTTGACATAGTAAAACAAACCAATCACAAGAAAGCTCTTGCTACTAACCTTATTTCTCCATGAGGTCATTCAGTCTGTTTCCTATATGGGTTTTGAACCATAGTCATAAGGGGAAAATGGTTCCACTCTCAGAATTAGGCTATTTCAATTTATGTTGGTCAAAACTGATGCGAATCCGCAAGTATACAGGTGAAGTTATAGAATAGGACGTTAAGTCCAAATATCGATCCCATAGGGAAGATGTTAAGTACTAGTTCACTTGATTTACGTGCTTATCTAAAAAAAATTTATGTTTTAAAGCATTTAAAATTAAAAATAAATTAATTTTTTATGAAATAAGCAGTGTGTAGTATGTACTAAAGTTTCTCTTTTCACTTAGATCTATATTAACTTAAAATCTAATTTATATAATATCTCTCAGTCATGTTTAAGATGCTACCACTGTGATTCTCATAAATATCTCTCGATCATTTACAAGGTGAGCTTATTATTTCAAATATTAATTCAAATAAAGGGATTCTCACCTCACAAAACTCTAATCAATAGATCCATAATAAACTTACGCTCTAAAGGTAAAATGCAATATTAACTCTTAATCGATATCTCTACTCAAATTAAGATTTAATAATTTTATTTTAGATCCCAAAGTGTAAATCTCCTCTCAGTCTCAAAACTCTTAGCATTGGATAACTCAATATAAACATTACAACCATAGGTATAAATCTCCTCTCAGTCTTAATATACCAACTTAAATAATTGAATCATTCATAAAGCATAAGAATAAAATCCATAAACATAACATGAACTGAGACTATATTTAAAAAGCAATATGAGTTCAATACATTTCCAGGTTACTCAAATAACTCTAATACAAAGAACAAGAAAACCATTAACAAACATAGCAAACATAATCAAGATACAAGATTAGAAAAGAGAAAAATCCCTAATCCTTGTCAATGTAGCTCTAGATTGCTAATCTCTTTACTGTCTACTTGTACTCTGATACAGATGAATGAGCTTCACTCTTTCTCCTCTCTGTAATTCTCTCTGATTATTCTCTGTTTCTCTCTATCTCTCCATTTGTAATTCTATTATTCTCTCCTTTTCTCTACTCTGCTATTTTATAATGCTTTTATATCCTTAAAATTAGGGTTGCACATGGTGCATGCGTGGTTCAGGTAGAATTTCCTTAAATATGCAAGCCTTGTCGTGCATATGTAAAGGAAGTCTTTAGCACAGTCGTGATATGCCTTTTATGGCCGTGCATTTTTCTTTTAGTGCAATACACGGCTATGTTGTGCTTTGCACGACTGTGTTCTTCCTTAGGCAATTCTTGCCACGACCATGCTTGGAATTGCATGGTCATGCATACCTTCAAGCAAATTTTGGCATAACCATGTTTGGCATTGCATGGTCGTGCATGTCTTTAGGCAAATTTTAGCACGACCATGCTTGGCATTGCATGGCTGTGCATAATCAATGCACACCTGTGTTCCTTTCTTTTACTTCGGGCTTGATCTTTGACTTTTTTGCACAATTGTGATGCATATGTATTTTAATTCCTATAGAAAAAATAAAAATTCAGTGAGAAGAATACACAAAATGGATAGAAAATATAAAACTTCTAATTTATTTAATTAATGTATGATTTTTTCTCTATTTTATTTAAATATCCTATTATTTTCTAAATGCTAATTCTATTAATTATTATGCAGAAAATGGAAAATTATGCACCTAAAATGAGATATTATTAAATTAAAATGAACCTAATTTTTAATAAGAAAATGCAATTATCAAATACTCCTACACTTGAACTTTTGCTTGTCCTCAAGTAAGAACCTTATTATAAAAATAATATAAGCATATTAAAATAAAATTAAAGATAGTTTAAGAAATACAGTAATGGATTAATACAAGTATTATTTACCCAAACTGAGGTAATAAATTGAGAAAAAGACTGTGAATATTAGCAAGTGAAGCATACCTCTCAAATGAATTATTCATAAGAATTGATGAACTAAAACTTATAAACTAAGGAAAGTCAAACATATTAAAATTATTAGTCAACCCTTAAGCTAAATATGATAACCAGCTGAATTTTTATTTTAATTAATTTTTTTTATTTATGCTGGATTAGAATCCTTCCCAACATTGATATTCCCTACCATTCCTGTATTACTGAGTATGAATACTGTCGTTAGGTACCTTTGGATTACTCATACTCAATTTGAGAATTCGAGTAGAATGGAGATTATTAAAGGCTTTAAAAGTTTTTTGCTCCTCTAATATTTTTTTTCAGCTGAATTATCATAAAGTAGAAAAATGGCTTTCCTAATAATAAAAATCTATCCAAATCTCTTTATTACCAAAAATTTTATCCAAAAATCATTTAAAAAAAAGGTATATATTTAGGTTGATTAAAAGTTAAAAAGTCTAATTCTTAAGCATTAACAAAGCTTTAAACCATATACTACAAGAATTAACCACATATTGCATCAACTAAAACTTATAATTATAACAAGTTAGCAATTATTATTATTATTATTATTATTATTATTATTATACATTATTTGCAATAAATAAAGGAAAAATCACTCAAAATTAATAAGATAAAATACTAAAAGGTAAAGTAAGAAAATACTCCCCTAACACTTGAATTGTACATTATGCTCAATGTGTTTCACTGTAAGTGGAAGACAAAGTAAGGGTGTCAGATGGTCCATATGAAGATGTAACGTCACATGCCTCTTAAAATGAATATACACGCCCATGTTATATGTGAATGCATGGATAATGTGCATGCCCGTGCATATTAGAAGCTTGAAAATTGCATGGTTGCGTTAGATGAAGCATGGTCGTGCAACTTGTAAGGATTAAAATTGCATGGCCGTGCACCTTGTAAGTATTAAAATTGCATTGTTATGCCAGGTAAGGCATGGCCATGCACATTTTGAGCATGAGAATTGCATGGCTTTAGTGGCTTAAAATGACACAGCCGTGCTAGGTGAGGTATGACTGTCTTTTGATGCCCGATTGCATTGGTGTGTCACTTAGTGGCACACCCATGCTACTTTTGTGAAGCTTGGCCCTCTTTATGCATGCATACATCGTGCAATAGTAACATATGTCCCCACTTTCAAATTATCATTCAAAGCCACTCCAAACATTTTCAAAGTTAATCAAACATTCAAGCAGACAAACAATTATAGAAATTTATAAATAAAGACAAAAGTAAAGAAAACTTCCCCAATTTATTTACAGATGCTACTGTACTCTGTATTCTTAACATCAGTTATGATATGAGAATGGTCTCTGCTTCATGTATATCCAGGGTATTCAGAAAACTGCATAAAGAATAAAGCTCCTTAGGGGGCATCAAACTAATTAAAAAAAATTAAATAAGTAAATAAAGAACACTTGGGTTATCTCCTAAGAAGTGCTTTGTTTATCTTTGGTCCTAAGCTTGACTATGGCCATGTGGTTCTTCATTTCTCTAGTGAAAGCAGAGTCTCCTTGATCTTCATTACAGGTGATGGTCATTGTGGTGCACCCATATCAACTATAGGTGTCTCTTGTAAGTCCTGATTGCTTATAAGTTGTGATATCTCCTCCTTAAAATACAACTTAAGTCATTGTCCAATCACCTTGAAGGGTTCACCTTTATTGCTTTGAATTACCAGTGCTCCATGGGGAAATACTTCCACTACTGTAAAGGGACCAGACCATCTAGACTTCAGCTTCCCAAGGAAGAGTTGAAGTCTTGAATTGAACAAAAGAACCTTGTCCCTTTTTTCAAAGTGCTTTGCCTTAATCATTGCATCATGCCATCTTTTAGTCTTGTCCTTGTAAAGTTTGGCATTCTTATAAGCCATATTCCTGATTTCCTCTACTTCATCTAGTTGGAGAAGCCACCTCTCCCCTACTTTCTTGTAGCCCATATTCAGGGATTTGATAGCCAAATATGATTTGTGCTTGAGCTCCACTAAAGATGAAAGGCCTTACTAAACACCAAAAAATATGGTGACATTTCGAGTGGAGTCTTAAAAGTAATTCAATAGGCCCATAATGCATTGTCAAGCTTAAGTGCCCAATCTTTCCTAGAGCTATTCACTGTCTTTTCTAGAATCTTCTTAAGTTCTCTATTACTCACTTCAACTTGCCCATTGTTCTGTAGGTTGTATGGTGTAGAGATTTTATGCTTTACACTATATATTGCTAGGAGGACTTCAAACTGTTTGTTGTAAATATTACTTCCTCCATCACTTATAATGGCTCGAGGAGTCCCAAACCTTGTGAAGATTTTTTTCAAGAACTTCCATACCACTCTAGCATCATTAGTAATACAAACCTGAGCCTCAACCCATTTTGACATATAGTCAACATAAAAAAGAATGTATTAACTCCCAAGAGAATAGGGAAATGGTCCCATAAAGTTTATACCATGTACATCAAAGAGTTCAACCTTTAGAATTCCATATTATAGCATCTCCTCTTTCCTTAAAAGTCCATCACTGTGCTGACACTTATCACAGTTCAAAACAAAGTTTCTAGCATCCTTAAATACAAAAGGCCAATATAATCCACTTTTAAGTATTTTGACTGTTGTCTTGTTTGGTCCATAATTTCCACCATAGGGAGAACTATGATAATGGTGCATCACATCATATATTTTTTGAGTCAGGAATGCACCTTCTCACCAAGCCATCATTGCATAATTTCACAAATAAGGATCATTCCACACATAGCTCTTTGTATCATGCATGATCTTCTTTCTCTGTTGTTATGAGAAGTTCTTAGGAAGTTGCCCACATCAGAGAAAATTAGCCAAGTTTGCATACCAGGGGATAAATGCAAGTGCAAATAGTATCTCATATGGAAAAGTCTCCTTGATGGATGCTTCATCATTGTTCCCCTTTTCTAAGTGAGAGAGGTGGTTAGGTACCAAGTTCTCCTAGCCCTTCTTGTCTTTGATCACCATATCAAATTCTTGAAGTAGAATTACCCATCAAATTAACCTTGGCTTGTAATCTTTCTTGGATAATAGATATTTGATAGTCGCATGATCTGTGTACACTATCACTTTCGATCCTAGAAGATAAGACCAAAACTTATCAAAAGCAAACATAATAGCTAACATCTCCTTCTCTATTGTGGCATAGTTGCGTTGTGCTTCTAAGGGAGTCTTGCTAGCATAGTATACATGCAACCTTTTGTCTTTACACTACCCTAAAACAACTCTTATGAATTGGTCACTGACATCACACATTAGTTTGAATGGAAGGTTCAAAACGATAGTAGAATAATGCTAGACTATATGCCTTTGAAGCGTGATTTGACAAAGATGAGGTTGGGTTTGGTGGAAAAAATGATCTAACAACCTAAAGGAAAGGCTATAGGAGAGCAAAAACTAAATGGGAAAGGGTTTCCTATGCCTTTGATCAGATTGCCTCTCAAGTGTGTGTGTGTCTTCATTTGCTTCTCCCCCTCCAAAATAGGGTGTAAAGGGGTCTATTTATGGGAAGAAAATGTGTAGAATGGGATGGTGTAGGCATGGTCATGCACGTGTGAGTGTATTTTTATGTGTGGCCATGCCAAGTGCACGTAACCATGCACAATGTGCACATGGTCACATGCTTGGTGCATGGCCATAAGCACCTGTTCACATTTTCACATGCACTTTGACGCTGTATGCACTCTTCCCAGGTTCTACGCGCATTGTTCCAAGGTTGGTTCATAGAGTTTTTAGGCCTTTTAAACACATTTTTGAAGTCTGTTTTCCAAATTCAGCTTTGATTTTAGCACATGACACCTAGGGCTATTTATGTTCACTTCTAAGCAATACATGCTAATACTCGGGTTGTGTTGGACCATTTTGGGACCACTTCTAAAGGTTTTGGAGCCCTTTGGACATGTTTTTAAAGTTTGTTTTGTTAAATCAATTTCCATTTTTTCATAAAGCTAAGTCCCAATCTAATGAAATACGCACTGGCCTAATGAGTTAAGTATTTTAAGAGGAGTTTTTTCAAAATAAACATTTTGTTATTTTGATAATTTGTATTTCACAAGGTCTGAGCATAATTTAATGACCTAATGATCAATTTTGCACACTAGTGGGGTTAGTTATGTCTTTTAAGGTCACACTTTAGAGGTATTACAAACTAGCAGACTTTGGTCATCTCGGGGACTCATTTCATCATCAAACCTTTTAGGGATAATCAAATTTAAGGCATGACAGTGACCATGGTTCTTACCATCCTCTTTAAAGATCACTCTTTGAGATCATCCACTATTGTATAGCAAAGAAAAAAAACCAAGCTAGGTATGAAAAGCTCCAAAAGGAGACACTCTAGGCAAAAAAGGGAAGAAAAAGAAAACCCAGCTAAGCACGAAAAGCTTGAAAAGGAGACACCTTAGGCAAAAAAGAGAAAAAAGGCAAATGATAGTAATGGTAAACATCATCATCAATGATTCACAATAGGAAGTATATATAATCATCATTATAAAAACATCATACAACATGTTGGACAAATGCCCATATACAACACCCAAAGTCCATAACCTCAAGAAAATAATACAATAGAGCAAACCATATACCAAAAGTCCTACACCTAGCTCCTAAAACAACTACATCGACCGTGGCTGTCATTAAAGGAAAGTGTTGATCCTGCTCAAACATCCCCCTCATCTAATCCTGACTTATCATCATTCATTACAAAGGATGATAACCGTGACTCCAACTCACTTATGTAGTCACGATAAGTGACACGCTCTCACTTTCATTCACAACTAGCAAGATGGTGCTTGACCTGAATTACACATTGCATATTATACACTTATACAAAAAAAATGTGCATAAAATAAATATGTAAAATAAAAAAGGCATATCCTTTAAGTGGTAGTAAACTCTAAAAAGCATTAATGTGCACTCCCTGCAATAGTATACAAGTACTGGCCATAGGAGATAGGAATCTGCAAAAGCAAGCAAATAAGTCAATAACCACTCACTAAATAAATGAAACACATGCAAGAATAAAAGAAGAACACGAACATGGGTAGCACTAGTAGAGGCAATACCTGACTGAGGAAAGCTAAGTCCAGGCAAATCGAAGCTAATAGCTCTGCCAAGGATATTGTTCCCAAGAAAAGACAAAGACAAAGACGGTTGAACCATCAAATCCCCAAGGATCATGCTACTAGAAGCCATACCACTAGCATGAGCAGTCGCCTCAGTGTGAATAGTACTCTCATCATCCCCAAAGCTAGATCCAAATCTCCTATGGCATTATTGAAGATAAGCTCTCACAACCCATGTTAATTATAGTTTATTACTAACAAATATTGCTACATGCTCGTAGTAAAATGGGAATAAAACTTACGTCATAAAGAAAAGAAATAAAGAGAAGGATGCAGGATAGTCTCGTCTGTGACTCTTAAATAGCCTCAAAAGATGATATCGATGGGATTAGGATTTTTTGATTATGTTTTTAGAAGATGGACAAGATTAGGATTTGTCTCAGTCATTTTTAAAGCAAACTCATATCATAATAGGAAAATATGTAGAGCCAAAGTTGAATTTCTAATCAGAAATTCAGAATTCCGATAAGAATTCTAAAAATCTAATAAAAAATCTAGGATGCCAGTTAGGTTTCCAACATTTTTGGTAAAAAAAAAAGAAAGAATTTTAGGGTTTGGTCCAAGATAAAAGTTTGAGATTCATTCATAAAAGGAAACAATTATGAAGCATCCAAAGTATAGTCATGTTAACACAAGTCCTAAAGAAAATCAATCATCTTGAGCTCCAGTATCTAGCCAAGGGCTCCATCCTCTAGCTGGATTGTCACTTTGATCTGGGGGCATAAAAGTCCTAACATCACGACTATCAAAACCAAGACCAGGAAGCTATCGTCGAAGCCTATCATTCTCATGCTCTAGATCCCTGGCATAACTATATTGCATTTAGAATAGTCAGAATTATTCATATCATACATAACTTGCATATATTTGCATATTTTATGTAAATACTAACCCTTTAAGTATCTGTAATCTGTATAGTAAATAATTTCTAGGAAGAGGCAAGACCATACAGATACTCTGCTTGTGTCCTAAGGACCTGTAAAATGAAGTTTACTATAAGTGCTAGTTTGTGCAGGGTTGGAAATGCCAATCAAGCTCACATGTAAAGCATCAGGAGGAGAGAAACTAGGAATCTGAGCTACATCGAAGTACATATGCCGCTCAATAGTAGTCTACACCATGGGAGCCTCATAATACATGCACCTATCAAATAGGAGAACATCACCTAAAATAATACTTGAGGATGTATCACTATAAGCAGTCTAAAATAATACTCGGTGATGAGTAGGCTTAACATCCTGCTTAGTCTCCTTGGTGTCATCCTCAATCTCCTCCATAGCAGTATCAGGGACTTCTTCAATCTGTGCAAGAAGTGAATGTAATATGAAGGGAGGAAAGAGATGAAGAAAGTAGTGACAGAAAGTATACCTCAGCTAGGTCTGTAGGAACCTGCTCTAGGAGATTCTCTTGAACGTACTCCAGATAATGATGAGAACGCTCAAGCAGAGTCGAAGCCTCATATCCCTCAAGAGCTGCTCTAAGATCGGGACCAGTCATGCTGCTACTCTACAACATCGAGGAGGAAATAAAAGAAGGAACACGCCTCCTGGAAGGTCCCATATGCCAATGATAAACATGCTCACCAAGATGCCATATCTGGCAGCCATAACTAAGGAGCAGAACTCTCATAGTCTCAAGCCTTTTAGCTGCTGTCATGAAATTATATCGCTGAATGTCTTCAACACCTGACAGCCAATCTAATTTGACTTGCAAACTCATTTACTTAAGTTTATTGAACTTTTATAATTAATGAAATACTAAAGATCAAATTTGTCTTACCAGAGCCCACTCTAAAGAGTTTAGTTGATCTCGATAAGTCTGCAAGTCATGGTTAATGCTAGCAAGATGATAGGAACCCCACCTCTACATCAGGGGAAGACTCTTATCAAAGCTAATGGAACTAAAATCTCAGATCATTCCAATCTTAATGCCCCAGATCTAAAAGAGAGGAGATGAAAGAAATAAGGAAGGAAATGCGAAAATAAGCAAAATCAAAAAGGATAGGAGACATACATGCAAGACATGCTGGAAATCACATATCGTCACAATGCCTTTGTAAACAGTATCCAGTATGTAGTAGAGATAAGCAAGCACTGTAAATCCCCAATTTAAAATAACAACCCTAGCACGATCTTGAAGGAGACTAAGAAGAGTGATGCTAACCTCATGACTAATCTCGTAAAAGAGAGAAGTGCCAAGTAATATCAACAAGAAGCATCTCACTTTCTGAAGAATCTGGCGAGGTGTAGTGGTAGGTTGTCTCCTGAAACTCTAAATGAGAGAAGAAAGAAGCACATTCTTCTGATTCTTCCATGTCAGAATAAAAACTTAAGCAAGTCGCGAACATAGCGACTCCTAGTATCCTTTAAAAAAGTGCGATAATGGATATCAAAAAGGATTTGAACCTCTGAATGCAATCCCAGTAATAGCAGAGAAGGTCATCAGAGAAATAGTTATCTCACTCACTCGTGTGTGAAAAGTATGAGTAGTGTCCATCCACCTCTCGATAAGAGCAAAAAGTGAGTAGTGGTTTGACCTACCTCGAGTAGTTGGTAAAGCAGCAATGAAGCATCGAAAGCCAGATGCCCAGATATGTTGTACTACCTCTTCAAACAAATCATGGAATAATCTCGATCCAAGTGAAAGCAACTCGAGAATTTCAATGGTTTCTGAAAAATTTTAAAAATGATAGAATTACCTTTTCCTTTCCCAAATCTCTGATTTTTTTATTTCATTATCATTTAAAAAAATCAGTAAAAATCTAATCGAAAAAATAAATTTCTGATCGGATTTTTGGATTTCCGATCAAAAATCCAAATTTTTGATCGGATTTCTAGATTTTAGATCAAAAATTTGAGAAATTCGATTGGAAATCTAAGAATTCCAATATGGAATTCAGAATCCTGATGAGAAATTCAGTAAATTTGAACATATTTTTACAATTTTGGTTTTGAATTATCAATTTTTCATAAATTATATCTAATTTATCTAGAAAATATTCTAAAATTGCATACATGAACATATTAATTTTACATACTAAAATAAATATGTTTATTGCAGAATTGAAGAGAGCGGTAGGGAATTTACCTCATCTCCAGCTTGAGAGCATCTATGAAGGTGCAAATGAGATAAGGGAAACATGTCTTCACCTTCATGGAGTCCTAAATCATTTTGAGGAAAATACAAATGTGAAGTGATAGGATCTGATTATCTAGAACTACTTCCACGTAGTCTATGTTATGGGCGAGCCATAAGATCAGACAGATTCAAAATCAGACGTCAGATGAAAGAATAATTGAAAGGAAAAAATCTGAAAATCAAAAGAAGATGAAAAGGAAGAGAAAAGAAAAAAAATGAAGAAAGATAGGAAGAAGAGAAAATAAATTGGCAAAAGAGGAAAATTTTTATATTAAAGTGGCAAATATCCACTTTAGTCCTTTAGCTTTCGGTTTGCATTTAAGTCCATTCTTTTCCTTGCAATTTAGTCCTAAATTGCAATGTCTCTTACTTTAATAATTCAATGAATTTTTAAATTTGTCAGTAATATAATCAGCATTGTATGACCAAGTACAATGTATTTTCAATCCAGACTACATGACCAAGTGTAGTCGACATTGTACGATCGAGTACAATATATTTCAAATCAAGATTATATGATTAAGTATAATCAACATCATACGTGATGTTTCTTTTCAATCAAACTACATGATTGAGTGTAGTCAACATTATACGACTGAGTACAATATGTTTTTAGATTATATGACCGAGTGTAGTCGACATCGTATGATCGTGTGCAATGTATTTTCAAATTAGACTATACGACCGAGTGTAGTCGACATTGTATGACCGAGTGCAATGTATTTTCAATAAAGATTATACGACTGAGTATAATCAGCATCATATGACCAAGTATGATGTTTCTTTTCAATTCAGACTATACGTCCGAGTGTAGTTGCATTGTACGACCGAGTACAATGCATTTTCAGCATCATACGACTGAGTATGATATATCCTTATAAATTAATGTTGTACATTTGAGTATAGCAAGTTTATAAGAAAATGCTTCATGGAGAGCAGGTAAGTATCCTAACTTTCAATTAAGAAATTGAGTGCTAGTTTACTTTGTCACAATTTGTCAAGTAAATAGCCACAAAGGGGGGCAACTGTAAGCACCCAATTTCGAGATGATGTGTTATGGATGCGATAAAGGACTTCAATGATGAAAATTTCATGAATAGGTCTTCAATACTTAAGCTTTAAAACTTCAAAGGTCTGATTGTACATTTCAAAGAAAGGATTTAATGTTTTGAATGATTAAATTACAACATTTTTTAAGGACCTAATTACAAAATATAAATTCTTTTAGGGAGTTTTTTGTAATTAAATGTTAAAAATATATATTACAAATCAAAATTAAAGATTTTTGATTAAAAATCTATAATTCCGATCGAAATTGTAGAATTCCGATCGGAAATCTACAATTTCGATCGGGTCCCGCACTACTTTTTTTAAGTTTCAATTTTTTTAATATATTTCTTGAATTTTTTATTGGTTAAAAATTTTCTAAAATTTATTTTCAAGATTTTCAGGAACTAAAGTCCTTTTAAAATTGAAATTTTGAAGTATATAGGATTGAGGTTTTTTTTTTTTTGCTCTTTTCCTATATAAGGAGGAGGGGGCTCTCTCTCTAGGGAGCTCTCTTTTTTGGATTAAAAAAGTTCTCTCCATATTTTCTTTGAGGCAGTATGTGCAATATTTTCCTTTAGATTTTCTTTATTTTTGGGGCAAAAGCAATAGACTTTTGAAGAGGAGTACATCAAGTTTTGAAGATCCATTAAAAGCAACGGTGATTGATAACACTCTGAGGAGCTAATTAATACTGCATTTGTTCATTCATCCCTTCTTCTACTCTTTTCTTTTATTTTTATTTGATTATTTAGTTTGATTTTAATCTTATTTAATTTTAATTTTAATTTTATTTAAGCTCTAATCATTGTTTATTTTTTGTGTTTATGTTGGTGAATATAGAGGAAAACCCATGATGATCATACTTGGAGAATCAAATCCATAAGAGGTCTATGGAATGCCATAGATAAGACCTTGTAGAGATATAAGTTTTTAGGTTTTTTATTATTGTTTTATTTTATTTATGTTTTTGGGTGTATTAATTATTTTTATTATTATTTCTATAGATTATTATAATAGCCCCAGTAGTAGGAATAGTGGAATTATGTGTGTGATTTCTTGTTTATTTTAATTAATTAGTTAGTAAAATTAGGGTTTCAATTGGGTAATTAATTAAAATCAATGATGGGAGTAGATTAATTTAGGTTGCATGTTAATGAAAATTAGGGTTTTAGAAGGAATTAATTTAATTAGTTGTTTGATCTTTTATTTAATTATTTTAATATGTTTTATTTGTTTATAGGCTTGTTTATGTATTCTTATATGTTTTGGGTCTTAAGCCCATATTAGATTCTAATCCACTTAAATAAATTTAGGTTTTTTTAGGTTTAATTAATTAAAATGTATCATTAGGCCCATAATTAATTAGATTTTAGGTTAGAAATAACTTAGGCCCATTTAGTAAATTAGATATAGGCCCACTTAATTTAATTTAATTTAATTAATTTAGACTTAGCCCACTTAATTTAAGCCTTTTTCATAATTTGTAGATTTAAGGTCACTTTAGAATTAAAATTTGTAGATTTAAGCCCAATTTTAGACTTAAAATAAATAGACTTAGGTTCATTTAATTAAAATTAAAAGGAATTAGGCCCATTAGTCTTTAGCTCACTTGTAAATTAAAACATGTAGATTTAGTTCATTTAATTGAAATTAATATAGATTAGACTAACTTAGGGATTATATATTTGAATGAATGCATTATTCATTTGTATTTTCATGACTGGTTTGCCTTGGAGTTAATTGCTATAATAAGGGTTTATATGGAATTGCATGTAAATAGAGGATAATATAATAATTCATAAAGTGATTTTAAATGAACATGAGACTGAAAGAAGTTGGTATTCCATATGCAAAATCTCCTGGTTGTGGTGCTAGCTTTCTTTTAGGGAATCAAGTACCACCTTTTCAATTTGTCCCAGTTATTACCCTGCATGGCGAGTCCTCATCTTCACGTCATGTCTTTGTGACAATGGTTAGTATGTTCTCTAGAGCCCTACGCTTAAACAATGTCGCAGTTGCTAAAATCTTGGACATGCGCTAAACCCCATCATCTACAATGAGTTTATGATGGCTTATATGTTATGGTCGGGCTGTGATGCTTATTATAGAGATGGTTAATACAAATGAAAAGTTATATTGATATTTTCAAGGGCATATCTTTCAACTGACTAAGCTTTGAATATGTTGGAAAGCAAGATTGAATTGAATATTTTGAGTGAATAATAATTTGATTATTAATGCTTTAGTATTTTTAATTTAAGATGTTTTATATTTAATTTAGCTAAACTATTTTCTACTTGTAACATCTATTCATTGAGTATTTTTGTACTCATTTTACTTTGTTTTATAAACTTTTTCAAATAGCTGGGTTTGATAGTTGGTGAATTGAGTTGAGTGAGTGTGGATAGAAGTCTAGAATAAAGTTGGCCAACAATCCTCGTTAGAGTTGTCTTCCCTTTTATTTTATCTTTTTTATTGTTTTATAAGTGTTGTAGAACATTAGTGGTTAAGCCATATTTAAAAATGTAATATTTATGTTATCTAACTATTTTGTACATATTTTATTATTTAAATAGTATTTCACTATTCATAAAATACGTATTTGTACTATTTATAAATAGTACTTCACTATTAAAAAATACATAATACTTTAATAGTTCTTATTCTCTAAGTATAACATGTGTACAACACTAAACTTTTATAAGAGATTAATTTTGAATCTTCTTGCAAATATAAGGATATTATAATAAAAAAATTATTTAAAATAAGGAAATTATTTGATTGTTGGTTTTAAATGTCCATCTTAAGCTATGTGAGACGAGGTGTGACATTCATCTTTTGAGGATAAATGATTTTTTTATTAGATTTAGGGTGCATAGTTCTTTTCTAAGATCGACTTGAGATTGGGCTATCATCAGTTATGGATCAGTGAAGCTGATATTTTTAAAATGGCATTCCGTACTAAATGTGACCACTATGAGTTTTTGGTAATGTCCTTTAGATTAACCAATGCACTAGCAGCCTTTATGGATCTGATGAATAGGGTGTTCAGACCATTTATGGATCAATTTGAAGTGACATTCATTGAAGATATACTGGTGTATTCGAAGAGTATGTATATCACTTAAGAACTGTGTTATAGACACTAAGGGAACATCAACTTTATGCTAAGTTCTCAAGTGTGATTTTTGGTTAGAAAGTGTAGCATTCCTTGGGCATGTAGTTCCAAGGATGCTATTCAAGTGGATCTATAGAAGATTAAAATAATATCTAAGTGGCCTAGACCAATAAAAGTTACTAAGATTCAGAGTTTCTTGGGTTTGGCTAAGTGTTATAACAAGTTTGTTCAGGATTTCTCAAGGATTGTAACACCTATGACCCACCTAACTCAGAAGAATGTGAAGTTTATATGGTCAGACACATATGAGAATAACTTTTAACTATTAAAGGAGAAGTTGACTATAGCTTCAATATTGATTTTTTCGAATGGAGTAGACAAGTTCACTATGTACTATGATACTTCGAGAGTTGGCCTAGGTTGTGTGTTGATGCAGAATGGAAGGGTAGTGGCTTATGCTTTTAAGCAGTTGAAGAAGAATAAACATAACTATCTTACTCATGACCTAAAAATGGTCGTGTAATCTTTGCTCTTAAGATTTGGAGACATTATTTATACGAGGTAACATTGCAAAATCTACATTGATACAAGAGTCTGAAGTATATGTTTCAGGATAGAGATTTGAATCTCAAATAGAGAAGATGGCTAGAACTTCTAAAGGATTATAATTATAATTTTTTATACCATCCAGGCAAGGCTAATGTGGTAGCAGATGCCTTAAGTAGGAAGTCCTTAGGTAGTCTTGCTCACGTTAATATGGTGAGGAGACCATTAATACAAGAGATGAACAAGTTAGTGGATCAAGGGTTGATGATGAAGATAAGGATTATTAGCTCAATCCAAAGTTAGATAAGTATATAGGGATAGGATCAAAGCAACTCAGAGTTGAGATCCTTATTTGGTTGAGCTTGTGGAGAAAGTTCATGAAGGGAAGTTCATTGATTTTAATCTCGATGATAAGGGTGTGTTATGGATCAGTAGGAGATTGTGTGCTCTTGAAGTGGATAATTTAAGGGAAGAGATATTGGAAGAACCTTATTTTGCAGCCTATAGTGTACATCCTAGTTCCACTTATGGGATGGAATGAAGAAAGATGTAGCTGAATTTGTTTCTAAGTGCTTGACCTATCAGTAAGTGAAAGTAGATTATCATAAGCCTTATAGGAAGCTTCAATCTCTTCCGATTCCTGAGTGGAAATGAGAGAGAGCCACTATGGATTTTGTGACAGAATTGCCTCATTCAAAGGAAGGATACAATTCCATTTAAGTGATAATGGACATGTTAACCAAGTCACCTCATTTTCTACTAGTTAAAGTTACTTTTTCAGTGGCCAAGTTGGCTAGCCTGTACATCAAGAATATTATGTGTCTTCATAGGGTGCCTGGTTGCATGATTTTTTTATAGAGGTTTGATGTTTACCTCTCATTTTTGGCAGAAGTTGCAAGAATCGATGGGTATACTTGATTCAACATTATTTTTCATCCTCAAACAAATGGTCAGTCTGAGAGAACAATCTAAACATTTGAAGATATGTTGAGTATATGTGTAATGGATCTTGGAGGTAGCTGGGATGATCATCTGCCATTAATAGAGTTTGCTTATAATAACAGCTACTATAGTAGTATTGAGATGTCACTATATGAAGCATTGTATAGAAGTGTAGATCTTTACTGTGTTTGAATGAAGTTGGGGAGAGAGAATTAATTGGACAAAAAATTATCCAGGATGCATCCAAGAAGTTCACTTTGATTAGAAGGAGATTGGAAACAGCAGTTGGTAGATAGAAGAGTTATGCAAACCTGAAGCTTAAGGATTTGGAATTTCAGGTTGGAGACTATGGATTCTTAAGGTGTCACCAATGAAAGGTGTTATGAGATTTGGCAAGAAGGGAAAGTTAGCATCGAGATATATAGGGCATTTTGAGATATGGGAGAGAGTTAGCATGGTTCCATATTGGTTGGCTTTGCCTCCGAATTTATCTCAGGTGCATATTTAAAACTTTATATGCATTTACTACTAAACATGAAATTTATAATAATAAGATATTAACATGGTATAACTTGTATTTTTATTTATTAATTTAAAAAGGGGGAATTGTTAAGTTTTAAATATCATTTTATTAAATTAGTGTTAAATGAGTATTTTTAAGAAAATTTATTATTGAGAGTATTTTGGTAAAATTATTAATTTAGTGTACATTGTATACATGAATTATTTAAGTGTGCATATACATATATGACAAAAGTAAAAGTAAAAGTAAAAAAAATGTAACGTGGCTACTACTACTACTACTTCTTCTTATTTTTTTTTCTTTTGTTTCCTTTTATTCTTCTTTCTCTTCCCTTCCACCTGACACCACCACTAACCACTGCCACCATCACTACGTTGGTCAGCCACCACCCAATGACGCCGACATCAGCTCGCCTCCATGCCTAACCGCTCCCTTTCTTACTCTCTTTCCTCCTAATCTCTTCTTCTTTGCTAGTTTGCTTTAGAGGTGACCAATGAAGATTCGACAACCCCTGGACATGCCACTAGTCTTGATCGAATCCTGACGTCTTAGGCTTTGTTTCCCCCAACTCAATTTATCTGGACAACTCCGATAACGACCTTAATTTTGAGAAATTGTTTTTAGGTTAATTTTGATTATTTTGTTAAATTGGAGACGCTGGTGTTTAAAGGGATCTCTCTTCCTTTTCTTCTTCTTCCTTCAAAAGCTTGCACTTGTACATGAGGCTCCTACTTATTAAGCTTTGAGCCTCCCATCCCATCACTCATGAGCGTGCACTTGCACACCTCATACTTATTTAAATGGGCCCCACCTCAAATTAAGATGTCTTTTAGACATTTCATATTTTTCTTGTTTTCTTCTATTTTATGCATATATTATTCATAGTGCTACAGTAATAAATGCGCTTGAATTAGTTTGATTTCAATAGCTTATCCACACTAGCAATGTATATGTTTAATAGAAAATTGAAATATTAAATCATGGGCAATATAGATACAAAATAAAAATTGAGATGTGCAATAGGTAAATTTAAAAGTTGAGAGGTATAATAAACCAAAAGAGTACATTTGAGAGGTGAAAAGGAGCATTCGGCCATTTGTTTTTTTAGAGCCATTGGATTTGTACATGGGTGAGCAAAATTAAATGAAAATTAAAAAAATCGAGCTGAATTGACTGATTTACTTTAATTCAATTTATAAATTATTTTATTGTAATTTTAATTTTAAAAATTGAAATATATTCATTTCAGTTTGATTTAATTGTTAGAAGTATAATTAAACCAAATCAAATCACATTATTAAAATATTATTAATTTATATAAATATTTATGCTTGATTTAATACTAATATTTTAAATTTGATTAAATAACATCAGTTTCTTAAAAATCTTAATCAAATTATCTAAAACTAAAAATTTCAAATATATTTAATAAATTTAGTTTGGATAATTAGTTTGGTGATTTTCTAAAAAATAATAAATAATTACTACAATAAATTTTATAAATGTTATTAAAATAGTACAAAATTATAAAAGTTTAATAAATTTAAAATATTTTAAAATTCAAAAAAGTCCAAACCAATTGAACCGAACTAATCGGTTCGGTTTGATCTTCAATCCTATTGTGGTCAATTTGGTTATTTTTAATATTTTCAATTTCATTAGATTTTGTATAATTTAAAATTAAATCAAACCGACCAATGCTTACCCTAAATGTATATGCTTTTTTATAAATAAAAAAATTAAAGAATAAATAATATCATTTTTATATGAGATAAAACAAGATCATATTTAGTTGAATTCATTGAGAGCTTGTTGCTTCAATGCCCTGAAATCATAATAAAAATGAAAAGAAATCGTAAAAATAAAATTCGTATGAGTCGTTTGGTTTTGTAAATCAAAACTAAATATTTTTATAGTTATTTCTATATATTAAAAATTAATTTTATAATTATCAATTTTAAAATTGTTTTAAAAAATATTTTTATTCACTAAAATATTATTACAATTTTAAAAATTATTATAAAATTTTTTGTCTAAAAATATTTTTATTGATTAGTAAATTATTATGTATTTTATTTAAAATTTTAATAATAATATATTAACAATTAAAATTGTTAGCTATAGATTGTTGATTTAACTTGATTTTATGAAAGATAAAATAAGCCGACACTTTCCATTAATGGAAAAATCATATTTACATTTTTAGGTGAATTTTAACTGATTAAGTATTGGTAATCAATTCAATTCTTATAATAATTTTTGTATGAATCAAACAAACTCAAACTCAAGATAAAATTAGGTAGAAATTTCATTTTATATTATTCTTAATAAAAAAATTTATATAGCTTTTAAAATTCAGGTAGTGTTTCAAAATCATAAAAATTAGATTTCTCTAATAATTTATTGAAATAGTAAGCCTCTTCTTTCTCGTGTCTAGAGATTTCTTGCTACTATTCTTCTTCTTATTTTCCTCTTTGAAAGGCTAATTTTTTATCAGAAATTGGTCTTTCTACTTCATTTTTCCCTTCACTTTGTTTATCTACTACTTATTTTCCTCTTATAACTCATCTTTATGATGATTTTGTTCTCCTCCATGGAGATTTTTTGGGCTTGCAAAGCTATTTTTAGTTCATAAGCATCAGGTGTTGGCTCTAGGGGTGTGCATTTGGTCGGTCAATTTGATTGGTTTTGGGCCTTTTTTTTACCGAACTAAATGAACAGAACTAAACCAAATCAACTAGAAAATTGAACTGAAACAACCTAATTTTTTAAAATGAAAACCGAACCAACCGAATAAACTAAATTTTTAAAAAATATAAATTATTTTTATTTTTTATTATATTGTTATAATATAAAAATAAAAAATAAATTAAATTTCAAGTAATTGATTCTTTGACTTTGAAAACCAAACCGAACACAATTTTCAATTCAGTTTGGTTCAAAAAATTGAAAATCTTGACCAACCAAACTAAATCAAATAGAATTGGGTCGGTTCGATTGGTTTAGAAGGGTTGCACACCCCTAGTTAGGTCAGCTTTTTTGGTATTCAAGGAAGGAGTATACTCCTATTGAAGTTGTGAATAAGGCTATCAATCTCTGGAATTTACAGTAGGATGTTCCTTCATCTTTTAAGCAGATGAGCAATGGTCCGTTTTTTTTATCGCAAACTGTTTGGAGCGTTCCTCTTCCAGGTGCTTGACTACTCAACACGGATGCGAATTTTCAAGTTGTTGCTTTGAGTTCATCTTTCGTAGTTGTTGTGCGGACTGAATATGGCATGTCTTTGATGGATTCTGTTTGTGAGACCTTCTCTGTTAGCTTTCTTAGAGAAGTATTAGCTTTGTTATAGTTGGGTTTTACAAATTGCATATGATCTTTGTATAATTCATCATAGATGTGTAATATTTCATCTGCCTTAGATGTAATCTTGTACTCTAATGACTTTGGGCTTTAAGAGTTGTTAATAAAATATAATGTAAAAAAAAAAAAAAACTATTGATTGAAATAATTATTGAAAATGAAAACATTTTTGATTTTGAATAACTGGGTGGTCAAGAGGGAGTGGGGAATCAAATCCATAACTTTACCTTGTAATGTTCATCACCTGAGCCAATAGGTGAGCCATTTTGACATATAAAAGTTTAAAGTTTACTATAGTTAATTTGTTGAATTAATTTTTATTTGACTTAAAAGCAAAAAAAAATTAATTTTTATTGTGTAATTTATTAGTATGTAAATTGATTAATTCTTTATTTATAAAAATAATAATATGCAATTACTCACACTCATACTGTAATAACTGAAAAATAACACAAAACTAATTATAACTAGAAATTAGAAATACATTTACATAATATTTTATTTAGCTCCACTAAAAATTACTTTTATCTCCAAATAAATTTTAAATAGAATTCAATTATAAATAAATTTTTATTAATATAGCATGTTTGATTTAAATGAATATTTTATAAAATTCATTTTAAATAAAGATTAACTTTGTTACATTATGTTTAGTGTAAATTTAAAATTAATTATTTTAAAAAAGATAAATTTTTTTTATTTAAGTTAAATACAATAAACTTAAATTTTTAAATAAAATTTTTAAAATTTATTTATACCAATACAATTTTTTTTTCTAAATTTATATGTTCCCTTGCGTGCCATCAAGTTAATGATGGTTGGGGCATTTATAAAAAGGCAGAATATATAATTTTACCCTTAGGTTTTACTTAATTATTGTATGTCACATTTGACTTTTATTTTGTTCAATTTTACTTTTTAATTTCTATTTTTTCCTATTTGGTTCATATAACTTTGATTTTTCACCAATTTCACCTCTTAACTTCTATTTTAAACCTATTCAAACTTACTGTGAGTTAAATACACACGTTAGTCGGGTGTGAAAGAAAGATTAAATAAGTGTAAAATATAAGTTAAAAGATGAAATTAAAATAAAATTAAAGTTGAGAGATAATATAAAATATTGAGTAAAGTTTAAGGGTGAAATTGTATATTTGGCCAATAAAAAAACTATCATTGTACTGGAGTCCGAGCATCATATATATTATTTGAATCACTAAACTACAATAGGTGGATTATAAAGATAAACATATTTAGTAAAAATTTATTAGTATTTAAATTTATAAATTTCTCATGATATTTTTTCTAAAAAAAAAAAATTGTATTTACTCCTAGTTCATTGACAATCAAATTTATAATATATAAATATATATTTATTTTTATTAATTAATATAAAATATTTAAAATATATGTTGCAAATTTCAAAATTATTGAACTATGTATAAAGTACAATATTAATTTTAATCCATGGTTGAATCAATAGTCCATACTCATAATTAATTAGAGTTAATCCTATTAATTTTTTATACTATATTTGATGTAGAAAATAAAGAAAAATATAAAATTAATTAAATTTCCTTGCAATCACCACTATTTCATTAAATTTATCATTTTTATTGTGAATAATTCATAAAAAATTATTTTTGTTATATGTTTCTCAAAAGTTAATTTATTCAACTTTAATGTATTTTTCGTTCTTTTGATTGTATTAGCGTGTCCATGATTTTTGTTTAGAAGGTTGTTTTCATTAAGAAAATTCAAAGATTAATCCATTTGAATATTTAAGATATTTAAATTACAACATTGAACTATGGATTAAAAATATTAATCGATGGTTGAATCAGCAGTCCATCCTCATCTTAATCCTGTTAATTTTCTATACTATATTTGATGTAGAAAATAAAGAAAAATATAAAATTAATTAAATTTCCTCGCATTCACCAATATTTCATTAAATTTATCATTTTTATTGTGAATAATTCATAAAAAACTATTTTTGTTATCCATCTTCAATGTATTTTTCGCGTGTCCATAATTTTTTTTAGAAGGTGTTTTCATTAAGAAAATTCAAAGATTACAATAACATCAAACCGATAGCTTAATAAAAATCAAATCCAAAGTCAAACAATGGCTATAGTTAGTATTAACGAGGTTACTTTGCAAGTAACCATTATTAATATAGTCATCCATAAATAATTCATCTCCAACTACTGCACATGGCTTCCAATTTGATTTGTAGTGCATAATCTTTTTAAGTTAAGCAAGTTCAAGCAAAAAGCAGTCCTGGCATTACACCCTCCCTTAAAATCAAAACTCTGTTTTATCTCTACAACTCTAGCATATTAGAAGGAGAATTACCACTGTGTCCTCTTTGTTGGAATTTATCGGACTAAATTCTAAATTCCCTCCGAAGATCCTCCTTAGTAGAATATCAAAGAACAGAGAAATAAAAAACACACAACACAAAAATTATAGTGGAAACTCCAAATTGGAGAAAAAACCAATTTCATTGTCAAAAGACAAACCCGACAAAATTTTCATTATGCGACAAATTTTACAATCACAACACCTTCAATATTTATTCACACCCAAAAAGAAAGATAATTACACCAAAGAGAATTCCCACAGAAATTCTCTAACTCAAAAAACTTAACACAAAGTTTTCTAACTATTTTTACTTTGAATACATGATCCCAAATTTAACACTTCTTACAAAGCATTACCATACCCACATTAGAGGAGCCAAATGCTCCAACTAAAGAATTACATGCTTAAGAGCCTATTTTATTTCTCTTCCATGGGATGATCAACAATGAAGAAATGAGGCCATATTTATAGCTTTAAGTTCTCATTTCATATACCAAACATTTCTTCATTCACCAAAATTAGGCCACCTAATTTCCCATTCTTCATTCAAACAAGGTTAGACACCTCCATCCTTAATGATTTGGAAAGCCACCTTCTATAAATTTTCTTCTAAATTAGGCACCTCCTATTTTAACTAACAAATCCAATATTATTTTTAATCAACCATAATAATATTTACCATGATAAAAAATAAACATAGCTGCTGCTACAACATTGTCTACTCCAACAGTCATAATTCTTTGTACCAAGAATTATCATACTCCACCCTAAAGAGTATACCCACTTAGAATGAATCACCAATTCTAAGAACTTCATCTCAGCTTATGTCAAAAAACTTGCTAAAATTTGTGGTGCAACTCTCACGCTTAGTCTTCCAAGAGTTCCTCAGTCATCGACATCCTTTCCACCACACACCTTTCATCTATACCAAGCCAATGCCCATGTGAAAACTTATGGACCCCTTAGCAATAACACTTCCTCTTCTATGGCAACTCTTGGAGACCAATAACATGCCAAACAGATAATTTAGCCTTTTATGGAGAAAAGAGACCCACTACTGGCCGGCAACATCTCCGTTTACTGATTTTTGGAGCAAGTTGCCAAACCCCACCCCACCTGTAATTTTTCTTTAGGTGCCAAGATTGCTCACACCTTCAAACTCTTGTATAAACTAGATCGATTATTATTGACGTCTTCTTGCCACAAGTCAATATCAATATGCCCATCAAATTTCTCCACCTCAAACTCAATGGAATTTCAAACAACTTCTTTAAATATCTGGTGTGCTGCTTGTTTTAAAATAATAATAATAATAAGTAACACGTGTTTTATGAAACGTTGTCTTTTCTTTTCATCTTTATAGTGTCATTTTCTGCAGAGTAATCAAATACATTTTTCACGACTCTACCTGGGACTACTAATAGTAACTCTTATGTTCGAATGCAGTTGGTGCTTGTGGACAAATTATATCATGGACTCCTGTCATGTGAGAATATAAAAAATACTTTTCTTTTATTACAATGGAATATCAGCAATTTTAGCAAGAACAAGGAAGAAAGAGCTTACGTGATTAGCTAGAGCCATGCCACTTAAAGCTATACACTATAGATTGGAACGCAACAACCAATCACTGAAAATACCAGCCCTTCCATGGGTATTAAATATACCGTTGTGCCCTTGCATCAATCATACACATGTCTTTCATCTTTCAACATACCACTATTTTCCAAGTAATAGCGATCATAAATTCGCATTATCGCAGTTGCACTCCAGTGTAAAATGGCAATATTTTAGAGAGAGAAACTTTTACAATATTTTATTAAATTTGGAATTAATACTAAGAATAATTATAAATTATTCTTTTGCAGAAGAGGAAGAAATCCACACTGATACAAATAATAACAATAGCAATGACGCTGAAAGTGGCTATATTATAAGGATTTTAGGTGAACCTGTAGGTTTCAAAGATCAATAAATATGCAGATAAAAAATAATAAATTTGTAAGTGAACATCAATGAACTTATAAGTCAAAATCAATGAACTTGCATTATTTAAGTCTTGTTTTTATTTGTTATAATTGCATATTCATTAGTTTGTGAATATATGTTCATTGGTTGTAACGCAAATGGTCATTTGCTATTAATTGGATGTTCATCATAATTTTAATATATTGTTTGTCAAATTCATTTGTTTAGTTTTTCTATCTAATGAACCTACATGTTTTATTTTATGAACCCACATTATTTAAATAATGAATCTACAATATTTAACTAAAATAAAAATACAAATAAAAGTTTATTTATTATAATTAAAAAATAAAAAATAAAAAGGAAAACAATAATTTTTTGATAAAAAATTTCTTCATTTATATTAATTTATATTTTTAATAATGTGATAGGTTTATGTAGGAATTAGTCCTAACAAAATACTGAAACTTCTAGACTGAAATTCAAATGTCACGGAACTCGAAACACTTTTTTTTTGTTGAAATTCTGAAATTGGCATTTTCATTGCTTTCTCTTTCTCACACATACATGTGCATGTGTAACATCACATTACTTATCTTTGAATGCATCAGAATTTGGATTAGAAAACATTTTTAGGCTCTGTTGTTGAGATTTTATGTTTCTTTTTGAGCATCGCATTGAACTTGTTGATGCTATCCATCATGGTTCATTAGTGCTGAAATCAGAAAAAAAAACGTCAAAGCACTCAATCACGTATGCCTAGTTAAGGTACCTAGGTATCATCAATATAGTTCTGTTCATGTGTTTGTATGTAATTTGTCTCCATGTTTTCTAGGCAACAATGATGATAAAATAGAGATAAATAATAACTCAAAACAGATAAGAGTAAAAGGCTTTTTTTTTTTTTTTTAAGTTTACATATGTGAGGATTCATGGTCCATATTATAATATGAATAGGATCCATAGTATAACAATTGACAGTTGCAAATTATATGATGAATCCCTCTCCATATTGCAATATGGACCATGGATCCATCACACGTGTGAGCATATTTTTCTCTTTTTTTTTTCATCATCTTCTTTTTTTCTTTGCTCTTATCTTCTTTTTCCTCTACTTTTTTTTTTTTTTTGCGTTTTTTTCTTTTTCTTCTTCTTTTTCTAGGCGTCTTCTTCTTCTTTTTCTTCTTTACTCACCAGTTGTAATCTTTGGCCTTTTTTTTTTATCTCATTCAAATCAAATTTGAAGATTTGTCTATTTTTTATTCTTGATTCTCATTCACTACATCTTCTTATTCTGCTTCTTCTTCTTTCCTCATCAATGTTGCAATCTCTACCCTTTTTTTTATCTCATACAAATCAGATTTGTAAAAAAAAAAACCAAGATCAAGAAATAAGAACAAAAAAGGTAAGTCAAGAAACAATAACAAGACCAAGAAGTAAGAAGAACAAGAATAAGAATAGACCTTTGTCTTTTTGAAGGGTAAAAAAAGGGAAAAATGTGGAGGGAACAATCGTCGGTGGAATTCATTAGTTTGGGTGTGCATTTTTTTTTAAGTTTGTTTTGTTTGTTTTTAAAGTTATAACTTCATATACATTAGTTTGTGCATATAGATTCATTAGTTGCAACATAAATGTTCATGTGTTATTGATTAAAGGTTAATGTGTTATGAGATTAAAAGTGAATATGTAGGTGAAAGTCATTGAGCCTACAGGTGGAGGTCAATGAATATACATATGAAGTTTAATGAACTTATTGTAGTTTCATTAATCTTCACCTGCATGTTCATTGAGGATTAAATGAATCTACAGATAAAGGTCAATGAACCTGCATCAGACTTATTGATCTTCACTTGTAGATTCATTTGATTTTCAATGAATATATTGATGAAGATCAATGAACCCGCATAGTATTAACACAAAAAAAAGGAGAATGTTGTTTTTTTTTTTATTCGCACATATGATGGACCCCTAGTCCATATTGCAAAATGGACAGAGGTCCATGGTATAACAATTGAGCTACAACCATTTGGGCTAAAATGTCATATTGAACTAAATTGTTAGTATTTTATCAACTGAATGGATTAAAGGTTAATTTGCCCCTATAAACTTGCTTGTCGGGTTAAAATCATCCCAAAATTAATTTTTTGATCCAGTTATTCTAAATCTTTTATAATTCATTTTTTCACAAATTCAAGAGTGTATTGAACTTGCTTTAAAAATAAAGATAAATTTTTTAATATTAATTTTATTTCTTACTTTTTTAATAATTTAAAAATAATAAATATTTCTGAACATAGAAAATAATGAAATAAAATTTGAGATGTATATGAAATATAAAAATTGATAATGATTAAGTTTTGTGCAAAATATTGATTTTGAATTAATTAAAAATAGAAATAATCTTAAATTATTTTAATTAATGAAAAATTAAAATGATACTTCATATTTTTAGTTATAACCCGCATGAAGTTAAAAAATACAGCCCACTTACTTTGAAAAGTGATTGTAATACGCTTTCTTAGAATTGGAGTGAATTAAGGGTTTTTCTGATTCAAATGAATTCTATAAAATTTCGTGGAATTCATTTGTAAATTCAAGTAAATATATTTGGTTTAAATGAAAAATTTGTAAAATTCATTTGGAATTCCAACATTTTAATTTTGTGGAATTGTTTGAAACTAAATCAATTATTATTAGTGAAGTATATTTGGTATAAATGAATTTGGAATTCATTTGAAAATAAAATGAATTTTTTGGTGGAATTAAACCAAATAGGGGTAAGGGTTTGTTTGGTACATATGAATTCCATAAAATTTTATGAAATTCATTTGTAAATCCACATCATGCATTTTTGGTTTAAATGAATTTTTTATAGAATTCATTGCCAAATCTAACTTATTAAATTTATGGAATTGACTACAAATAGAGTAAATTCTAATAAAATAGTTGGAATTTACAAATGAATTTCACAAGTTTTAAGCTTATATTTTTAAATGACTAAAATACTCTCATTATCTTTATTGTCAAATTTCTTCTTGAACCATTGAGTAATCAATATGGAGTCTTAGACCAAGTCTGCTGCCAAATATGGAAGCTGGAGCTAAAGCCCTCATCCAGCTAAAAACCCAAAAGAAATGCAGCATCTACACCTAACCTCTCCATAGATATGATAGTATTCCTGAAAATTATTTCATTTCTATGAAGTCAAATAGGTACCAAGTTGTTATATCAAGCTGCTACTACTACTACTATCTCAAAATTTATTTCATTTCTATAAAGTCAAATGGGGAACAAGCTATTATAGTAAGCTACTACTATTACTACTATCTCAAAAATTATTTCATTTCTATGAAGACAAATGGGGACCAAGCTATTATAGCAAGCTACTACTACTGATGTAGCTACTACTGCTACTATTATATCAAAACCTAAACCCGGGAGTCATGACTGACGCTAAGGAACAAGAATTTGCAAGAATTCAAAACCTGTAGCAAGCCTAAAATATAAAAACTCAAAAAAACATAAACATAAGTATACCTCAGAATTTAAAATTTTTTAAATCAAAATAACTTTCATATCATATTACAACAAAATATGTTCATACAAATATTCAAATACAAAATCTTAGTCAATAACAGTATAAAATACTACAACAAGACATACTATTACTGCAGCATCTAATAAATACAAGGAGTAATAGTTCAAAATTTACATAAGTCAGGTGGTAAGGAAAGGGTCCGACAAAGAGAACTACTATGAGAGGTCTGATGAAAAGGATCCTTAAAAAATAATTAAGGGGGGGGGGGGGGTCAGAAGTCACTGAGTGAATCATTATTATATATATGCATGCAACCTAAGGACACAAACATTCAAGAATCAATATAATAATATTTATATTTATTTTATACATGTACTTCATATAGATGCTTGAAATCACATTTTACGATAAACAAATAAATGCAAAAAAAAAAATTGGGTGGAGGATCGGAGCAGAATCTTAAAAATTTTTGCAACCTCAAATCACTGAACCTCACTAGCTAACAGGCTCACTTAAATCCAAAAATATTTCCCTTCTCAAATTTCACAGTGGACTAACCCCAAGACACTAAGTCAACTGAGCTCTAATCTCACTATCGGCATGACTGGCCTCGACACACTAAGTCAATCGAGATTCTGCAGTCACACCATTCTCTAACTATAAATCTCAATAATTAATTTAACCATATCTCATATCAATAAAAATTTCATAGCTTAGTATATAGCGTACTACCACGCAAAAGTCCTAGTGTAGCCCATTAGATATCATGTTCTATAGCTATCCTCCAAAATAACATTTCATAAATAAAATAATAAAATCATATTAAATATGAGCATCATCCAAATTCCACCAATAATTATTCACCTTATATATATGCAAACATATACATAACAACAATAACAATTAACATTTAATGCAACATAGCATAATAAAATGCATATTTATTAAAAAATATGGATGCCAATAATATTTGCTATATGCAATGCATACATATAATAATAACTCATAGGTGAACTGTGCTCCTCTTTGATGACTTGACTGGACATGTCTTGTAGGTCTCAGTCTCGACACATCTGTAGGAAAAAAATAATAAATTAATTAGGATTAAAATCCTAATCTTATATGTTCTAGATTTCTAGAGAAAACTCGATCTAAGACTCGAGTCAAATAACAGACTCAAAACTTAATATAGACCCAATGTCACATTTTACGAGAAATCTACCGAAAATTCGATAGAGTCTCCTTTGTAAAATAAACATTTATATACTAAAAGTCGACTCATTCCTGCAAGAAAACACATTTCAAAAATTTTCAAATCTCAACATCTCGGGTTAGGCCCCCGAACTATATTTCATGCCCAACTAAAAACCAACATTACAAAATATACAATAAAATAATACAATTTTCTCAAATCACCAAAATATATCATAAAAATATTAAAAAAAATTATTTTCCAAATAATTAATAAAATTCTAATTCACAAATAATAATTGCCAATAAAATCGATTAATGGAATAAAATTTTCATTTTACAAATAAATTAGTATAAATTGTAAATAATTATGAAAACCCCTTATTATTATCATAAAAATAATAAAATGCTCATTTAGGCTCAAAAGATAATAAATAAATTTATTTTTCATATATTTCCCAAAACAACTACTAAATAATTGGAAAAATAATTATAAAAATTATTGCCATACTTTTATTTATCAAAAAATCAGTCTAAACACAATAATTAACAATAAGTTTAACTAAAATCAAATAATTCATCAATTTCTAATATTTTCCCAAAAATACATATTTAAACAAAACCTTAAAAAATTCATATTTAAATTTCCATGCACAATTTTATAAAACTTCCTTTACAAAGTTTACTCTACTTAATTAATAGAAGTTATTAAAATTATAAAATTTTTGGGCCAAAACAGTAATGTGAACAGTAACCTAAACCCGAAAAATTGAAAAAAATAAATAAAAATGACATTCAGAAAGATCAAGACTTCAATTACATTTTATCTCAAAAGCAACTATATTTAATTAAATCGAATTCAAGCTCAATTAAACAAAATAACTAAAAATCAACCTAAAATCAATTACTCAAAATTGATATCGTTACCAACTCAAATCATCAAAATTGATTGAGGGAAAACAATGCCCAGGAGGAGGACATTCAAAAGAGACCAGCGGCGTCACCTGTGATGGCCATAAATGTCACTGACAACCTTCAAAACAAACTGATGCTAAGAGGAAAGAAGAGGAAGGAGAGGAGGAGGTGTTGATGGTGGCTAGAGGTGTTTGCGGTGTAAGGTGGCTCGGCGACATTTGCAGGTGGAGGATCAACATAGTGGCGATGGCAGTGGCAGATGATGAGGTTGTTGGGTGGGAGGGAGAAGAAAGAAGGAAAAGAAGAGGAAGGAAAAGAAAAAGAAAAGGAGGGGAAGAAGAATAAGAAAAAAAAAGAAAAATCATTTTTAACTTTTTTTTATACATATATAATAATAATTCTTCCCAAATACTTATACATATAATATGCTCCAATAATTATTAAAAAGTATTAAAATATTCCATTTAACATTATTTAATAATAATAATTAAAAATCAATAATTCCCTTTTTAATTTAATAAATAAAAATATGGGTCATAACAATCTTCCTCCGTTACAAAAATTCATCCTTGAATTTTAATAAATAAAAAGGAATTCAAGGTTTATCAAGGAAATATATAAGAATACGCCACCTGCATTTCTACCTCAATCTCCTATGTGTGCTCTTCCACATTATTGCTCCTCCATAAGACTTTGACCATTAGAATCTGCTTAGAATGCAACTATCAAACTTGATAGTCAACAATAGCCATTGTTTCTTCCTCATACATCATATCTTCATTCACTTTCACACTTTGGGGTTGTAAAATGTGCATCAAATCTAAAATATACTTCCTGAGCATCGAAACATAGCACCTGAGACAAATTCAGAGGCAAAGCCAACCAATATGCAACCATGCTAACTCTCTCCAAAATTTCAAAAGGTCTTATATATCTCGGTACTAACTTTCCCTTCTTGCCAAATCTCATAACACCCTTTATTAGTGACACCTTCAAGAATAGATAGTCTCCAACTTGAAATTCCACATCCTTACACTTTAGGTATGCATAACTCTTCTGTCTGCTAGCTATTGTTTCCAATCTCCTTATCATTAAAGCGACCTTCTCGAATGTGTCCTGGATAATTTTTGGTCCAGTTAATTCTCTATCCTTGACTTTATTCCAACATAAAGGGGATATACATTTCCTTCCATATAAAGCTTCATATGGTGCCATGTCAATATTGCTATAGTAGCTGTTATTATAAGTAAACTCTACCAATGACAGATGATCATCCCAACTTCCTCCAAGATCCATTACACACATTCTTAATATATCTTCAAGTGTTTGGATTGTTCTCTCAGACTGACCATCTATCTGAGGATGAAAAGCAGTACTGAAATCAAGTCTAGTACCCATCACTTCTTACAACTTCTACCAAAATCGAGAGGTAAACACTAAACCTCTATAAAAAATAATAAAAATAGGAACACCATGAAGACACAATATTTTTTATGTATAACCTAGCCAACTTGGCCATTGAAAAAGTAGTTTTAACTGGTAGAAAGTAAGCTGACTTAGTTAACTTGTCCATTATTACCCAGATGGAATCATATCCATCATTTGAATGAGGTAACCAAATCACAAAATCCATAGTGACTCTCTCCCATTTCCACTAAGGAATTAAAAGAGATTGAAGCTTCCCAGAAGGCTTATAATGCTTTGTTTTCACTTGCTGACAAGTCAAACACTTAAAAACAAACTCAACTACATCTTTCTTTATTCCATCCCACTAGTAAAGATTTTTAATATCATGGTACATCTTAGTAGAACTAGGATGTACATTGTATGCTGTAAAATGAGCTTCTTCCAATATCTCTTCTCTCAAATTATCCACATCAAGAACACATAATCTCCTATTGATCCATAGCACACCTTCATCATCAAGATTAAAATCAGTGAACTTTCCTTCGTGAACTTTCCTTCGTGAACTTTCTCCACAAGCTCAACTAAATCAAGATCTCAGCTTTAAGCTACTTTGATCGTATCCCTTAATACTGATCTTACTCTAAACTGAGCTAATAATCCTCCTGACCTGGTTATCTTTATCATTAACCCTTGATCTACTAATTTGTGCATCTCTTTGATCAACAAACTCCTCTCCGCACTGATGTGAGCAAGACTACCTGAGAACTTCCTACTCAAGGCATCTCCTACCTTATTAGCCTTGTCTGGATGGTATAAGATATCATAATCATAATACTTCAAAAGTTCTAGCCATCTCCTCTGTCTAAGATTCATATCTCTCTACTGAAAGATATACTTCAGACTCTTATAGTCAATGTAGATTTCACATGTTACCCCCGTACAGATAATGTCTCCAAATCTTAAGAGCAAAGATTGTAGTGGCCATCTCTAGGTCATAAGTAGGATAATTCTACTTATGCTTCTTCAACTTCCTGGAAGTATAAGCCATTACCCTTCCATTCTACATCAACACACAACCTAGGCCAACTCTAAAAGCATCATAGTACACAGTGAACTTGTCTACTCCGTTAGGCAAAATCAACACCGGAGTTGTAGTCAACTTCTCCTTTAACAGTTAGAAGTTATTCTCATATGCGTCTGACTATATAAACTTCACATTCTTTTGAGTTAGGCGGGTTATAGGTGCTGCAATCCTTGAGAAATCTTGGACAAACCTCTTATACTACCCAGCCAAACCCAAGAAACTTTAAATCTTAGTAATTGTTTTCAATCTAGGCCACTCAGACACTGCTTCAATCTTTTATGGATCCACTTGAATGCCATCCTTGGAAACTACATGTCCAAGGAATGCTCTTCCATACTCTTTGAATACACCAGTATATTATTAATGAATACTACTAAAAATTGATCGATAAATGGTGTTAATTCCATAAAGGCTACTGGTGCATTGGTTAATCTGAAGGACATCACTATAAACTCATAGTGGTCATATCTAGTACAAAATGCCATTTTAAGAATATCATCTTCACTGATTTATAACTAATGATAGCCTGACCTCAAGTCAATCTTAGAAAAGAACTGTTCACCCTAAAGCTGATCGAACAAATCATCTATCCTCATAAAAGGATACTTATTCTTAATAGTCACTTTATTCAATTCTCTATAATCAATGTACAATCTTAAAATATCATCCTTCTTCTTCATAAGCATGATAGGTGCACCCCAAGGAGAAGTATTGGGTCTTATGAAACCCTTGTGTAACAAATTTTGCAACTGATCCTTTAACTCTTTCAACTCTATAAGAGCCATCCTATAAGGTGGCATAGAGATAAGAGCTATGCCTGGAACCATATCAATGCAAAATTCAATCTCCTTTTGAGATGGTAAACATGGCAATTCATCAGGGAAGACATTTGAAAACTCATATGCTACAGGAACATCTACGATGGATGTTAGTTTGGCTGTAGTATCCCTAACCAACACCAACTATTCCTAACACCCTTTTCTCAGCATCTTCTTGGCCATAATAGCAAAAATAAGATTTTAAGGTGCTGAACTCTTATCACCCATAAACTTGAATTCCTCTACACTTGGAATTCTAAAAATCACCTCCTTACTAAGACAATCCACAATAGCATGATGCTTAGACAATTAGTCCATACCCATAATTACATCAAAGTCCATTACATCCAGCAACACTAAATCTATAGGTACTCTCTTAATATGAACCCTAAAAGCGATTAAAGTGCAAGCATGGAGCCAAACGATGAAGAATTCAAGCTAATTAGTTTAATTTCATATTTCAAAATTAATTAGCTTAATATGGACTAATTTTAAGGTATATTCTATTTTAAAGTCAATAAAGAAGATTCTAGAAGATGTGAGAAGATTCTAGAAGATGTGATAAGAATCAAGGATATTTCAAGTCAAAGTCAAAGAGCCAATAAGTCAAAGTCAAGGGTCAAGGGTCAATGATCAACATCTTACATGACATGTGACATGGCATGCTCTAATGCTTAGTTGTCATGAGTTGCTATTTTGCTTAATTATAATAAGTTGTCATTAGTTATCAAATTTGACTTTTCAAAGATGAGTTATCATGAGTTGTCTTATTTTTAAAGGAATTCTTCTTAATTAAGGATTTTTATTTATATGAGTCTTTAGGAATAAGTAAGAGCATTTTCCTTCAAGGATGAAGTTTTTTACATGCCTATATAAGGGCTAAACATATGTAAAATGAATTTAGGGGTGATTGAAATATTAAAAAGTGAGGTTTTTCCTTAAACTTTGTTCTTTTGAAACTTTGCAAGTTTACTTGAACTGTTTCACATCTGCTTTCCATTACAATGGCTAGGTTAGATTAGACTTAGAATTGTGTGATTATTCATCTTTTAATAGCTAAGTATCATGCTTCAATTTAATAAGTAACAAGTTTAGATCCATCAACACAACCTATCCTTGATGATCCTTAGGCTAGATTTCAAAGTTGGATGTGCGTTCTATCTTTATTATAGGTAGGGTTTGTATCAGTTTAGTATCAAAGCCAAACTTTAAGGTTTAGTTATTTATCATTTAATTTTTGTTCATAATTTCTTCTTCATCTTCTTCTCACTTCTTTATAAATAAAAAAAAATTGAGTGAAATACAAGAGCATTCACATCCTTAAGTGTAAACACGTAAAGGAGTGCTTTGTGAAGATTTTTTTTATATCTTTTTAAACGTTATTTTTAACATGGACATGGCTTAAAAATAAGACAACTCATATTTAAAAAGTCAAAATTGACAACTCATTACAACTGAGCAAAATGGCAACTTATGACAACTAAGCATTAACACATGCCATGTCACATGTCATGTAGGATATTGACCATTGACCCTTAATTTTGACTTGTTAACTTGTTAACATTGACTTGGAATATCCTTGAATCTTCTAGAATTTTCTAGAATCTTCCTTATTGACTCTAAAATAGAACATAAATCAAAATTCATCCATATCAAGCTAATTAATTTTGAAATATGAAATTAAACTAATTAGCTTGAATTCTTCATCATTTGCCCCCATGCTTGCACTTTTAATCCCTTTTAGGGTTCATACTATTCCCTCCCTCTTAAAGATGATTCGCCCTTGAACCATAGCCATCTTTTAAAGTTTATAAATTCATAAATCCTCTAAGGTCAAACACAAACTCCTTTGTTGAAAACTTCTCCTTTGAAGTAATGCTCCATAAAAGTAGCTTTAACATATCTTGAACGTGATTGAGCAATTGGAATATATGACTCTTATCCATGAACTTATTACACTTATCCATGAACTTGTAAGGACTTTATTCTTATTGCTTCCTTCTAAATTTGAAAGATGAATATCTCAAATTCTTCTTACTACAAGCAAAGACTCCATAAATTATATTGTAGACATAAGGAACTTTAATAACATAATCAAATGTATCTTTGTATGGCATAAAAGTCTGTAAAATAACTTTCAATACACTAGAAAAAGAAAGATTAAAGTTTTTAGTATAATCACAATTAATAACTAACTCTTGTTCTTTCATGATGCTCTCAATCTTTAGCTTCTCCTTTTCCCTCATGCCTTACTCGTTTTCTCTCACTAAGTGTTTCCTATTGTCCTCACTTTCCTTACTCAATTTATTTTTAGTACTCAACTCACTTTTTTCTTTTCTCTCAACTTTATAAGTTTCCCTTCCCAAAGCATTCCTTAATGAAGATGGAAACTCATCACTTTATTGATTAGCGCACATGTCTTTAACACTTTTCTTTATTTGTGAAGTTTTAATTTGACACTCTTCCTCCTTTCTCTTCTCCTCAACTTATTGCTTAACCAATTCGCTAACTTCAACAATTTCTTTTTCCTTGGAATCACATACTATCATTATCTCCTCAAAAGAACTCACTTTCTTTTCATATTCCAAATCAAGTTCAAATATAACCTTCAAAGAGATAGAAGGTTCTAATTGCACTTCTTTCTTCAATCTCTTAGTAATCTCACACTTAAGCCCATTAATGAATTTTGCAACTTTTCACCATTCAAATTCACCTACATCACTTGCAATTACAAACAACATAAACTTTTTAACATAATCATTAACATATAATTCATCATCTTATTTAAGCCTTTGTAATTTAAGATGAAATTTATCTCTAACTTCATGAGGAATAAAATGTCTAGTCATTAACCTCTTCATTATCTCCTAATTTTTAATCTCACTAAGCCTGTTCATTCTCCATAATGCCATCAAATCTTCCAACCATATAGCAACATGACCCAAAAATTTACAAGAAGTAAGTTTACACTTTTGGAAATCACTTAATTCAAGAGAATCAAATATCTCCTTTATTTGTTACACCCATTCCAAATAAACATAAGGATCATCCCTGTTAATGATATGCACTAGGTCAATCATGTATGACCATGTTTTAACTTTATCATTTTATTTAATAAAGACACATTTTTCATTATCATTTTGTGTTATGATAATTACTTGAATAGTCAATTCTTACTAAGGTTATCAAGTATGTGACTTGATAGTAAAACCTTTAGATTAAATATGAGTTCTATTCAAATTATCCCTAGTCATAATAATATGTTATGGCTCGTATGATGTTGGTTGATGATTATATTTTACTGATCATGAATATGAGATATTAAGTTAACTCATAGGTACTTATTTGGGAAATAATGTACTGAATTGACCCATCATGAGAATACTACATAGATAATTGTCATAAGTAATTCTCATCATAATAATATTGATTTAGTCCTTTGACCTTAAAATCATCATGGATTTCTATATAACTATTATATATTTTGACACAATCTAAATTGTCTTTAACATGATGATTAAATAGATTATTGTTGGATATGAAATGAGTTATGTGAGGAATGTGAGTGATTAAAAAGGAATTTATGCCTCAGTTAATCTAAGTAAGATATCTATGGGCCCCTTGATAAGATAGACTGAGGAAAATACATGGCCATGCTAAAGTGAATTTATAAAGAGTTATCATTCTCAGCCTACTTAGAGTCAAGAAATAATATGATTGAATTATATAAGGATGACAAAAATTAGGCCTTATATTCAATCAAGATATCATATGACAAAAGGATTACAATATTTATTATAAATTAGGTTATGCTGGATTATTGACTTCACTTGACTTGGGTAGTCATAATGTCTTACTAGAGGCCACTTATGACTTGTAGGCCTAAATAGAGATTTAAGGCCAACTGCCAATGTCACGTGAACCTACGGGGTCACACACTTAGAACAGGCCCAAAAACAGATATGGGTTTGAGAAGCCCAAATATGCTCTATGGAAATAAATAAATACTTTATTTATTTAAGGTAAAGGTTATCTTAAATAAATAGAATATTATTTTTGATTTAATTTTGAATAAAATCAGAACAATAATAATTGAGAAATTACTAAAAAGTTATTTTGGTAAGTGAAACCCTAATTAGAGGTTTTATAAATATGTTATATTCTCTAGGGTTTCATTAACTCAATCATTAGCCACCAAAAAACATTTTTCTCCTCTTAGAAAACTAAAACATAGAGTGTTTTTTTCTTGATTTATGAGAAATCAAGAGAAGTGCTAGCACACAAAGTTTTCTTTTTAATCAAGGGCTGTTCATATGGATGCTTGTGGAGGATGAATTCTTTTGAAGACATCTTGATCCGAACTACTGAAATCAAAAGCTCGAGGTAAGGTGTCACCGGAGTGAACCTCCTCTCTGCCTTCCAGAAATCTTACCTCTTCTGCATAGTAAGACTTAGTTTCCAATGACACAAGATGAGCGAGACCACATGAGAAAAATTTCATATGCTTTTGCTATTAGATCCATCATGTATGCCATGTTATGCACTTGACCATATGTCTCATATGCTTTAAGCATAATGATTAGATACCAGTCAAACCCAGGTGAAAGTCACTAGATAGCAGTTAAGAATATCCTTACGTACTTAAGAAGGACTAAAGATGCATTTTCACTATATGGTGGGCAGCAAGATGAGCTAGTTATAAATGGTTATAGAAATGGTACTTTCCAATCTAAGAAAGATGACTTTTGATTATAGTCAGGTTATGTGTTTTGTTTAAATAAAGGTGCAATGAGCTAGAGAAGTTAAAAGCAAGACATTATTATCAATTTTACAATTGAATATGAGTAAATAGCTACCTCGAAGGCATCCAAAGAAGCTGTTTCAATTAAGAAGTTCATAAATGGATTAAGAGTTGTTCCTAGTATATCAAATTCAGTGGACTTGTATTATAATAACAATGGAGCCATAACACAAGCTAAGGAACCCATATCACATCAATAATCCAAATATATACTTAGGCATTATCATCTTATTAGAGAGATCATTGAGAGAGGAGACATGAAGATATATAGAGTACCAATAAATGACGATGCTGCTGGTCCACTAACTAAGCCTTTTCCAATGGCCAAGCATGAGAGTCATACTAGGTCAATGGTTATGAGATACAATGTTGATTGGGCTTAGTGCAAGTAGGAGATTGTTAATGATATGCCCTACGCCAATTATGTAGTGGCCATACTTTAACATTGTCATATTTTTATTTTAATAATAAAGAGGCATTTTTATTATTACTAGATAATTCTAGTATTATCCTTGATTAGTTAATTCTACTAAGATCATCAAGTGTATGACTTGATAGTAAAACTCTTAAGTGATACTTGAATTCTAATCTAAATATCCCTAGTCAATTATTATTGTAGGAATGATAATAAATAAAGACTAGTATAAGCTTGACTGATAATGTATTTGAAATATTAAGTCAAACACATAGGTAGATATTTAGGGAAATGATGTACTAGATCAATCCACTATGAGAATACCATATGCATTATTGTCATAGGTAATTCTTCTCACAATAGTCTTATTTAAGCCCTCTAACCTGAGATCACCATGGTTTTCTACATGATAAGTTATGTATTTTAACACATCCTTACACCATACTTTTATCGGATGGTAAAACAGATTGTGATTGGTTATAAAATGAGTTATGTGAGTAACATGAATGGTTAAGATATAGTTTTTCCCTTAGTTATTTGAAGAAGATATTTGTTGGGCCTTTTGATTAGTTAGATTGAAAATAAATGTATGGTCATGCTAGAATGATAAAGAGTTATCAGTATTATTCTACTTAGGATTGAGAAATAATATGATTGAATAATATAAGGATGACGTAATTCATGCCTTTTGGTTAATTAGGATATAATGTGACAAAAGGACTAGTACAAGCTGTGAATTAGGTTATGTTGAATTATCGGTCTTCACACAACTTAGGTAGTCATAATGTCTTGCTATAGACCAATTATGACTTGTGGGCTAAAATGGAAATTTTAGGCCCACTGCCAATATTGTGTGAACCTGCTGGTTGCACACTTAGAATAGGCCTAAACCAAACTTGGGTTAATTAGCCTAATAATTATCTCTTTGTAAGATTAACTAGATGTAATGTATATATAAGCATCTCTTTCTCTAGGGTTTGCTATGTGATTTTCTCATTCTTCCTCTACTACTTCTTGTGAGAAAAACACATAGAGAGAAAATGTGTTATGAGATAATAAAGGTTCTAACATGCCTACTTTTCTTTGTATTATCTTATTTATTTGGATACCATTGAGGGCGTGATCTTTTGGTAACATATTTATTCAATAAGAAGACATAAAAAGCTCGAGGTAGGGTGTCACTAGAGTGAACCCCCTCTCTTCCTTCTAACTATCTTGTCATTAGATCATCTTGGTAAGTGTTTGGAAACATTCTCAATTAATCTAAGTTGAATTACATTAATCTAAGTAATGCATTTTGTAGTTAAAATTTTTGTTTTCTACTATGTTATGTATCATAAAACCTAGCAACATTATTGGCCCAAGTTATTTGGGCCTAGGCCCAAAAGGGTTTTAATCCCATCATGCATTTATGGATCATAATAAGAGGCATACGCGCATTTGTGTGTGCCTCTTATTATGGTACATATATGCAAGGCACACACTCAAACACATACACACACATATGTGTGTGCCTCTAATTATGATACATAAATGCAAGGCACACATAGATACACACACACACACACACACACACACACACACACACACACACACACACACATAATAGGCCTTAAAAACTCATGCATAATTTTCTTTGTAAAATGCATGCTTATCCTAGGCCAAATATATCTAGAAAAGCCATTGACCATCATAACTATGCTAAACTTGCATGTGATGGTAGGAAAAATAAATTTTCAAAAAATAAATTCTTTTATTGTACAAAATTTGGACATACTAATACTATATATTAATGCAAATAAATTTTCTTTTATTACACAAAATTTAGACATACTAATACTATATATTAATGTAAATAACTTTATCTTAACCTTCTACCTATTATAAACCTATACCAAATAAGGCTTGGGTTCAAAAGGTTGCTTGATAATTGTTTTGATAGTTTGTGCTAATTATTATTAAATTGATAAATTAATTTATTTATTTTATCAATAAACATACACACATTAAAATTTCTAAAGTTAATTTGACCATTTGCACGATCAAAATAATTATGATATGCAATTCTCTCATTATTTTTCATTTGGCATCATGTTCCACTTGGTATGTCTTATTTTTTAAATGATCTTTTTGGACTACATATTAAGAATCATGATTGCCATTGTCATTCCTTAATACACTTGACATATGTTTCACTTTTTTTTATTCTCTCTTTATTTGATTTGTCATTGGGTATCAATAGAAATTATTTTTTGTTCAATTATTTTTCAATTGTTATATCTCATTATTCATTTATTTTATTTTATTTTATTTCACTTATTTCTCTCTTAGTATTTTCTCTTTTAGTTTCCTCCCTTTTTCATTTTGACAAAAAGGGATAGAAACTTAGCATTTTGAATGATATTAATTATGCTTTAATTATAAATAGAATGCCAATAAGGGAGAGAAACTAAATATTTATTAGGATTAAGTGAAAGTTGGCATGTTTTACTCACCTTATCATATATTGAAGTGGAGAAATTTCAAAACTCCTTAGTTTATGATTGAGGGGGAGTATCATAAAAAATATGCACACACATGCACTTAGTGTTTTTTAATTATCACTCAAAAATTGATTGTCAAAGTAAAAAAGAGGGAGATTATTGACCCTTTGCATGATCAAGGCCATGATCAATCTCAATTCAACCTTTATTTTAACTTTATTAATAAATTTTGAATCACTAATGCTTTATATTTAAGTGCATTTATAAGCTTAGGTACATAATTATGCTAAATAGCAAGGATAAATGGTTAAGCTTTAGACTAAGTTTAAAGGAATTTTAAACACATATAAATCCTTTAAAAGCCTATATACATGTCAATTAGGGCATGGGAACTCAACCACATGCAAAGGAATTCATTCAAAGGCAAAAAAATCAAGTTTTCTTGAGGCTAGCCTACGCTTATGATCCCAAGCCCTACCCTCGTGATTCTAAGGCCTACCCTTATGATCCCGAGCATATCTTCATAATCCTAAGCCTAAGCTTATGATACTGAGGTGTCTTAAGTCTAAAACTTGAAGAAAATAGCTACCACGCTCATGATCCTATCCTCACAATCCCGAGCACCAACCATACGATCTTGAGCCAATAGTGAGCTATCTCTAATGGTCATATTTGTAAGTAACGATCACTTATGATCTTGAGCCTATAAAATCCTACAAAAGTTGAAATTACATTTAATGAAGGAGAAAGAGTTTAAGGACAACATTAATGACTCCCAATAACTAATTTTCACTCTCCAACTTCAAATTTGAAGACCTAGAACTTCATTTAAGAAGTTATACAAGTTGGTTGAGCAAATTGAATTCTTAGAAAACTCTTCAGTGTTTTCAATTCTTTAAAAATCCTTTTTTATCTTTGAGTATTGGTTGTGTGCTAGGATAGCTCTCCTCTTCATGTTCTTTTTTAGGTTGAAAAAGGTAAGTGAGGAATTAATGCTAGAAAGTTTGGTTTAAGTGCAAGCCACAAAACACTTGCATTTTTTGTTTGGTTAGAATTTTGCCTAGAAAAGCTCCTTGCATTGTAAAAGGTTATGAGTTAGCCTTAAAAACACTTGTGGACAGGTTTAAGTGTGAGCCTTGAAAACACTTAGGAATAGGCTTGTATTGATCCTTAAAAAACATAAGTCATTGTAAGGTTAGTGTTGAACCTTAAAATACCTTATTGTAATAATCTTGGTAATAAGATTAGGGTGAGTTCATAATTCAACCATTATTCACTTTTCTTGTTTCCAAACCACTTCATTTGAGTGGCATAATAGATTAGGTCATCCCTCCTTTTTTATCCTTAAATATGTGCTTTCTTATATCAATTTAAGCTTATAAAGTCCATTGTCTATGAACTCAAATTGTAATGCTTTTCAATGAAATAAAAGTCACAATCTACCATTTTCCATTTCATTAATTCACTCTTCACATCATCTTAAGATCTCATTTTCTAATGACTAGACTTCACCAGTTATGTATATTAATGGTTTTAAATACTATGTTGTCTTTGTTGATCATTAAACAAAATATATGTGGCTTTAACCACTTAAAATAAAATCTTATGTCTATAATATCTTTATTAAATTCAAACCAAACCCTTTGTTAAAAAATTCTTTGCACATCAAATACCACACTTTATTCTAACAATGGGTGAGAATATCAAGATCTTGATACATATCTTACACAAAATGGCATTTATCACATTAGCACACCACCATATACACGATGAATGCAAGGGGCACTCTAAATGTTGTCATAGACAAATTGTTAAAATTGGTCTTTCCATTCTACATCATGCTTCCATGCCTCTCTTATATTAGTCTTATGCCTTTGCCTGTAGTCTACCTTATCAACTGCATGCCCACTCCCACATTAAATCTCAGCTCTCCTTATGAATGTCTCTTTTAATCCATACCAAACTACACCAAACTTTGAGTTTTTAGATGTTTCTATTATCCTTAGCTTTGACCACACTCCAAGGATTAGCTCCAACATCATTTTACCCAATATGCTTTCATTGGGTATTCACTCACTTAAAGTGATTATTTATGTCTTGACCTATCCACCAATAAAATTTATGTCTCTCATTATGTCACCTTCATTGAGTACCTCTTTCCTTTGACTTCTCACTCTTCGTCTACCTAATCTAAAGATGACGCCATCATCTCCTCCTTCGCCTCTCTCCCATTCCTTCTTCCCTCTCATTTGGCATCCACAACACCCCTCGGCTTCCCATCTGACATTGCTCATGCCACTCTATCCTAGCATGAAGATCTACCCTAAACTATCATTGCTTAAGTCTTTGATTATACTAATTCTCTGGCCACCATTTGACCGAATCTCAAACCTCATCCCTCACTAGTCGACTTATCTAATGCCCCCCTTTTATTTGTACATGTCTACTCTCCCAATCCTAACTTGGCTTCCCCTAACTCTAGCATCATTAGTACACACTCTAAGAATAACATCTTCAAGCCCATTTAGAAACTTAACCTTAATATTCCTAACTTCTACCAACTGATTCCTTAGAACCAACTTATAAGTGACCTAATGATTTCTCTTTCTTCTATGTTTATTATAATGTTAATATGAGTTTTTGGAGTTTTTGTGTTTCCAAGGGACATGGAAAACTTTACTGAATAGGGACTAACAATTGGTCTTAGGAGGAACAAGATGCTTTTTAATTTTATGGAGTTGCCACTTGATTTTTAGAAAATTAGGATAAAAAAAGGACAACATTAGGTCACCCAACGAGTATTGCTCCCAATAAAGTATTTTAGGTTTGAGGATTGCATTTAATTTTTGACTATTTCTCATTATATGATATTCAATGTATAGCTATGACAACACCCTAGTATTGATAATAACAATTTGTATAGCATTCACACAATACATCAGATAGTGGAAGATAAATAAGTTGAAATATTATTATTACATTGATTTCCTAATAAAATACATATAAAAGGAAAAAATGATTGCAGAAAGGTAAATGTAACTTAGATATAATATATCTGCAAGGTTAGCATAATTATGCACATAGCTTGGTCAATCACATGAATAATAGGATAAGCGATGGACACTTAATCACTTGAAAGACTAAGCAAAATGTACACAATCATGCATGTTTAGAGTGATTTTTTATGCTATGATGATATAGGATGAAAAAATTAGGGATGCATAGTGACATCACTTAACCATGAGCATGATGACTGTGGTCCAGACCTTTCACATTATTGATATTGAAGAAGTGGTTTTCATGTTTTGAAACTAAAGGATGCAAGTCAATGATATGAGATGGGCAAAATAAAGCATAAATTATTCATATAGCATCCAAATTACTAGCCTCATCACACAAGCAAAATAATATTCACAAATGCATGCAACAGTAAAATAAATGCATTGTGAGAAAATAAACATCCTAAAATGATTGAATAGTCTTCAAATTCAACTGAGCTTTTGTAAGTTTTAAAGCTTTAGCTTCAAGAGATTATCAAACTTTCCTCATTGAAAGGTTCTAAATGATGTGGAGAATGATGCTAGTTTGTATACCTTTGAAGCATGCTTTGAAAAAGATGAGGCTAGGTTTGGTGGAAGGGAGACCTGATAACCTAAAAAAAATGCAGTGGGAGAGCTAAAACTATTTGGATGTGGGTTTATAACACCTTTGAGCATATAGATTTTTGAGTGTGTGTGTGTTTCCTCTTGCCCCCCACCCCTCAAATAGGGGTGTGTAGGTGCCTATTCATAGTGAAAAATGTGAGAAATATAGGAGAATAGGAATAGTTACACACGTGTCCCTAGGACAGAGTGCATGACCACGTGAAGTATATATGACTATATGCTTGGTCTTTAATCATAATGGCCTCCCACTAACTTGGCAAATCCTACACTTTTAATGTAGGAAATAGAAATCCCTTATCAGATAGATTTCTAGTGGGTAATGGATCTCTTAATGGTTACTAATATCCCTCAGGTACACATTGTCATTCTTGGAATATTAGTTCTCATTAAGTGGCAACTCTTGCCATCATGTCTCATGTGAGGTTCCATCAATCTAGCTCTTAATGCTTAGAGATCTTAGGTACACATTAACATTCTTAACCTCTTTACATTAGTTATGTCCACACCATTGAATTAGTGTAGTGTATGAATTTGAACACTATAAACCTCAAGTACTCCTGTTTGCCATTCTTGACTTATAGTGTATCCATAAACCCAAAACATCTTATGCTTAACAATAACATTACATGAATTTGTTGAGCCTTATATCCACCCCTATGTATCCATAGTTGATGCACATAATCCTAAAACCATGCATGTTATTGATCTAATGGAGAGCGTAGACCTAAATTTAATTTCAAAAATTTATTGGTCTTTAATTGAGGTCTCACTTTGCACATTTGCCAATTTTTATACATATCACATACATATGTACATCATGGCATCATTATATATGCTCACAACATGTAACAACACTTATATCACATATATACATAGAACATGCGTGATGGATGCACAAATATGGAGTGATCATGGGCCTTTTCTAATCCTATTATAACTCTTAGAATATATTATAGGCCTTATCTCCATGGGCATTGTGATTATAGGCCTTGTCACCATCTCCAAGGATCTCCATCTTGAACACTTCAAGCTTCATTTTATAACTTTTTTGTTTACAATCAATCTTGGGCATACCAAGGTGGATATTACATCTTAATTCTATGTAATTAACATTTAATTACATACCAAATAATAACAATAATAATAATTACAAAACATAGGATGTAATCAAGATCCATGATCATTCATAATATGTATGACATAAAATGTAACCCTTGCATGTTTAGGAATCAATTTGTAAGCATACAAGCTTAAAAGGCAAGGAAAACTAGTCTCAAGCTAGGTCTCAGTCGAGATATAGTTTGGGATTAGTTATGTACAAAAATAGTCTTTTATATAATTTTGGTCTTGGTTGGGAAGGGTTATGTCCTGATCAGGACATGAGGTCCCAAGTGATGTCCCGGTTAGGACATACACTTAGAATTAGTTCTACACAAAAACTATAATTGCACATATTTAGTCCTTTTAAGCTCCTCCTGACTGGGATGGAATTGCTCCTAACCAAAATCACCTTAGAACCCATTTTAACCAATTTTTACACACTTTTATCCACAACACTTGTAACTAACAATAATCATAATCGTAACACTTGTAATTATCAATCAATTTAGCATGTTTAAAGTATAAAAAGTAGCTCTGGTACCACTTATGGGAAATGGTTATGCAACTACGATATGTGGTGAGCACAAGCCATAGATAGGGTAAAATTTCAAAAATTTCACTTACATAACCCTTGATCAAATGAAGATTTTCATTCCCATAGATCTATTCTGCATTTTACACATAGTTAAACTATACATCAATATGTAAAACAACATCCTAGGAAATTCCAAGTTTAAGAAAACTTACCAAGTCCTAACTTTGATGTAGACTATAATAGTTATCTACTAGCTTTGATGTTATTAAGTTCAACTCTTAAATCAAATGCCCTAGCCTCCTAAGTGTGAGGCCTCTAGCTTAAAACACCAAAGCTTCACTTATCACCTTCTTACTTAGATAGATTGTAGTAGCAAGTGCCCTCTTTATTTACCTTTAGAAACTTGCACTAACTTAACTCTTTAGCAAGAATACTCTGGGTTTTTTTTAGTATATGTTGTTTCTCTCCATTTTGGTATGTATTTCTACACACACTCTTAATTCTCTAATTTTTCTAACCCTTTAGAAACATATCTTAGGTTATGTATTTATATGTAGAGAAAGCAAACCCTAAAGACATCGTTGCTTACATCATATGTATACAATTCATCATGATATGTATAGAACTTGTGTTAGAGATAAGTATGTAGAGAATTAAATACATCTCATGTATATGTCTACATATATTCTCTACATAAATCAATGAAAACTAATCTTTGATTTAGCCAAGGTCAACATTATACACTTAAAAGATAATGTGCCTAACATGACAAATTTGCCATGGTCAACATTTTACACTTAACTAATAGTGTGTGATTAACATGACAAGCCTAATAAGCCAAGCTTAATACTTATCATCCCCATAGTCAACATTATACACATAAAGGATAATGCATGCCTAACATGACAAATTTGTCCATTCATACTTACATGGACTTGGGCTTAGTAATTGGGCCAACACTTGACCTAAGCCCAGTATATATAACAAATGGGCTTTAATTAGGTCCATGGGCTTTCTTAAAATCTTGGATTAATCTCTAATCTGATACCCTTTTGGGCCTAAGCCCAAACAACTTGGGTTATTAATCCAAGTCCAATTAGAAATAACATACATTATTAATTTAATACTCTAATTAATATCTCATATTAATAAAGTATAAATTAATAATTAAACCCGTATTTGAATTAGATTTCATGATATGCTAGAATCATTGCTTAAAGCATAAATCCAATTAAATTAATCTTAATTAATTTATGAAACTCTTGAATCAATAATTAGATTAATGTTAATGGTGATTTGTTGAAACTCTTTTAAGTGTGACTTACTAGGTTCATATCTAATTGGCAATGAGAAGATAATATCAACACTTAATATTATTTGAAACTCCTTTGAAGTCTAAATGTGAAAATCCTAATCATACACATTTCATTCTCATAAGTTATGAGTGACCCCTAGTATCAATATCATAATTACTTAATTAGAAATGAATGCATGTATTGATTCATATGAACCCTCTAGTCATAATTATCGTGCACTAAAATCCCTTCATTAGAAGATCCCAACATTGCCTAAAGTCAAGGTTTAGTCAAACTGTAATAGCTTTATCATATGACCTCATCTTAAGTTTCAATTTTGGACAAAATATGATGAATACTAGAAACACCTTTCTAGCATTAAAACTCTTTTAGCATGTGTCATGTTTGTCCTAGCCAATAACTTATTCATCAAGAATGAACACAGATAGTATAGGATCTTAACCCGGTTCACTCCAGGCAATGTATCCTATCTTGGTTGAATACTCATCCCTACATTTAATCGACTAGAGCCACCACATGCCATATACCCATGTGTGATTAGCACAACAAACTCTAACCTTTCAAATGTGGATGACAATGTTACCTCCAGTCAAAGGACTATATGCACCATTATGACCTAGATTGTGATTGGTGACAATAAGTGAATATCCTTGCAATCATAAATATAACATCATGTTTAATCCACCTATCACATGAGTATCCACATGTCTATTTTGATATCTCATATCAAGTAGCATGAGACTCACTAACTCCCATTATTAGTACCACATACTAATCAAGGAAAATAGAAAGAGGTGATAGTTAAATTAACATTACCCAAATATTAATTTATCAACTAGGAATAATTTTATAGCATGTGTACTAAATAAATTTATCACTTATATTATCATCTCTTGATAATAATTTTATTTAACTTAATGCTAAAGGGTAAATACTCAAATGAACACTTTTTTTTTATTATCGTTTAGGATTATTAACAATGTCAAAATATGTGATTGGCCTCTACGACATACAACCTATGCTAACAACATTAAATTTTTTGAAAATGAGAAAACTTAATTTTATTCACAGAATAACTCACCTATATATACAAGGTTACATTCCAAAATTTAGCCTTAATTTACACTTAATTCAACCTAACTTGAACCTATAAATTAACATAATTAATGCCATGATTAATGTAATGTATACAATTGTACATCATTCAATAAGTATACAACTATACATCTATCAACAAGTAGTGATGACACAATGATGATGATGTCATCATTCATCATGCTGCATACATTATTTTGATGATTTCAGGTAGGATATCCTTTCGGTAATTCTTCCCTATTTTCTTCTCTTGAGAGGTGCTGAGTTTTTAAAAGTAGTGAGGCCACATGTGGCCACACATTAGTGTATGTTTATATGATTTTAGTACATGTTTTATGCTCAAATGGAGGTTTAGGACAAAAGAAAAAAGTGTGTAAGGTCTCAAAGTGTGTGTACATTATACAGGAGTGCGTGGAGGGGGAAGTGTGCGTGGTTGCGTGTGTGGGGTGAGCACGTGATCATGCACCTAGCGTGTGGCCACGCACCTCTTCCTCTCTAGTTTACTTAAGACGTATATTTTTAAGGTTTGAGGAAGCTTCTTCTGACCTTCTCTGAGTGTGTTTCATCTTGTCTTGACTCTTTTTGAGTTTTGTGTGTTTTTTACTCTATTTTTCCTTGTAAATATTTGTTTTTCTCTACATAAGATGGAGTTCCCCAACATTCCTAAGGGTTTTAAGGATATCTTTTTGGATGTCAAGGGTAACTTCATAGAGGCTACTATAGTGGGGACTTCCACCATGGGTACTAGTACTGATGGTTCGTCTAGCACTCAAGGTGCTCAACCATCTAGCCTTTGATGGTCCGTCTAGCACTTACGGTCTAGCCTTTCTCAAAAGGACTTGATTCTTATGGTTTACAATCTGAAGACCCATGCTTAGGCTCATTATCACCGTCAAGTGTGTCCTCCTTTATACTTTGTCTTTTATTTAGTTGTCTTGGATATTTTACAGTTTATTAGCTTTTACTGTATTTGTTATTCTTTCAACAGAGATTGTCATAGCTATAGACATGTAGCTATTATTATGCCTTATTATTATTCATTTTTATTATAAATGTCGATAACTTGATAGCTCTTAGTTTATTTTTGGTTCTAATTATCTGTTGGCGCTTGTCGTGATACTTTTCTTTTCGGTTCTTGTCATTATTTTGATCTTATTAAATAGTAGAGAAAAAGATGTGTCAACATTTGTTATCTATGTTTATCCTTGATAGTATACATGTTATATGTAGCCTCATATGTTTATTACTGTGTTGCTTGGTCACTTCAATAGGGTCAGCACATACTATTTGGGTCCTTTACTATGTATAAAGTAGATGGTTGCAAGAAAGGATTTTGACGGGATCATTGTTGTTCTTTTTTATGATTCATATGCATTAAGTCAGATTGCTATGTATGTGTTGATTAAGTGATGGATGGACACGACAAATACTTTTCACTTGCCCATTAGGGAGATAAGCATCACTCCTCTAGACTTTGTCGCCATCACAAGATTGAGCTTTTCTAGGGACCATATTCCTTTTAGTGAGGAGGAGTGTTCTTCTACGATGGCAAGGAGGCATCTTACTACGGAGTTACTTGGGGTGTCTACCCCTATGAAATCTGATTGTCCATACCTCACTCATCATACATAGTTCATCTCCACCATGTAGATGATGTATAATGCTATTCTTGTTTCAATGGAGCAATTAAGTCATTATTTCTTTTTTTATTTATTGAGTGTTGTCATCTTCTCAAATCCTTCAGGTACATGTAGTCTACGGTTGTTGCCTATCCTAAGAGACTTAGATAACTTATTAAAGAACTACTACTTTCACCTACATGTACTTAAGTTTAGATGCAACATGCTGAGGTGGCTCAAGGATTTCTCGATGCTTATTTATGTTGGATGTGAGTGAGATTTCTTATCCTTTTGCTCTTTTTCTTTTGCTTCATTTTTTCTAATTTTTTGAGTTCTGATTTGGCATAACTAGGCTTATGAGTTCTTAGTTCTCCTCATTTGACTGTTGAGCATCTCTTGGAGGATGGTTTTTCTTATTATTCTATTTGATTAGGAAGACCATTAATTTGATTGAGGATTTCACAAAGGTGGGGGAATACATGAGTAGGCAATCACTTGGATAGGTATGCTTGATTCCTATTATATTAGTTTTTTTATTTTCTAGGAATTCTTTATTCACTTTTGCCTTTTAAGTAGATTCTCCTTCCCTAGTGGGTGATAAGGTCAAATTGGTCTATAAAGATGGTGATGATGTGGCATCTGATAGAGAGATGAGTGTTGCTTCTTGGCCTTATTGGCAGTGTATGGTATCTAGGTGATCGAGCCCATCATTGTTGGGATGGCCCATGCATGAGGAGAGTCCATGTTCCTCCTCCTAGTGATATGTAATAGATTCATAAGCTTAGTGCATATGAACTTGCTACTGAGGTGTGGTATCTATATAAGAGAGTCAATCATTATTAGGACAACCCATTCATGAGGAGAGTCCTTATTCCTCCTCTTGGTGATATGTTATGGAGTCATGACTTAGTGTGGATGAGCTTGCTACCGCGATGATAGTGTATCCCTTTAAGAGTCTCTTAGAGGATGTAGGATCTCTTTATGTTGATGTGTTGATCTCACAACTGATTAATGCTATGGCTATTGACTTTATTCCTCTACCTCAACCTCTTTAGGCGGATGAGGCTTGTCCTTTAAATTTAAGGGTTGGGCCATCGCGTGGATCATCGAGAGTTATTTCTTCTGATCTGGTAGTCTTTTATTCCTATCTTGTACAAGCAAGTGGAAAACTTTGTTAGTAATAAGCTATAATTAACTTGGTTATAGGGACTTACCTAGAGCGATGAGGATGTCATTGAAAGAGATCATGATCCCATTTTGAGAAGGCTGAAGGCATATTTTGTACTGAGGCAACTACCCATGCTAGTGGTGTGGCTTCCAATGGTGCCATTCTTAGGGACTTGGTGGTTAAGTCATCCTTGGTTTTATCTGTGATGGACATCTTTGGTAGAGGAGTGTATCTTGATTTTCCTCATCTTGGGTTTCCTCAGTTAGACATTATTCCTAATGACGCTACCCTTGTTCATGCTTTATTTTACTTATTTTCCTTCGTTTTTCCTATTTAATGATTGGTTTTTGACTTATTTTCTTATTTTTAGTAGATCCTTATCTCTTTTGGCTACAATTGGTATATTATTGTAAGGAGTGCACAACAACACTTTATTTTGTTTATGAGCAACCAAAGGGTATCCTTTCTTTATTGTGCCTGTTTATGTTTTCTATATGTATGTATGATATGAAATTTTTATATAATGCAGGCTGAGCATCTCCATGCTTGTCACAAGTGGGAGCAGGAGCATACAACTTATCATGATCATATCAATGAGCTGGAGTCACGGTTAACATCCTTTGCGATGAATGAAGAGGAACCTAGATAAGATGATGGGGATGCTTGAGCAGGATTGATGCTTCCTTTTGATGGTAGCCATGGCTAATCTTATTTTAGATGCTAGGTGTACGACTTTTGGCTTATGGTTGCTTTGTTGTATCATTTTCATGAGGTGATGGACTCTGAGTGTTGTATATGGGCATTTGTCCTATATGTATTGTATGATGTATGTATGTTTCTTGCCATTGCTATGCCTAATGATGTTTTCCATTGCTATTGTATACCTTTTTAATCTTTCCCTATTTTGCCTGAGGTGTCTCCTTTTGGAGCTTTTTGCACTTAGCTAGGTTTTCTTTTCTTCCCTCTTTTATCTAGGATGTCTCCTTTTAAAGCTCTTCACACCTAGTTGGGCTTTTTTCTACCGAGGCTTTGATGACAGTGGCTGATCTCAAGGATAGAGTTCAAGAAAATAGCAAGAACTGTGGTCATGTAATGAAAGAAAATGCAAAGCATGTTTGATGCAATTTATGATAATAAAATGTGTTGCACTTTTTAAAGACATTTCTCATAAATTGTCAATCATTCTCATTTCATTAAAATTATTTAAGAAAAGTACAGGTGCATTGATACAAAATTTAAACTTGAGATTACCCTTGTCCCTAACTAGCCTTCTCAGGTTTTTTAGTTAAGTATTTTCCTTCTTTGCCTAATTTTGTCTAGGTTACCCATGTAAGGTTTTTAACCTAGTAAGAAGTCCTTAATTTTTGCCTAAGTATCTATTTGTAGGTTTTTTTTTTAACTTAGTAGGTTTTTTATTTTATTTTTTTACCATAGACGTAGTAGTTATTCAGGCAGTTTGTATTGACAGGTTCAGAGAATTCATTTCCTTCAACATCCATCAATTTGACTGCTCCTTTCGATAAGAAATGTTTGACTAAATACAAACCTTCATAGTTTGGTATGAATTTCCTTTTAGGGTTTAGAGCATTTTGCCTTGCTTGCTTTAGCACCTAGTCTCCTGCTTTCACACTCTTATGTTTCAACTTTTTGTTGAAGGTTTTTGCTAGACAAGCATGATACAACTATGTGTGGTATAAAGCCTTAAGCCTTTGACTCTCTAAGAGAGTGAGATTATCGTACCTTCATTGGGCCCATTGTACTTTTGTAAATTCATATTTGATTCCTACTCAAAGAGACTTGATTTCTATTTCAATTAGAAGTACTACTTTTGAGCTATATAATAGTAAGAAAGGAGTTGCTCTTATTGAAGTTTTAACTGTTGTTCGATATCCCCATAGGGCATATGGTAATCTATCTGCCTAATATCAGTCAGTCTGAGTCATCTTTGATAAAATGTTTTTGATGTTCTTGTTTGTGGCTTTGATAACTCCATTTGCTTTTCGTTAATAAGGAGAAGATTTGTGATGTTCCACTTTCTAACTCCTTAGTAGTTCTCTAACTTCCTATTAGAATTGAACACCATTGTCAGAGATTATGTGATGGAGGATCCCATATTGACAGAATAGATTTCTTTTGATGAACTTAGGCACTTACTTGGCTCCTAATCTTATGATGATTATGGTTTGACCCACTTTGTGAAGTAATCAACTACTACTCAGATGAACCTGTGTCTATTCAAGGTTGTCAGATGGATTATGTCTAGTTCCCATGCTAAGAAAGGCTATAGAGATGAGATGTAGTGTAATTTTTTTAGGGGAAGGTGGCTAACATTCCCATAGATTTGACACTTATGGCATCACCTTATGAATTTGATACAATTTTCCATCATTGTCATCCAGAAGAACCCTTGTCAGATTAGCTTCTTAACTAGGATTACTCTATTCATGTGTGGACTACAAACTCCTTCATGTACCTCTTCCATTGGTCTTTCAGCATTAGTTTCAATTAGACATCGGAGTTGTAACCCCACTGAAGTTCTTTTGTATAACACTCCTTGAGGCAATGTGAATTTTGATGCTAATCATCAGATGACTACCTTAAATTTTTCATTTACTTAATCTGGATAGGCTCATTCCTTCAGAAATCTCTAGATGTCATAGAACCAGGGTTTTTCAACTATTTCTATCTTTTCTATCCTATAGCTTTTATGACAGGGTTGTCATGATCTGAGTATGTTTTAAGGCTTTATAGGCATTTTAGATGGTCCTTCCTACACTGACGCTAGGGTAGCAAGTGCATCTACCATTTGATTGTGGTTCCTAGAGAGATGAATGAATTTGCATTTTTAGAAGGACATGGTAAGCAACTTCAAATGATCCAGGTAAAGCCTTAGTTACTACTCTTTCAATTCCTAATATTCTATGGTACGATTGATTACTAGCATGGAATCTCCAAAGATTTTGACTTGTGTAACATCCAGGGATATCAATACTTCTATTTTGAGTATGCTTGCCTTATATTCTAGTTTGTTATTTATAACTCTAAACTCAAGCATTTTGGTAGTAGGTACTACTTCAACTTTTAAAGATTGTAATATGACACTAACTCTTATGCCAAACTGATAAATTGCTTTTTCAAAATACATCCTTGCATGTCAATGGTTAAACTAAGGTCATTCGGGAAGTCTATTTGGATTTCTTCTGAGTCTAGAATGGGGTTGAGAGCTAGAAATTCAGCCATTGCTCTTCCTTTTACTAACTTTTTGGTTAGGTATTGTACATCGAATTCTATCAATAGCACTAGCCACTTAACAAGTTTTTCTATTAGGGAGGGAGCTTCATAGAGGTACTTCATCGGATCCATTTTGGACATGGCCTGAATTTTGTAGGACTGAAAGTAATGTCTAAGTTTCTTCATTACCTACAGCATTGCCAAACATATCTTCTCGACTTACTTGTACTTTTCCTCATACATCAATACCTTCCTACTTAAGTTATAGACTGCATGTTCTACTTTCATTTCTCCCTCTTAGGCTAACATTGCACTGATTGCATTTCATTCAATGGCTAGATATATGGTTAAAGATATCCCTAGTTTAGGTGGTTTTAGGACTGGTGGGTTAGCTAGGTAGTTCTTGATCTTATTGAATGCTAACTGACACTACTCGTTCCATTCAACTTGTTGATATTTTTTTAGTAGCTTGAAGATCAGTTCACATACTATCAACTTGGTGATGAATCTGTTGATGAATTGTAGTTTCCTTAGAAACCCTTTGATTTCTTTATCTATTTTTGGCACTTGCATATCCCTTACTGCTTTTGCTTTGTCTGGATCCATTTCAATCCCATTCTAACTGAAAACATACCCCATCATCTTTCTTGAAGTGACCCTGAATGTGCATTTCTTTAGATTCAGCCTAAGACTGTACTTCTCCACTCTTTTAAGGAACTTTTGAGATCAAACATATGGTCTTCCCTATTTTTTGACTTGACCATCATATCATCGACATACAATTACACTTCTTTATGTATCATGTCATGGAACATTATAGTTGCCATTCTATGGTAAGTTGCTTCTACATTCTTCAAACTAAAAGGCATTACTTTGTAGTAGTAAGTGCCTCATTTTGTTATGCAAGTTGTCTTCGCTTTATCAATGATGACCATTAGGATCTTATTGTAACCAGAGAATCCATCCATGAAGGAGTACATTGCATATATTGCAGTGCTGTCAACTAGCATGTCTAAATGAGGTAACAGGAAATCATCTTTCAGGCAGGCCTTGTTTAGATCTTTGTAGTTGATGTAGATTCTAACCCTTCCATCTTTCTTTGGTACTAGCACCACATTTGCTAACCATTTTGGATAGTCTACTACCTCTAGGAATTTTTCCTTGATCTACTTCTCGATGTCTTCTTTCTCTAGTTGGGCTCATTATGGTATGAGCCTTCTCAGTTTGTGCTAAACTGGTTTACACCTATCTTTGGTAAGGATGAAGTGTTAAGTAAGGACTTTATCAATACCAGGCATGTCATCATATGTCTAGGCAAATACTTTTCAATATTTTATTAATATTTTTTCAATTTCTCTCCTCTCTTTAATGGTAATGTAGAAGGTAGGATTTAGCGCACGCCCATGATTTTAGCAATCACGACACTGTATGAGCTTAGGGCTCTAGAGAACACACTAACCACTGTCATAAAGACATGGTGTGGAGATGAGGAGTTGCCACCTAGGGTAAGAACTAGGACAAATCGAAAAATGGTGGTACTTGATTCCCTAAAAGAAAGCTACAACTATAATTAGGAGATTCTGGGTACGGAATACCAACTTCTTTCAGTCTCATGTTCTTTTAGAATTACTTTATGAATTATTATTTTATCCTCTATTTACATGCAATTTCATATAAACCTTAAAAAAAAAATCAACTCCAGGAAAACTAATTATGAAATATACAAGTAAAAAATGCATTCATTATAATCCCTAAGTTAATTAAAAGGGCTAAATCTACAAATTTTAATTTACAAACAAGCCTAAAGACTAATGGGCCTAATCCTTATTCAATTTTAATAAATTAACCTAAGTCTATTTATTTTAATTATAAACACGGGCCTAGATCTATAAATTATGAAGTATTTAATTTAATGGGCCTAACTCTACATGTTTTAATTCTAAAGTGATCTTAAATCTATAAATTATGGAAAAAGGCTCAAATTAAATAGGTTAAGTCTAAATTAATTAAATTAAGTGAGCCTATGTCTAACTTAACTAAGTGGGCCTAAGTATCCCTACCTTAAATCTAATTAATTATGGGCCTAAAAACCTAAATTTAAATGAGTCAAAGCCTAATATGGGCCTAGGGCCCAAAGCACATAAACATAAGTAAACAAGCCCAAAAACAAAAATTAAAATTAAAACAAACAACTAAAAGATCAAATAATTAATTTAACTCTATTATAAAACCCTAATTTAATTAAAGTAAACATGAATAATAAATAAAAAAATCAATCAAGCAAACTAATTTTACCAACTTAAATGTAATTCAAATTTTAATTAGACAACCTAAAGATTTATATAGCCATTAATTTTTATTAATTATTGAATGAAAACCCTAATTTTACTAACCAATTACTTGAAATAAAACACACAAGCACACACTCTAAATTTCATTATTCCCACTATTAAGGCTATTACAATCAACTATTAAGAATAATAAAAAAATAAGAATTAATACAAATCCCAAAAGAATAGAAATAAGAAAATTAAATAAAAAGACTAGAAACTACATCTAGTTAAAGGTTCCATCCATGGCATTCCATGGACCTCTTTGGACTTGGCATTCCAAGTATAATCATCATGTAATCTCCTCCATAATCACCATCACAAAAGGATAAAACAATGATTAGTAAATTAAGAAAATAAAAATTTAAGTAAAACTATAATTTAATAGGAACAAAAATAATAAAATAAAAAATAATAGAAAATAAATAAGGAGAAGGTGATTATGGATGCATTGTGGTTGGCTCCTCAAAATATTAAAATAATTGTTTATTTGTTAAATAGATCTTCAAAAAACTTACTCAAAAAAAGGCCTCTTGCTACTTGCTTTCAAGATGAAATAACCAATAATATTATTGTAAGTACAGAAAAATAGAGTTCTAAATAAAAAGAGAGAGTCCTGAGAATTGAGTCCTTGCTCTAGGAGCATAAGCTCTCCTTTTATATAGACAAAAACAAAAACTGTAAGTTCCATGTACTAAAAGTTCTAATTTTAAAAGGACTTTATTTCCTAAAGAGTTCCAATTTTAAAAGGAATTTATTTCCTAAAGAGGTAGATAAATCCTAAAATAAATTTATGAAAATTTTTAAACCAGTCAACACTCTGGAAACTATTTTTATTTTTTGTAAAAAAATACAAAAGCATATAGAAAATACATAATTTTGACCGAAAATATAGAATTCTGATTAGAATTCTAAAATTCTAATTTTTTTTTTATTTTTAATTACAAAAAGACTACTAAAAGAAATTCAATTTTTTAATTAGGTCTGAAAAGGTATTACAATTAAGTCCTTAAAAAACCAATGAAACTCTTTTTGAAAATATATTCAAACTTTTGAGGTTTCAAACTTCAAGTGTTGAAGACCTACTTATAACATTTTCATCATTGGAGTCTTTTGTCGCATCTATATTTTATTATGCTGAAATTGGGTGTTTACAATTGCCCTCCTTTATAGTTGTTTGCTTAACAAATTATGGCAAAGCAAATAAACACATAATTTCTTTTAAACAAAGTTTGGGTACTTATGTGTGCTCCTTGAGGTTTATGCTTGTAAGTGATCATTGGTTCACAATAAATGTTTGTGTTGTTGTACAACAATAGGGATAACTCTAAAACATCTAAGGAAACACTATACTCAAACGTATAACATTGATTTAGATGGATACTTAACACTCAGTTGTATAATGTTGACTATTCTCGATCGTAAAGTCTATATTGGAAGGATGTATTGTACTTGGTCATATAATATCAACTACACTCAGTCATATAGTCTAAATGGAAGGATACATTGTACTCAATCGTACAATATCGACTATACTTGGTCGTATAGTCTAAATGGAAAGATATATTGTACTCGACAATACAATGTTGACTACACTTGGTCATAAAGTCTGATTTCAAATGGCACATTGCACTCAGTCGTATAATGTCAACTACACTCAGTCATACAATGTTGACTACACTTGGTCGTACAATGTCGACTACATTCGGTTGTATAGTTTGATTTGAAAGGATACATTGTACTCAGTCGTACAATGTTGACTATACCCAATTGTATAGTCTAAATAGAAAGATACATTGTACTCGGTTGTACAACGTAGACTACACTTTGTCATATAATCTTATTTGAAGTGGCATATTACACTCAGTTATACAATGTCGACTGTGCTTGGTCATATAGTCTAGTTTGAAATGGTACATTGCACTCAGTCATACAATGTTAAAGATATTTAGTCATATAGTTTGAACAAAAATATACATTATACTTGATCATACAACGTCAAATACACTCAGACATATAGTCAGATTTAAAATGGCACATTGCACTCAGTCGTATAATGTCGACTATACTCAGTCGTATAGCGTGAATGGAAAGATACACTATACTTGGTTATACAATGATGACTACACTTGATCGTATAGTCTAATTTTGAATGCACTACACTCAGTCATGTAGCATTAATTTGTTTTATGTTAACAATTTAATAATTCAAGGAATTATCAAATCATGTAGCTTTGTAATTCATGACTGAATTGCAAGGAAAGCTTTGAACTTGAATGCAAATGAAGTTAAGGGACTAGAATGGATGTTTGCCACTTTAATATATAACTTGCATTTTTATGATTTATTTCTTCATTTCCCATCTCTTTCACTCTTTTTTTTTCTCTTGATTTTGAAATCTTACTTCTTCAATTATTCTTTCATCTAATCTTCAATTTGGAATCTGTCTGATCCTGTGGCTCACCCAAGACACAAGCTACATGGAAGCTACTCTAGGAAATCATATCTAGTCATATCTCTACTACATTTTCCTCAAAAAAGTCTGAGGCTCAATGAAAGGGAAGAGGTACTCCCTTTGACTTGCTTGCACCTTCATAGTTGCTCATAGGTTAGCGATGAGGTAAATTTCTCTTATGTCTTTAACTCTATAAAAAATTTATTTCTGTTAATACATTAACATATTTATACATGCAATTTTAGAACATTTCTTATACAAATTAGACAAAATTACATGAAATTGTCAATTTTGAAATAAAATTTTGCAAAATTGGTTTTAACATGTCAGAGGACTAACATAATTTAGTATGATTTCTAAATTTCTGGTAAAGAATTTGAATTTCATATTGGAATTTTTGGATTTTAAATTATAAATCTAGAAATACTGACTGGATATCTAGAAATCCAATCAGAATTTTGGATTTTCAATCAAAAATCTAGTTTTTCAATCTTTCTTTTAACTTTAAAGATGAAAATAAACAAAAATCAAAAGTTAGTAAGGAAGGTAATCTTGTCATTTTCTAAATTTTGTTCAGAAACCACTACAATTATCGGGTTGCTTTCTCTTGGCTCGAGAACTCTTTCATTATTTATCGGGAGAGGTAGTACAACACATCTGGGTGTCTGGCTTTTGACACTTCATTCCTACTTTGCCAATTGCTCATGGTAGGTCAAATCACTATTCACTTTTTACTCTTATTGAGAGATGGATGGATGCTACTCACACCTTCTATACGCGAGTGGGTGAGCTCACTATTTCTCTTATGAGCTTCTCTGTTATCACTGTGATCACCTTCAGGGGTACCCTGATTCTTTTTGATGTCCAGTATTGCACTATTTTTTATGATGCTAGGAGTCATTATGTTTGTGACTTCCTCAGGTTTGTTCGGACTTGGATGAATCAAAAGAACGTGCTTCTTTCTTCTATTGTTCAGGGTTTTCAGAGATTACCCACTACCACACCTAACCAGAAACATCAGAAGGATTCTTATTTATACTGCTAGGCATTACCCTCTTATGTGAGACTAGTCATGAGGTTAGCATTGCACTTCTTAGTCCCCTTCAAGATCTTACTAGAGTACCTACCTTCGATTAGGGATCCATCACTCTTGCCTATCTCAACTATAGACTAGATACTATATGTAGTGGTGTTATGACAATGTACAACTTCTGGCACATTTTGCATGTACACCTCCTTTGTGTCTTCTACTCATTTTAAATTTGTGCTTTCTTATAACTCTTTTTCATTTTAACTTATCTTTTATTTCTTAAAATTTGGGCTTTAGTGCTATTAGCTCTAACATAAGTCTTCCATTAATGCAAATATAGGGTTCCTCTTGTCTTGCTAGTGTCAAGTATGACCTACAGACTTAATGAGACTAGCTGAACTATTTAGAGTGGGACATGGTAAGATAAATTTAACTATTAGCATATGATTAGTTGTAAAAGTTAAATAAAATTTATTTAAATGAATTTGCATGTTAGATCTGATTGACTAATTAGCACTAAAGACATCTAATGATATAGTTTCATGATTGCTACTATGAGGATCTTGCTTCCTAATTATGGTTGCTAGATATGGTATCCAGGTGAGTGTGTTTATCATTGGCATATGGGACCTTCTAGGTGGCGTGTTCCTTCTTCTATTCCCTCTTTTATGATGAGGAGTTATAGCTTGACTGGTCTTAAGCTTATAGCAGCTCTTGAGGGATATGATGCTTCGACACTGCTCAAGCATTCTCGCCATTATCAAGAGTATATTCAAGAGAATCTCCTAGAGTAGGTTCCCATAAATCTATCTAAGGTATGCTTTCTGTCACCATTCCCCCTTATCACTATCTTACTTCCTTCTCCTTCATTGGTACGGATGACATTTATTTTTTGTGCAAGTTGAAGATGCTGCTGATGTTGCTATGGAGGAGGAGACTGAGGGTGACATTGAGAGGATTGAGCAGGAGGTTATGCCTAATCAACATAATGGAGTTGCTCGAGGTGATACTTCCTCAAGTACCATTCTAGGCGATATTCCTTTACTTGATAGGTCTATGTACTATTTAGCTCATGTGGTGTAGACTTCTATTGAGCAGTAGTGTACCTTGATACAATTAAGATTCCTAGCTTTTATCCTCCTTGTGCTTCACATGTAAGTGTATTTTTGCATTCTCAATCCTGTATAAACTGACACTAGTTATTGAATTAGTATATGTCATTTCATAGATCCCTCAGACACACAGAATATCTGTATGGACACGCCTCATCCTATAGATTATTTACTATACAAATCACGAATAGTTTGCGGGTTAGTATTTACAATAAGTATGTAAATGTATAAATGTTATGCATGATTTTAACTATTCTTGTTGTGACAGAGTTATGCTCGAGATTTGGAGCATGAGAATGAGTGGCTTCACAGATAGCCTGCCGGTATTGGCTTTAACAGTCATGATGCTAAGACTTTTATGCCTTCAGATTAAAGTGATGATCCTACTAGAGGATGGAGTCCTTGGCCAGACACTAGAGCTCAGGATGACTAATCATTTATCTTTAGGACTTGTGCATTTATAATTGTATTTTCCTTTTTCCTATAAACTGCTCTCCCTTTTCTGAATGGATTATGGACTTTTGTTTTGAATTGAACCCTAAAATTTAATGAACCTTATTTTTTTGTCAGAAATATTGGAAATCCAATCAGGATTATAGATGTTTGATCAAATTTATAGAATTCCAATCAAATTTCTAGAATTCATTTTTTATTGGATTTCTAGAATTCTAATCAGAATTCCAAATTCCCGATTAGAAATTCGGCTAATGCCCTTCACCCCTTTTTTGATCCAATTTTTCATTTAAGTGTAATCCACACACGTAAAATCCTAATCCCATTTAGATTAAACCTTTATGCCTATATAAATAGCTTGTTAAAGGGTAGTCACTATAGACGATAGGGTTTAGCATGCATCCAAGATTTTAGCAACTGTGACACTATTTAGGCTTAGGGCCTTAAAGAACACACTAACCACTGTCACAAAGACATGGCGTGGAGATGAGGAGTCACCACCCAGGGTAATAACTGGGGCAATTTGTTTGGTGGTACTCAATTCTCTAAAAAAAAATTAGCACCACAACCAGGAGATTCTGGATACGGAATACTAATTTCTCTTAGTCTCGTGTTCATTTAGAATAATTTTATAAATGATTATTTCATCCTCTAATTACATACAATTTTATTAAACCCTAATTAACATCCACCTACCCAAAAAGGCAACAAGTTAATAAAATTATAAGTAAAAAATGCACTCAAGATCACATTGTCCCTAAGTTTAAACTATGTTAATTTTATTAAATAAGTTAGCTAAATCTACATTTTATTTACAAGTGAAATAGAACAAAAGTGGGCCTGCATTTTATTAATTAATGAGCATAAATCTATTTTTTTAGTCTTTCTAAGATATAGGCTTAAGTCTATTTAATTTAAAAAAAAAATTAAATTAGTGGGCCTAAGTCTAACTTTAAGTAAAATGTGGGCCTAGGTCTATTTATTTTAAAAGAAATGCAATTAAGTGGCTTGAGCTAAGTCTAAACAAGTTTTAATTAACTAAGTGGGCATAAAATCTAATTAACCTAATGGGCCTAAGTTGATTTTAATTATTTAAAGTCCTAAACCATTTTCAAGCCTATTTATTTAGTGGGTTAGACCTAAATGTGGGTTTGGGGCCCAAAAACATAAACATAAAAAATAAGCCCAAAATAAATAAAACACAAAAAATAGATCAAACAAATATTACAGTGATTTTCTAAAAGACCCTAAATTAATTACATGCAAACCCTAATTAACTAAAATCACCATTAATTTTAATTAATTTTTACCCAATTGAACCTAATTACTAATTAATTTTAAAGTGCATAAATTTAAATCTTTCACTATTCCTGCTACTAGAGCTATTAAAAACTACGTACACAATTAAATTAATAATTATACACCCATGAATTAAAAATAAACTATATAGGATACCAAAATGCATAATAAAAATTAAAATCCTAAGAACTATTATTAAAACAGTACAGGTTCATCCATGGCATTCCATGGATCTTCTATTTAATTAAACACAAGCGTTATCCTCCTCCTCCTCAATCCACATACGGACATCAAAACAAAAAAAATCAAATTAGTAGTGAAATTAAATAATAAAATAATTAATGAAATGAATAAAAATCACAGAAGAGAAGAAAGAAAAAATGAATGCTGTGCATATGCCCTTTTTCAGCCCCTCAAATTATGATTTTCACCATTGAAATCAACTCAATGTTGATTTGATTATGGACTGAGACTAAAAATTGTCGTATCGTTTTCCTCAAATGAACTGCAAAAATTAGGGTTTTTTTTAAGAACAGAGGAAATCAAAGTTTTTTTCTATCTTCCTTCTATGTAAAAATCCTCTGGAAAAAAAGTCCTTCCGCCTAGCCTCCCCTTCCTTTTTTTTCACGCATGCATGCAAACTCTGCTTTTAAATGCAGAGTCTGTGTGTACTCAACTTCCTCCAAAGGAGGAATAGACCTATATGATCATATCAGATAGCGTTTGTTTTGATTTTAAAAAAAATATTCTACGTTTCTTTTTCAAAAAAAATTATCAGATAAAATTTGAATTTTTCAACCAATCAAAACACTGAAAAAATCCATAAAAATAAGGCAAAATAGGCGAAAAAAATCAAAAAATGAAATTATTGCTCATCGGTACTGTGCAATGCCAAGTGGCATTGTCTAATGCCGGTTGGCATTATGCAATGCTAGTCGACATTACACTAATGCCGATCCTAAATTTTTTTAATTACCAAAAGACCCCTGAAAAAATGACTTATTTGCAATCAAATTGTAAAAATGTTACAATTTAGTCCCTAAAGTCCAGAAAATCAATAACCAAGTTCAATTTTTGAATAAATTTTATCATAGGGGCTTACGTCGTAATTATGCACAATTGCATCCCGAAATTGGGTGCTTACAGTCACCCATTCTTGTCTTTTGTTTGCTTAAGCATGACACAAGTCACCCTAAATTTGATGAAGAAGTTTCTTAAAAACCTTAATGGGGATGACTAAAATAAACTGTTGTCGTATCATGTCACATATTTGAAATCCCTTCAGCATCCAAAAATAGACCATCATTTTCTTAAAGCTACTGCCACCTTTTAGGGCATCAAAGGCCATGTATTTAGATTCAATGGACAAGAGCTATGTCTATTAATTGAGTTATTTACTGCTATCCTTGGCTATTCTTTGGACTCGACTGATCTTAAGATGCAGTTTTCTGGTAGGTTAATGACATTCTTTGATATGCCCCTAAGTGACATCCACATGTATGCACATAACCATGGGACTGTTAGTCTTTCTTCTCTGATCACTTCTTATTGGACTAGGGATAAGAACAATGTGGCCTAGATTTAGACTATCTCTTTTTGCTTGTATGCCCAGAAGTTGGGGCTAACCCTATGCCTGTCATACTCGCTAAAACTATCATTAGGTTAGATAATTTTAAGATTCAAAATTAACTCTTAAGTAGTTTGCTTCTCCTTCAAGTACATAACCCCCTTTTTTTTTTGCCTAAGCTACCCTTTTAGGTTTTCAACTTAGCTTTTTTTTTTTTTTAGATTTGGCTACATGAGAAATTGAGTCTACTTAATCCCCCCTTCAATGCCCTGATTTATCAACCTCATCATCTACAATCTCATCCATTGAAGGTGAAGGACAAGTGTATTATAGGCCATGGATTGATTGGATGAAAGGCATTGTTGACACTGAGATTACATGGATTTATCCTTAGTGGAAGTTGAAGTTTGTGACCATCAACCTATATGACTACTATGTTCCTATTCCTAGGTTGCACTTTTTGACCTTGTTTTCCCCATCATGCCTTTGTCGCTAGTACGGTCATCCATAATTTATTGTGACTATTATACCTAGATTCAAAGGCTTCCCTCTAAGGCAAGATTTCTTGGACAAAATGAAGAACCTATACCCTCGCAGAGCATTAGAGCAAAACCTACATTGGAATGCTAATATGACTACTGATGAGAATAATAAGGCTTGGATTATCATGCAAGCTACAGAACCACTAGGATTATTTAAGTACAAAAGGACTAAAATATTTCTAGATGAGTCACAGAAGAAGAAATAAAAACAAAAATAGTATAGTGATCTCATAAGCCTGGTCTTTTAGGCTATTAAGTTTTGTTTTTTCCTTAAAGTCTTTATGCTTTGTGATAAAGATAGAATATGCAATATTCAAAAAAATATTTCATTTCAATTTTATTCATTAATTAGGGCTAAAATGAGTACATTTATTACATCACATGACATAACTTTTGCTATTAGCCAGTCCTATTGAATTTTCTAACTGAACATTTTTCTCTCACTTTTATTACCCTAATTTCTTCCTGACCAGCTCTTTATGAGTTTTTTTATCAGCCTAATTTTAATTTTTTTTTATTTTTGTCCCTAATTTTTGCATGTCAGCCCTTTGTGGATTTTCTGAACAAGGGGAATGTCCTAATTTTTTCTGAACTAGACTTTTTAGGTTTTATAGCCAACGGACCTTTTTTTTAAAAGGCAGTAGTATTTTTTGAGGTGATCTAGGTTGATTGGCTTAGTGAACTCATTCCCATCTAAATCGAATATCCTTGCAGCTCCATTAAGCAGGATTGTTTTAACTAAATACAACTCTTCCCAATTTGGTCTAAATTTTCCTCTCTGATCAAACACCATTACTCTTAACTGCTTTAGCACCATATCTCTAGCCTTTGTCTTTTCAAGTTTGATCTTCTTGTTAAAGGCCCTTACTATCCTTCTTTAAAATATGAGTGTGAAAAAGAGCCTCCATCCTTTTCTCCTTTAAAAGCATGAGGTGGCCATATCTCTTTTGTATCCATTCAATTTCAGGGACTTTCCCTTCCGTAATAACCCTCAAAGATTTAATTTTTGTCTCTATAGGCAAAACTGCTTCACAACAGTATACTAATGAGAATGGTGTTTGTCCTATAGCAGTACACATTGTAGTTCTATATCCCTACAAGGCAAAAGGAAGATACTCACACCAATCTTTATGCTTTTTCACCATTTTAGAGAGGATTATCTCTATATTCTTATTTTCCGCTTCAAATGCACCATTAGCATGAGGTCAATAAGGTGAGGATTTATGATGCTTAATCTTATATCTCTACAATAATTCAGTTGTCTCTGCCTGAAACTGAATACCATTGTCCGTCATAATGTGATGCAGGATCTCATACCTATAAATGAGATTCTTCTTGATGAATCTTGCCATATGTCTAGCATTTTAAAGTACTAAAAGATTTTGCTTCTATCAATTTAGAGAAATAGTCGATCACCACCACTACATATTTATGTCCATTTGAGGCAGTTGGTCTTATATCCCTTATTATATCTATCCCATATACTGCAAAGGGCCACAAAGATGTTAGACTGTTTAGCATTGTAGGGGGAAGATGGTTGAGGTTCCCTTGTATCTGGCATTAATGACATTGTGTCACTATCTAGATATAGTATGTTTCCATGCTCATCCAATAGTACCCTTGTCGAATTATTTTCTTTATTAGAATCATCCCATTTATATGAGATCCACAAACCCTTTTCATCCTTCTTGAGACATCTCAGCTATATTCCATCTGACATTCTTTTATATAATACCCCATCATGACCTGCATAATGATGTGCAAGAACACGAAGAACATATTTCTCCTTGGAAGTTGCCTTATCTGGGTATTTCCTTTCCTTGATGAATCTCTGGATGTCATGAAACCATGGCTTTTCTTCTAGGCCTATATGAATGCTTATAACTAATTCTTCACCATAACATGGGGCTTTTGTTTTCATTATCACCAAAGGCTTCATCATCAACCCCGTCAATTTATCCCATATTGAAGAGAGCATTGCCAAAGCATCCGCTATTTGATTTTCATCTCTCAGTAAATGCATGAAGAGACTTTTAGTGAAATTCCTCATTAGCTTCTTCAAATAACAAATGTAAGGTTTCAACCTCTCTTATTTTACTTCCCATTCCTCATTAGCCTGGCTAATGACTAACATGGAATCTCCATAAACCAGTAGGTCTTTAGCTCCCACTACTACTATTGCTTCTAGCCCATAGATGCAGGCCTAATACTCAGCCATGTTGTTCATGACCTTGAAGTCTAATGTCTTAGACATTGGGATGGTTTCTCCTCCTGGTGTGACAAGAATCACTCCTAGCCCTACTCTATTATTCACAGCTCTATCAAAATAAAGCTTCCATTCACATCACTCTATTATTGCTAAGTTCTCATCTGGAAACTCTAAATTCCACTGTTCATTTCCTTCAATTGCATTCTATGCCAAGACTTCTACCACTGCTCTTCCTTTCATTACATTGGTATTGATGTACTCAATATCAAACTTAGTTAAAAGTACTAACCATCATGAAATCTTTCCAAGTAAGGTTGGTGCTTCAAAAAGTACCTCAAAGGATCTATTTTTAAAATAGCTTGTACTTTGTAGGACTGAAAATAATGCCTTAGCTTCCTTATGGCCCATATCATAATCAAACATATTTTCTTCACTAGATCATACTTCTCTACATAAGCTAGGAACTTCTTACTAAGATAATACATTGCGTACACCACCCCTTCTGGTCCTTCTTATGCTAGCATTACCCCCATTGCTTTCTCCTTTAAAGCCAAATATAAGATTAAGTGTTTACTTTGTCTTGGTGGCCTTAACACATATGGATTAGTAAAGTATTCTTTAATCTTATCAAAGGCCTTTTAGCATTATTTATTCCATTCCATGGGCTGATTCTTCCTTAAAAGCTTAAGAATTGGATTGCAAATCATGGTGACTTTTGCAATAAACTTGCTTTTGTACTGCAATTTTTTGATATATCCTCGTACTTCCTTTTCTTTTCTTGTGCAGGCATCTCTTGAATGGCTTTGATCTTATCTGGGTCAACTTCTATTCCTTGATTGCTAACTATATGCCCTTCCAAAGATACATTTCTTCAGATTAAGCCTCAGATTGTATCTTTCTATTCTTGCTAGAAACTTGTATAGAGCCTCAAAATGTCATTCCCTAGTTCCTGACTTGACCATCATATCATCGATATACACTTCCACTTCTTTGTACATCATATCATGGAATAGAGTTATTGCTACCCTTTGATAGGTTGCTCCTGCATTCTTTAATCCGAATGGCATCACTTTGTAGCAATATGTTCCCTATTCCTTGATAAAAGCAGTCTTGATCTTGTCCATGACTACCATCATTATCTAATTATACCTTGAGAACCCATCCAGAAAAGAGTACATTACACTAGATGTTGTGTTATTGAAAATCACATCAATATGAGGTATGCTTTATTCAGATCCCTAAAATTTACACACATTCGAACTTTCCCATCTTTTTTAGGAATAGGTACTATGTTTGACAACTATTGAGGATATTCTACCACTTATAGGAAATTGGCCTAGATTTTCTTAGTGATTTCTTCCCTCATCTTTTTTGCCCACTCTAACCTTAACCTATGAAGTTTTTGCTTAATAGGTTTAGCCACTAGATATATCAAAATGTTATGCTCTAAAATTTCTATGTCTAGACCTAGTATGTCTTCATAGGACCAAGCAAATACTACCTTTCCTTTTATTACTATTCTCTCTAATTTTTCCCTCTCTTCAAGAGTTAAAGCATGTGATATAGAAATGTTCATTACTTGTTCATTTGTGCCCATTGGTTGATTATTATTAAAGTGCACAAGACCATTAGAATTAACATCACACAAGTAAGCAAAACTAGAGTTCATATCATTGATCATAGAAAAATAGCATTTTCATCCTTAAACAGACTGAATGTTATTACATCAGTTTCTTTATAAAAAATAGCATTAAACTATTATTATTAATGCTAGCTAAATCCTATGGTGGTTCTTCATTAGGTGGCAAACAGAGTAGCTCTTCAATGGCCTTAGCCCCCATCTTCTTAGTAACTTCCTTTATTACCTTTTCTTTGTTGTCTTGCACCAGACCTTCAACTATTTGCTTCTTAAAGATTTCAAAACCAGGAACAATCACTCTAGCTATTTGGACAAGCTCTTTTCTAACCAGGTAGAACTTCTATTTTATTTCTTTGACAAAGTTATCCTATAGTGGTCCTATATTCTTTGAGAAGTTATTCTCATCAAGAATCCTTCTTCTATCTCCTTTATTTCTAAACCCAACTCCTGTATAACCTAATCCTCTAGTATCATTTTATCCTTTGAAATCCAAGAACTATGGACTTCCTTACTCATTCTTTCCTAGTCCTTGTCCAGAGTGATAATTCATCTTCTTGATCATGCTTATAACCCTTGGATCCATCCTAATTCCATCATAAATCATGGCTATTTGGAAACTAGGAGGGGTGACTACCTACTTCTGACCATCAATAAATACAAACACAGTCTTTCCCATACTAGCATCTAAAGTCACAACTTCTCCATTAAATAGGAATTTCACCTTTTAATGCATAGTTGAAGGCACTCCTCCCAAAGTATGATACCAGGGCCTACCTAAAAGTAAATTGTAAGTGATAGGGATATATAACACATTGAACTCCACCATTGCCTTTATAGTCTGGTCTTTGCGAGAGCCATAAATATTCCTTCTACATTCCTTGTGCTCTTATCGTAAACTTTGATTGTAACGTTGGATTTTGTTAATCTTCCACCTTCACCCTTAGATTAGGTAGAATCTATATCGGACAAACATTAATTGTAGACCCATCATCCACTATCATATAATTAGTTTTCTTCCCTCTAACTTCGGCTTGAATGAATATAACTTTATTATAATTCCTCCCTTTCACAAGTAAATCCTCATCCAAAAAGCTGATAACTCCATGCTTCTTCTTAGTAACCTTGGCCACCATTGCTTCAGGGGTTATAGTGGTGTCAATGTTCATCTTGGCTAGAGCTTTAACTAGACCCTTCCTATGGCTACTTGAGTGCATCAAGAGCTCCTAAATTCTCACATTTTGCTTTTGCCTTCTTAAGATATTTAAGGATTAAATCATCATTATGTTCATCTGAGTCTTCCCTTTCAGTAACCTCTTCCCTATCTATAGTCTTCTTCATTGGTTTATAAGCCTTACCACTTTTAGTGACATGACTGACTTCTAGATTATTAACCCATACGTTGTAGCCTTCAATGCCTTTTGCATCAAAGTTGCACCATATGTCTATAACCCCAATGGTTTGCTCCTTCTTTCTATCTTTCCACACCTTAACCATGCATTTCTCTCTCTTATCTGGCATCTTCTTATCATCAAATTCATCACCCCATCCTGTAGGCATGATTGACTAAATGGGTATGTCGAAAGAAGGTTGTTTAGAATAACACACCTTATAGTCGAATTTGACTAATGGTTGTCCTAATAAGTCTTATATTCTCTCCTTGTCTTGGGGGCTTTAGGGGGTTTCTCATTGGTTTTTAGGTTTAGATCCTCAAAGGAGTTAAGCACTTCTTCCTTACTAACTCTTGAGTTGATCAACACGATGGTTGGGGGTGGCATGTTTCAGTAATTTGGGAAAGGGTTGTTTTTAGTGTTTGGGTTTAGATTAGATTTCTCAAGGTTTGTGATTTTTCCAGAGTCTATGAGGTTTTGAATTTCATGTTTAAGGTGCATGCAAGAGTCAGTGAAATGGCCATAAACTTGGTGAAATTTACAGTAATTGTTTGGGTCAAAGCTAAGGAGATTTGGGTTTTATGGTCTATAGGGGGTTAAAGGTTTAAGGAGGCCTTTTTTGATCATTTGGTCTAGGACTTTAGGTAAGGGCTGGTTAAAATTTTGAGAATTTCTTAGGTTGTTGAATAGTATGGACTCCTACAACCTAACTAGCATTTCCTTATTGTATGCCACAAGGTGGGTAATTTCTCACTCTGGTACTTCTAGTGATCTTCTTATTCTCATTTTCGATCTCTTCAACTTGCAACCCATCATCATAAAGGTCTATGAATTTCTTAGGGTTCATCAGTTGTTACCTCTCAACTAGATTTGGTGACACATTTCATACTATCATCTTAACCTAATCCTTTTCAGCCAGCTTGTTCTTTATTAATCCTACCTTATTCATGAACATGGTTAAAAAATCTGAGAATGATTCATTAGGATTCTGCTTGGTCAATTCTAGATCCCTAATGAACACTTTGAGCCTAGTGTTGTAGTTGTATTACTTCAGAAAAACGGTACACAGTTCCCTCCAGTTTGCTCAGATAGACTTTGCCAACCCATGACACCAATTGATAGTCATACCCTCCAAGGATAGTACAAACAACTTGATAACCACACATAGAGGAGCCTTAGTGGTGCTCATGGTAGTTGTGTATTGACTAAGGTGGATCCTCAGGTATCCAATACTGTCAAACTTTTATAGTTGTGGAATCTTGAATTTATCAGGCAACTTTTCCTCCTCAAATTGCATCACACTATTAAAGTCAAATAAGTATCCAATTCCTTGTCTTCTCATTAACTCCTCCATTATAGACATCTTCTGATTCAGTGATTTCATCTATTAGGATTCCAACTCTTAAACTTGCTTAAGTGATTCCCTTTTTTCCTTTTCAACCATGTAACTCTCGACATCCTCTAACTTCATTACCATAGCAGGCATGTTCCTAGCAGCATTGTCATTCTTAGTGGGTGGTGTACCCAAAAGAGGTGGATTAGCCATAATGGAAGGTGCAACAATAGCAGGTGGTGGCATCATTCCAACCAGAGCTTGTATTAACTCATCTTACATTATTGCTCATGTCATCCATCAATGCTCCTTTGACATCCTCTAGGGTCTAGTTTCCTCCTCTTGTTGTTCTATTTTTTTTGGCTTGTTTAGGCTATGTAGCTTCTAAGTATAGTGGATTAATGAGACTTCTTTCCAGTCAGCTAAGGATATCTTTTGCATTTGATTATGGGCTGAAATAAGTTCTCATTAGTCTACCACTTTTCTAACTCCAAACACATAAGGACCTAGAAGAATCTATTATGGCTACAAGACAAATTGTTAGTATGATGCATTTATATATGTATGCATGATGCTATAAAACAAATACAAGTATTAATCAAGTCAAGTATATGTTGGGTTTTGTGATACAAACGCAGTGGAAAAATTAAAATTTTATCATGTTCCCAAACCTGGATCCATGTAATTTGACTACTTGATTAAATCTATGGTTTGAAGAATCTCACCAAGACGTAGAAGAGGCAAGATTTTCTAGAAGGATAAGAGGAAATTCACACCGGTGACACCTTACCTCGAGCTTTTTGCTTTGGTTGTTCAAATGAAGATGTCTCAAAAAGGATGTGTCCTCTATAGGTATCCACACAAATAGCCCTTCACAAAATGAATTGGAGGGTGTGCTAGCAACCTTATTGATTGTCTCACAAATCAAGAACAAAAGAAAAACTCTATCTTTGTTTTATAAAAAGAAAGAAAATGAATTTGGAGGCAGGAAAAATAAGTGTGTTAAACCCTAGAGAATATAACATATTTATAGACTCCAAATTAGGGTTTCACCTACCAATGACCTTTTGGTAACTTCCATTTATTATATTCTGGTTTTGTTTAAAAAACAAATAAGAAATAATATCTTATTTATTTATTTAAAATATCATTTATCTTAAATAAATAAATAAATAACTAAAACACTTTAATTATTTATTTCCACAAAGTTTATTTTGGGCTTATTAAACCTAAATTCGTTTTGGGCTTATTCTAAGTGTGTGACCCTGTAAGTTTATATAACATTGGTAGTGGGCCTAAATCTCTATTTAGGCCTACAAGTCATAAGTGGCCTCTAGCATGACATTATGACTACCCAAGTCATGTGAAGTCAATAATCTAACATAACCTAATTACAGTGAATTTTATTTTCCCTTTATCACATGATATCCTAATTGAACATAAGGCATAGAATGTCATCCTTATATAGTTTAATATTATGACTTGATTTCAAGCAGACTGAAAATGATAACTCTTTATCAATTCATTTCAGCATGACCATGCATTTTCCTTCAGTCTATCTTATCAAGGGGCCCATAGATATCTTTCTCATATTAATGAGGGATAAATTCCTTCTGAATCACTTACATTCCTCACATAACTAATTTTGTATCCAACAACATCCTATTTAATTGTTTGGTTAAAGACAATGTTAGAATGTGTCAAAATATAAAATAGCTATGTAGAAATCCATGATGATTTCAAGGTCAAAGGATTGAAATAAAATTACTGTGATGGGAAATACTTATGACAATAATCTATGTAGTATTTTCATAATGGGTCAATCCAGTACATGATCTCTTATCATGTACCTAAGAGTTGACTTAATATCTCATATTCATGATTAATAAAATATAACCAACAGTCAACTTCATACTAGCCTTAATACATTAATATTTATATAATGAATAAATGGCTAGGGATAATTAGAATAGAACTCTTATTTTAATATAAGGGTTTTACTCTTAAGTCACATACTTGATGACCTTAGTAAGAATTAATCTTTCATATAATTATCATAAAATCAAATGATAATGAAATACCTCTTTATTAATACAATAAGAAAGTCAATACATAATCATAAATGATTGACCTAGTGCATATCACTAACAATATATACATCCTTCCAAACTTATTCCTCCTACACACGTATTTAATGGCGAGTCTCTTTTCCTAGGATTTTTTGTCTTAGCCTTAATATCGTTGGGGGATATTAAGAACCAACGTGCTCTCTTAAAGTAGTAAAGCATAGAAACAATATTTCTAGGTATAAAAGTATAGCCCAATCTTTATTAGTCGTAATGGGCTTCTAAAGTATTGGCTTGGGCCTTTATAGATGGAAATACCTCATGGAAACATTAATAAGTAATTTGGGTAATCTTAGGGGAAGTTACTAAGCCACTACATGAGATGAGTCCAATAAAAAAGTAAAGGTGCCCTTAATAAGATGCCCTTTTTTAAGACTTGAGTCATAGGCCAAAGTTAGAGGGGCCCAACATACTTTGCAAACTTGAAAGAAGATTGCCCCCGTTTAGGAGTTAGGTTATAGACTCTGGTCAGATGAGCTTGGTAATCTCTCTTAAACTGAGTTAGGGCTAAGAGTGATGGTTATCTAATTTACAATCCAATGAAGCTAGTGGAATCATGGAACCATAAATCAACACTATTAGTTAATAAGGACATGCAAAATGAATGCAAGAATAAAATAATAATTAATAAAATAATTCTAATGAACATAAGTAGAATTAGTATCTTCTATCCTTAGTGGAGTTGCTACTATAGACGGAACAGCTTAGCACGCCCCCAAGATACACTTTTTAAGCTAAGGGCTCTAGAGAACACACTAACCACTATCACAAAGACATGGCGTGGAGATGAGGAGTCACCACCTAGGGTAATAACTGGGACAAATAAAAAAATGATGGTAATTGATTCCTTAAAAGAAAGCCAGCAACACAACCGGGAGATTCTGGATATGTAATACTAACTTCTTTCAGTCTCATGTTCTTTTAGAATTACTTTATGAATTATTATTTTATCCTTTATTTACATGCAATTTCATATAAACCCTAAAAAAATCAACTCCAACCAAACTAGTCACAAAATATACAAGTAAATAATGAATTCATTACAATCCCTAAGTTAGTCTAATCTACATTGATTTAATGGGCTAAATCTACATATTTTAATTTACAAGTGAGCCTAAAGACTAATGGGTATAATCCTTATTCAATTTTAAATAAATGAACCCAAGTCTATTTATTTTAATTCTAAACATAGGCCTAGATCTACAAATTATGAAGTATTTAATCTAGTGGGCCTAATTCTACATGTTTTAATTCTAAAGTAATATTAAATCTAAAAATTATGGAAAATGCTTAAATTAAATGGGCTAAGTCTAAATTAATTAAATTAAGTTAGCCTATGTCTAAATCAACTAAGTGGGCCTAAGTATCCTTACCCTAAATCTAATTAATTATAGGCCTAAAGATGCATTTTCATTAATTAAACCTAAAAACCTAATTTTAAATAAGTCAAAGCCTAATGTGGGCATAGGGCCTAAAACACATAAACATAAGTAAACAAGCCCAGAAACAATAAAAATAACAAAACAAACAAATAAAATATCAAATAATTAATTTAACTTTATTTAAAAACCTTAATTTAATTAAAGTAAACATGAATAATAAACAAAACAATCCATCAAGCAAACTAATTTTACCAAGTTAAATCTAATTCAAATTTTAATTAGACAACCTAACAATTTCTATAGCCATTAATTTTAATTAATTACTAAATGAAACCCTAATTTTACTAACCAATTACTTAAAATAAAACACATAATCACACATACTAAATTTCATTATTCCCACTATTGGGGCTATTACAATCAACTATTGAGAATAATAAAAAAGAAGAATTATTACAAACCCTAAAATAATAAAAATAAGAAAATTAAATAAAAAGCCTAGAAACTACATCTAGTTACAAGGTTCCATCCATAGCATTCCATGGGCCTCTATAGACTTGGTTCTTCAAATATGATCATCATGTAATCTCCTCCATAATTACCAACACAAAAGGATAAAATAATGATTAGTAAATTAATAAAATAAAAATAAAAATTTACACAAAACTAGAATTCAATAGGAACAAAAATGATAAAATAAAAAATAATAGAAAATAGATAAGGAGAAGATGATTATGGATGTATTGTAGTTGGATCCTCAAACTAGTAAAACCACTATTTATTTGTTAAATAGATCTTCAAAAAACTTAATATTCTTTTCTTAAAAAAAATGCCTCTTGCACCTTGCTTCCAAGATGAAATAACTAAGAATATTTTTACAAGTGCAGAAAAAGAAAGTTCTAAATAAAAAGAGAGAGGTCTTGATAATTGAGTCCCTACTCTAGGAGCCTAAACTCTCCTTTTATAGGGAGAAAAAGAAAAACCCTAAGTTCTACATATTGAAAGTTCTAATTTTAAAAGGACTTTATTTTATGAAGAGCTATAAATTTAAGAATTTATTTCTTGAAGAGGTAGATAAAACCCAAAATAAATTTAAGAAAATTTTTAAACCAATCAAAACTCAATAAATATTTTTATTTTCTGTAAACAATATAGAAATAGACAAAAAACACATAATTATGATCGGAATTGCGTAATTCTAATTGGGATTAAGTAATTCTGACTGGAATTATGTAATTCCAATAAAAATTATCGGAATTCTATAATTTCAATTTTTTAAACTTTTAATTACAAAAAGACCCTTGAAAGAAATTAAAATTTTCAATTAGGTCAAAGAAGGTATTATAATTAAGTCCCTAAAAAACCAATGAAACTCTTTTTGAAAACATATTCAAACTTTTAAGGTTTAAACTTCAAGTGTTGAAGACCTACTGATAAAATTTTCATCATTGGAGTCCTTTATCGCATCCATATTTTATTATCTTAAAATTGGGTGTTTACATGTAACATCTTTCAAAATATGCAGAATGCGTGGTTTAGATTTTATGCCAATGTTAAATGATTTAGTGCATATGGAATGAATGTCAAATATGCTAATGTTTTTATCAATGTAATGCACACTACCATTAGGAAAGACATCAAACAAGTAAGCAAAATCTCATGTAATTTCATGAACTTTAGAGTTCATTACATCATTAATTTCATACAAAGAGAATGTATAGAGATCATCATCAACAATGTGTTCAAATATGATGTCATTAATGCTTGATTCGAGATAGTAGTAACTTGAGCATAATTGAAAGTCTCACTTTTTGATTATAGCTCAAGATTTTTCATTAGCTTATTGATGTCAGTCTCAATGACTATAGCTAGTACATGCTTTCCCTTAAAGATGTCAATGAAGATCTTGAACCCTGGTTTCTCAATCCTTCTTGTTTACCCATTTCTTAACTTATCCTTAGTAGACTTAGGTTGAGGTTTTAGGCATAAAATAAATTAAATTCTTAGCCCTAGTGTCTTTTTAAGGATCATACCCTGGACCGTATATGTTGGTCTATCCTCAAAAGTTAGGGAATTTTATGACCCCAATGTTTTTCCTCCTAATCTTGTTTTAGGTAAATATGGCATCTTTTTCATCATAGCAGCATCCTTAGCATCAATATGGTTGTCACTATGTATGAAAACTTAAAATGCTATTGGGACCACATTCAAATAGGAAATAATATTGTTTGTTCAGTAAGGATGGTAACAACCTTTCCATTCATATGGAACTTGATCTTCTGATGAACAGTAGAGTGTATACCCCCTAGTGGGTGGAACCAAGGTCTTAGGGCAAAAGTTAAAGGGATGTTCAGGATGGTAAATTCTTTTACTAATTTGATATCACCCACTTAACTACTACTTTAAAAGTCCTAAAGATAGGCTTTCTTTAATCATTATAAGCTTGTATGGCCACGTTCGATTCTTTTAGGTATTTAGTATTCATCCTAGACTTGTGTAGGAACCTTAAAGGGCAAACATTAATAGCAAATCCATCATCTAGCATAACACACAAAGTCTTCTTAGACTTAACAATTTCTTGTACGAAGAGAGGATGATTATGCACCCTTCCTTTAAGAGGTAAATATTTATATGAAAAGGTGATTACATTAGAGGGAGCTTTCATCATAGAGGCTAGAATCTCAAAGCATGAGGCATTAGTGGTAATCTTTACCTCATCTAGTGCCTTGACTAGGGCATCCTTATGCTCCTTAGAGGCCATGAGTAGGTCCCTGATACTAGCCTTTACTTGAGTTCTCTTAAGTTGTTTGAGGATAATGTCTTCCTCTTTAACTGGAGCTGGATCACTTGTCACTTCTTTTCCTTTAGGGGGGGATCTTTTTCTTTATTAATGGGTTGATATTCTCACCCGTTGTGAGTCACATGGTTGACTTCTAATGAGGGGTTCTCATCTGGTTGCATATCTACCTTTGTGCTATTTCTCTAGTCTAAAACGATGATTTTAGGATCATCAAAGTCATACCATATATTGATCCCATGACTTACAAGTTTTGAAGTTGAATAATGCTATCCACCCCATCTTTATTGTTAAATTCTTCTCCCTATCCTGAAGGTACTTTATCTTCTAAGTGAGTGTGAGTAGCAAGGGTGCCATATACATGACTTTATAGTTGAACTTCTCAAATGGTTTGCCTAGTAAATCCCATATTTCATGGTCATTGCCTATATCTGCTTTTTATGAGTATAGTTAATTAATCATTTTACTATTCATAGGGAGAGCTATATCCCTAGTTCTTTTTTGCATTATTGAGGCTTCTACATGTATCGGCGGTGTGACATGTATGACCTCTTATAGTCACACCACTTATACATGTATTGTCCATCCTCTCTGGAAACTATAACCCTAGTTAGTAAGGTGTTGGATTGCATTCTTAAGGGTTTTACATGTATCAGTGGTGTGACTAGGCATTTTATGAAAGCGATAGAATAGGTTTTGATTCATATAAAAGGGTAATGGGTTTAGAAGAAGCTTGTGCCCTTGAGTCTGTAAGAGGTTCTTTGGTTGAAGTCTTTGGAATACTTTGGATAGTAGGATGTTGAAGCTTGAGAACTTTCTCAATGGTCTGATGGCATTAAGAGATGGTGGTTTACGAGTGTTAGGTTGGATTAGGTTTATATCTGTAGCTCAAGTAAAGGTGTTTTGGATGTTTCATTGGGTATTAGGGCGAAAGGTTTTTCTAGCTTATAGAGGTTCCTTATCTTTAGTTCTAATTTGAGCCTAATGAAGAGCTTTGAAGTCAGGATAATTAGCAAAAATCATGTATTTTCTAAAATGTGGTAATGCCCCTTTAATTATCAACTCTATCTATTCATCTTTAAGATGACAGTCTCTCATTTTAATTAGCTTTCACAACCATCTTGTGACATAGTCAGAGAAAGGTTCACCAGGTTTTTGCCTTATAGTCTTGAGATCTTTATGAGGGATGTCTAGTTAAGTGTTATATTCATATTTTTTGATGAACTTTTAAGTTAACAGTAGCCAATAACTTTTAATTTCATCATCGAGGTCAAAGAACCATGCTCTCGATCCTTCCTCTAGTGATGTGATTAAGAATTGAACAATTTGAGATTTTATAAGCTTTGTAGTAGCCATGAAAGTAGCATATTGCCTTAGATAGACCATTGGATTTCTAGTTCCATCGAACTTAGCAAAGTTTGGTAGTTTAAAATCATCTGAGAGTGGTTCATCTTTAAATAATGCCAGGTCAGTGAAGCTTTTGGAGCCAAGGGTTCCTTTGTCTTTAAAAATGAATTCCAACTAAGCCATTTTGTTATCCAATAGTTTTACCTCCCCTATTGATTTAGGTCTGGTTACGTTAGCAATTTTTACAACTTTTAGTGCATTTTTGAGATCCCAGTAGTAGTCATTATCATCATTAGCTTGAATTGGAGTAGATGGAATTCCCTTTGCTTTATCTACCTTAGGGTGAATAGATGAAAAAGCTTCATTCAGTGGTGTATTATTCCTGTCTCGGGCATTTTTGGTCTTAATTTACGGTTGGAGGATTTTGGCTATGGTACCATCAATGAGCAATTTTTGGATCCCCTCTTTTAGTCTATTTTTGAATTGCTGGCAGGAGGTATCTTTTTGGTCACTCATGTTTGAACATTGTATTCCTATAGATTTATCAAGGTTAGCTAAATGAATGATGCATGATGTGTGCTATAAAATAAAAGGGTGAGCATGTATGCATGGAGTGGATGCAAAATCTTGTAATGAAAGATGATCATTAATGTAAGAAATAATGGTTAGTACGTGCTATCTACATGTATATTATATATGCATTATTAATATTGAGAATTGGTTAGTATTTCCCATACAGTGAACCAACCAATCACAAGCAAGCTCTTGCTTCTAACCTTATTTCTCCATGAGGTCATTCAGTTTCTTTTTTAGGTGGGTTTTAAACCTGTAGTCATTAGGGGACTATGGTTATGATCTCAGAACTAGGTTGTTTTGATTTATGTGGATTAGAACAAAAGGGTAAACTAAGGAATGATACTCTAATGAACTTAAAATAATTACATGATGTCAATGTAAAGATCAATTATCAGGCTTTAAATGATGTCCAAAGCCCATATGCATAGAGCCAAGGTCAATCAAAAGGAGCCCAAGTTCTTGTCCTTATATTGACATTCGATATGTTTACTGAGAGTCATGAAAGTATCTTTTGATAATTTATAGTTGGATTTTTTCAACATAAAGGTCCACAATCTAGTTGAATTCCTAACCCATTCATTTGATCTAATACGAATAAATGGACGATGTATCATAGGTTCTGTCATCAAGGGATGTTGTTATTTGTTAGTTCACATAGACTATTCAAGCTGAGGTACATGATTCTTATCTTTCCTAATGCTTTGGGTTTGCACGAAGTATATGAGAATCACATGGGTCTGAGTATAATTATTCTATAAAAATTGACATTACAACATCATTCAGTGATAAACACTAAGAGAGTCATGTCATTTATGAATATCAAGTCAAATGGATAATGTTAAGATAAGGATAGCATGCACAACTTGGCAAATGCTAGTGGATGTTACTACTGGCTTATCTACATGAGTTGAGTCAGGGTGAAAGGCTACAGGTTCCTTTAGCAATAATGCCCCCATATGACTAGGGTCACAGACTCTAGTCAGTGAGTCTAGCATTCTTTTAATAACTCAGTCGCCCCTCTTTAGGACTTGGGTTACAGACTCTGGTCAGATGAGTCCAACGATGGAAGCATATTAGTAATGTAATTAAGTATTACTAAGGTTTTAAGGACTAGTGGTGCATGTGTGAAATGTAGTGCAAATGCAGTGGTGAGTGGCTCTATACGATTGAGCATTGCATAATGAGAAATAGACATTTTCAAGTTGATCCCTCCTACTTAAAAGTTCTTAGTGAAGTCACCACTCTAATCAACCTAATAATTTTCTCTTTCTTCTATGTTTGTTGGAATGTCAATATGAGTTTTTAGAGTTTTTATGTTTTTGAGGGACATGGAAACTTTACCAAATAAGGACTAACAATTGGTCTTAGGAGGAATGAGATGCTTTTTGATTTTATGGAGTCACCACATAATTTTTAGAAAATTGGGAAAAGAAATGGACAACATCGGGTCACTTAATGATCATTACCCACAGCAGAGTTTTTCAAGTTCGGGGGATTGCATATACTTTTTTACGATTTCTTATTATATGTTATTAAATGTGTAGCTACTATAACACCCTAGTTTTAGTAGTGATAGTTTGTATAACATTCACATAAGACATTATATAATGGAAGATAAATAAGCTAAAATATTATTATTACATTGCTTTCCTAATAAAATATATATAAAACAAAAAAAGATTATGAAAAAGTAAATATAGCTTAGATATAATAGACCTGCAAGGTTATCATGACTATTCACGTAGCTTGGTTGATCACATGAATAATGGGATAAGCGATAGACACTCAATCACTTGAAATAAAAAGCAAAATGTACACAATCATGCATGTTTGCAATGATTATTTATGCTATGATGATATAGGATGACAATATAGGGGATGCATGGTGACATCATTGGACCATAAGCATAATGACTCTAGTTTTGACATATTATTGATATTTACAAGTTGGCTTTCATGTTTCAAAACTAAAGGATGCAAGTTGATGATATGAGATAAGCAAAATAAAGCATAAGTTATTCATATAGCATGTAAATTGCCAATCTCATCATACAAGCACAATAATATTCACAAATGCTAGCGATAGTAAAATAAAATGCAGTGCGATAAAATAAACAAGCTAAAATGATTGTGTGGTCCTTAGATTCTACTGAGCTTATGTGAGTTTTGAAATTTTACCTTTGAGAGACTATTAAGCTTTCCTCATCAAGAGGTTCAAAATGACGTGTAGAATGATGCTAGTTTGTATACCTTTAAAATGTGGTTTGACAAAGATGAGGCTAGGTTTGGTGGAAGGGAAACCTAATAACCTAAGAAAAATGCAATGGGAGAGGTAAAAATGTCTAGAAGTAAGTTTCCAACGCCTTAGAGTAGACATATTTTTTAGTGTGTATGTGTGTTTCCTCTTTCTACCCCCTTAAAATAGGGTGTGGAGGTGCCTATTTATAGTGAAAAATGGGAGGAATAAAGGAAATAGGCATGGTAATGTGTATGTCCCTAGGACGGACAGTGTAACCATGCAAAGTGCACGTGACTATGTGTTGGGTGGGAAGTTATGCGTACTTTCATGAATTATGCACTTTGTTCAAGGTTTTTCCAAACTATTTTGAGGTTTGTTCCTAGGCTTTTTGGGCCTTCTAGATGCATTTACATTATCCATTTTGTCTAATTCAGCCTCAATTTTAGCACATGATACCTAAGGATGTTTATGTGCACTTTTGAGAGATACGCGCTAAACCTCAAGTTGTTTTGGACTATTTGGAGGCCACTTCCTAAGGTTTTGGAACCTTTCAGATGTGTTTCCAAAGTCTTTTTTTATCAAAATTAATTTTTATTTTTTCACAAAATTGGGTCCAATTTTGTTAAAATGAACACCAAGTCAACAAGCTATGTATTCCGAGAGAAGATTCTCAAAATAAGCCTATCCTATTTTGATAATTCATATTTTATAAGATCAGAGGGCAACTTAAGGGCTTGGTGATCTATTTCACCTTTAGTGGGGTTAGTTAAGGTTTTAGGGTTATACACTTTAGCGATGTTATAAATGAGCAGACTCTAGTCTTTTCAAAGATTCATTTCATCATTAAATCTTTTTGGGAACAGTCAAATTTGAGGTATAACATAACCACAATAACTCAAGGCCTCAATGATCATAAATGGCATTAAGCAATTTTTAAGGAGTATAATGATTTTGTCTAGAATGGTGCATGGGAGTTGGTTCCTAAGGATGCCTCACAAAATATTGTTGGTTATAAGTGGATTTTTCATACTAAATGTCTTCTTGATGGCTCTATTGATGGGTATAAAGCTCGCTTAGTTACCAAGGGGCTTCATCAATGCCCTAGTGTAGAATATCATAACATGTTCATCCTAGTCATTAAAATTACCACAATTCTTATAATTCTCTCTATTATTGTTAGTTATGAGTGGTGTCTCTGACACCTTAATTTCAACAATGCATTTCTCCAAGGACATCTCACTGAGGATGTCTTCATGATTCAACCACAAGGATTTGTTAATGAGGATCATCCTTCTCATATGTGTAAACACTGTAAAGCAATTTATGGCCTCAAATGAGCTCCTTATGCATGGTATAATGAATTGCAACAATTTATTCTTGACATAGGTTTTTCAAACTCTCATGTTGACACTTCATTATTCATCCTCAATACTGATAGCTCAATCCTGTATCTACTTTTCTATAGTAATGATATAATTATAACAACCAATAATGGATATACTATTCAAGAATTCATCAGTCTTCTAGCTTATTATTTCTCCATCATGGATCTTAGAAACTTGTCCTTCTTCTTAAGGGTTAAAGTCATTCCTTACCCAATGGTCTTCCTTTGTCTCAAATGTCAGTACATCATAGACATCCTCACTTGCACTCATATTATAGAAGCCAAACCCATGCTCACTCCTATTGCTACCTCCATAACTTAAACTCTATCTTTAGGCTTCATATTATTGGATCTTACTAAATATCGAGTGACTATACAGAGTCTCGAATATCTCTATTACACCTCAAATTTGACTGCCCCTGGAAAGGTCCAATGATGAAATGAACCTCTAAGATGACTAGAGTTTGCTCATTAGTAACACTTATAAAGTGTGTAACCTTACAAAAATAATTGACCCTATAAGTGTGCAAAATCAATCATTGAGCCATTAAGTTATGCTCTAACCTTACAAAATTCAAATTATCATAACAATGAGAAGCTTGTTTTGGGAATTACTTTTTCAGAAAACTCAACTTGTTGGGTTGTTGTTTATTTCATTAAATTGGGACCCAACTTTGTGAAAAAAAAAGAAACCAATTTTGATAAAATGGACTTTGGAAACACATCTAGAAGGCTCCAAAACCTTTGGAAGTGATCCAATAATGGTGCAACACAACCCAAGAATCAGTGTTTGTTGCTTAGAAGTACGTGTAAAGCCATAAAACACCCCTAGGTGTCATGTGCTAAAATCAAGGCCAAATTTGACAAAATGAACTTTGAAAATGTATATGAAAGGCCTAAAATCTCTATGTACTAACCTTGAAAAAGCCTATGTAAGCCTTGAATGGAGTGCATAATGCTTGAAACTATGCATAACTATGTTTGAGCTCGCATGGCCATGCACACTTTGTATGGTCACACACTCTATCCAAGGGATGGGCATTGGACCATGAATACAACCCCTTACTCCACACATTTTTCACTATAAATAGACACCTCCACATGCTATTTTGATGGGGGAAGCAAGTGGAAACACACATACTAAAAAATCTGTCTAATTGAAGGTGATGGAAACCCCTTTCCATATAGTTTTTGCTCTCCCACTACCTTTTTCTTAGGTGATTAGACATCTTTTCCACCAAACCAAGCCTCATCTTTGTCAAAGGATGCTTCAAAGGTATACAAACTAGCATCATTCTATTGTCATTTTGAACCTTTTGACTAAGAAAGCTTGTTAATCCCTTGAAGCTGAAGCTTCAACCTATACAATTAGTCAAGTATGAGGGCCACACAGTCATTTTATCATGTTTATTTTATCACATTGCATTTTATTATATTGTCACCAACATTTGGGAATATTATTATACTTGTGTAATGAGACTGGTAAATTTGCATGCCATATGGATAATCTATGCTTTATTATGCTCATTTCATATCATCATTCTACATCCTCTAGTTCAAAAACATGAAATGACATTGTAAATATTACTAATGTGAAAATTTCATATCTCAAATAGAGTCATCATAGTATAAATAATCATTACGAACATGCATGATCATCTACATTTTGCTTACTCTTTCAAGTGATCGAGTGTCCATTACTTATCTCGTTATTCATGTGATTGAGCAAGCTATGTGAATGGTCGTAGTTGCCTTGTAGATCCATCATATCTAAATTAGATTTACTTTTCCACAATCTTTTTTTTATATGTATTTTATTATGAAAGCCATGTAATAATAATATCTTCAGCTTTATTGTCTTCCACTATCTGATGAATTATGTGAATGCTATACAAATTGTCATTACTGAAACTAGGGTGCTGTAGTAGCTATATATTGAACATCATATAATGAGAAATAGTCAAAAAGTAGATGCAATCCCCCGAACCTAGAAATCTCTACTAGGGCCAGTACTTGCTAAGTGACCCAATGTAGTCCCTTTCTTTTCCCAATTTTCTAAAAATTGGGTGGCGACTCCATAAAATCAAAAAATTTCTCATCCCTCTTAAGACCAATCATTTTTCCCTATTTGATAAAGTTTCCATGTCCCTCAAAAATTAACTGAAAAGACCCTTACAAAACTAATTAGCCTTGAAACAGATAATAAAAAAGGTTATTCTCATTATGTAATGCTCATTCGTTAGAGCCCCTCACCACTGCATTTCACTACACATCACACATGCACCATAGGTCCCTAAAATCCTCGATAATACTAAATGGCATTACCACCATGATTCCACTTAAGTCATGAGGTGATGAAGATAAAGTATTATCACCTTTAGTCTTTACTCGTGCATTTACTGACCTCATCTGATAAGAGTTTATAACCTAAGTCCTAAAGACAGGCGATCAAGTTATCAAAAGAATTCTAGACTCACTAACTGGAGTTTGTAACCCTAGTCATATGGGATCATTCTTGCTAAAGGAACCCTTAGCCTTTCACCATAGCTCAGCTCATATAGAGAAATTAGTAGTAACATCCACTAGGATTCCACTAAGTTGTGCATGCTATCCCTATCCTAACACTATCAGTTTGACTTGATATTCATAAAATTACATGACTCTCCTAGTGTCTATCATCGAATGACATCATAATGTTAGTTTTCATAGAACACCATATAATTCTCATTTACTTCGTGTGAGCCCAAGCATGGGGAATGATAAGAATCATGTACCTTATCTTTAGTACTATGTGTAAACTAGTAAATAATGACATCCCTCGATGAAAGAACCTATGAGACGTCATCTATTTATCTTTATTAGATCAAATGAATGGATTAGGAATCCAACTAAATTATGGACCTCTATGTTAGTAAAATCAAACTATAAACTATTGAACAATACTTTCATGACTCCTAGTAAACATATTAAATATTAATATGGGGGAAAGAACTCAGACTCCCTTTGATTGACCTTGGTCCTATATATATGGGTGCATATGGACCTTAGACATCATTTGAAGCCTAATAATTGGCCTTCACATTGGCATCATGTGGTTACCTCTAGCACATTTTAATATCGGTCCTGAATTTACCTTTTGGTTTTGATAAACATAAATCAAAACAACCTAGTTCTGAGAGTAGAACCATAGTCCCCCGATGACTAAGTTTCAAAACCTACCTAGGAAAGGGACCAAATAACCTCATGGAGAAATAAGGTCATAAACAAGAGCTTGCTTTTAAATGGTTTGTTCATTGTGCAGGAAAAACTAACCAGCTGCATACATAACATACATGTAAATAAGTGTTAGTGATATGCCCTAGGCCAATTATGTAATGGCCATACTTTTACATTGTCATATTTCTATTTTAATAGTAAAAAGGCATTTTTATTATTACTACCTAATTCTAGTATTATCCTTTATTAGTTAATTATACTAAGATCATCAAGTACATGACTTGATAGTAAAACTCTTAGGTAATACTTGAATTCTAATATAAATATCCCTAATCGATTATTGTTGTGGGAATAACAATGAATAAATAATAATATGAGATTGACTGGTGATTAAGTTTTATTGATCATGTATATGAATTATTAAGTGAAATTCATAAGTACATATTTGGGGAAATGATGTACTGGATCAACCCACTATTAGAATACCACATGGATTATTATCATAGGTAATTCTCATCATAATAATATTATTTGAGTCCTTTGACCTGAGATCACCATGGTTTCCTACATGATAAGTTATATATTTTAACATATCCCTACACCACACTCTAATCGAATGGTAAAACATATTGTGACCGGAAATAAAATAAGTTATATGAGGAATGTGAGTGGTTAAGATGGAATTTGTTCCTCAATTATTTTGAAAAGATATCTGTTAGGCCCCTTGATGAGTTAGACAGAAGAGAAATGCATGGCCATGCTAGAATGATAAAAAGTTATCAGTGTCAGTCTAATTAGGATTGAGAAACAATATGATTTAACAATATAAGGATGATATAATCAATGCCTTATGTTCAATCAGGATATCATGTGACAAAAGGACTATAATACACATTGTGTATTAGGTTATGTCAGATTATCGGCCTTCACATAACTTGGGTAGTCATAATGTCTTGTAAGAGACCAATTATGACTTATGGGTTAAAATGGGAATTTTAGGCCCACTGCCAATGTTGTGTGAACCTACAAGGTCGCACACTTAGAATAAGCCCAAAGTAGACTTGGGTTAATAAGACCAATAATTATCTCTATTTAAGATTAAATAGATAAGTATATATATATTAGTATTTATTTATTTTTTTCCTAATTTATTTAAGTTAATAGTTATATGAAATAAATAGGAAAGGATTCTAATTTGAAATTAGGATCAAAATAGAAAGAGAAGTTTAAACTTATTAAAATTGTTTTGGTAAGTGGAGATGTATAAAACCCTAGAAAGGATGGCTATAAATACATCCCATTATCTAGGGTTTATATATATTTTTTGAGGGTTAAGCCACATTTTCTCATTCTTCTTCCTACACTTCTTTTGTGAACAAAAAAGACATAGGGAGAAAACATGTTGTGAGACAATAAAGGTTCTAGCAGACCTACTTTGCTTTGGATCATCTTCTTCGTGTGGATATTGTAAAGGATGTGATTTTTAGTGACAACTTAATCTGATAAGAAGACACAAAAAGCTTAAGGTAGGGTGTCACCGATGTGAACCCCCTCTCTTTCTTTTAATGTTCTTGCTTAGAAATTGTCTTGGTGAGTTTTGGAAAACCCTCTCAATTGATCCAATTTGAATTACATAGATCTGGCTTATGGGTTTTATGGTTAAAAGTTTTTATTTTTTGCTGCGTTATAGATCCTAAAACCCAATAATAAGCATGTACTAACCATTGTTTCTTACAGGAATAATCATCTTTCATCAAAGGATTTTGCATCCACTCCATGCATACATGCTCACCATTTTCTTTTATAGACATAGTCATGCATCATTGATTTAGCTAACTTTAATAAATGTACAAGAATCCTACATCCAATATGAATGACCAAGAAGATACTTCTTGTTAGAAATTTAAAGATAGGCTAAGAGAGGGGATCGAAAAACTGCTCACTGGTGGTACTATAACCAAAATCATCTAATCCTTAATCAAAGCTAAAAGTTCTTGAGATAGAAATAGCATATCACTAAATGAAGCTTCCGTATCTGTTCACCCAAGGGGAGATAAGACAAAGGGAATTCCCCATACTCCAGTCTAAGTTGATATTGATGATGACAACTACTAGGATCTCAGAAATGCATCAAAAGCTGCAAAAATTACTAACATGACCAAGCCTGAATTGACAAGGGAGGTTAAGTTATTGGCTAACATAATCACTCGGTTGGAATTTTCCTTTAAAGATAAGGAGACTCATGGCTCTAAAAGCTTTACTGACTTGACACTGTTAAAAAAGAGTCACTTCTAGATGATTTTAAACTACTAAACTTTGCTAAGTTTGATGGAACAGGAGATCCAAGGGTCCATCTAAAGCAATATCCTACCTTCATGGTTACTATAAAGCTTATAAAATCTTAGATTGTTCAATTATTTTACATCATTAGAAGAAGGACTGAGGGCATGGTCTAGATGGCAGGGTTTAGCGTACGCTTTAAATCTGAGCAACCACAACATTATTTGAGGTCAGGGCTCTAGAGAATACATTAACCATTGTCATAAAGACATGGTATAGAGATGAGGAATTACCACCCAGGGTAATAATTAGGACAAATTAAAAAATGGTGGTAGTCAATTCCCTAAAAGAAAGCTAGCACCATAACTAGGAGATTCTGGATATGAAATACTAACTTCTTTTAGTCCCATGTTCTTTTAGAATTACTTTATGAATTACTATCTTACTCTTTATTTACATGCAATTTCATATAAAACACTTATTAAAACAATCAACTCTAGGCAAACTAGTAATCAAATATACAAGTAAACAATGCATTAATTTAAATCGCAATCCCTAGGTTAATATAATCTACATTGATTTTAATTAAATGGGCTAAATCTACATGTTTTAATTTATAAGTGAGCCTGAAGACTGATGGGCGTAATTCTTATTTAATTTTAATCAAGTGAACCTAAGTCTATTTATTTTAATTCTAAAATGGGCTTAAATCTACAAATTATAAAGTATTTAAATTAGTGGGCCTAATTCTTCAACTTTTAATTCTAAGGAGATCTTAAATCTACAAGTTATGGAAACGACTTAAATTTAATGGGCTAAGTCTAAGTAAATAAAATTAAACTAAAGGTGGGCCTATTTATAAATTAACTAATTGGGTCTAAATTATCTCTACCATAAATCTAATTAATTATGGGCCTAAAGATGCATTTTAATTAATTAAACATAAAAATACCTAAATTTAACTAAATGGGTTAAAGCTTAATATGGGCTTAAGGCCCAAAACATATAAAAAGAATAAATAGGCCCAAAAACAAAAACAAATATCAAATAATTAATTTAACATATTATAAAAACCCTAATTTTATTAAATGACTCTAAGTAAATAAAATAAAATAATCAACAAGTAACCCTAATTCTATCCACTTAAATCTAATTCAATTTTAATTAAACAACCTAATGATTTCTATAGCCATTAATTTTTATTAATTACCTAATTAAAACCCTAATTTTACTAACCGATTAATTAAAACAAAACACCCAATCGTACACATATAATATCATTATTCCCACTATTGAGGCTATTACAATAAATTATTAAGAATAATAAGAAAAGAAGAAGAATTAATACAATCCCAAAAAATAAATAAAAATAAGAATATAATAAACAATTAAATAAAAAAATTCTAGAAACTATATTTAGCTACAAGGTTCTATCCATGGCATTCCATGGACCTTCATGAATTTTATTCTTTGAGTAAACTCATTAAGTGATCCCCTCCATAATCACCCACACAAAAATAAACAATGGTTAGTGAATAAACAAAACAACAATAAAAATTAAGCAAAACTAAAATTCAATAGGAGCAAAATAATAAAAAAAAATAATAGAAAATAGAGAAGGAGAAGATGATTATTGATGCATTGTGGTTGGGTCCTCAAACTAAGATCAATCACTGTTATTTTTAGTAGGCCTTTAAGAAACTTGTTATTTCTTTCTCTAACGTATCTTGCTCTTTACTTCAAAGCACTAATAAATCATAGAGATTTTTTTTGTGTACTGCTTAGGAAAAGAAAAGTATGCAGGCCAAGAGAGAGCTAAAAAATCAATCGAGAGCCCCCCCCCCCCCCCCAAGGAGCTTAAGCTCTCCATTTTATAGGAAAAACTAAAAAACCTTAGGTCCTATACATATGAAGAGTTTCAATTTTAAAAGGATTTTATTAGTTGAAAATGCAGATAAATACCAAAAATAAATTTAAGAAAACTTTTAGCCAATCAAAATTCAGGGAGCATATTTCTTATTTTCTATAAAAATAAAAAAATGAATAGAAAAAGGTATAATTTCGCTCTAAAATGTGTAATTCTAGTTGGTAATTCTATTTTTTTTTTACTTTTAATTACAAAGGACCCCTAAAAGAATTTAAACTTTTCAATTAGGTAAAGTATTATAATTAAGTCCTTAAAAAACCAATTAAACTCTTTTTGAAAATGCATTCAAACTTTTGAGGTTTCAAACTTCAAGTATTAAAGAATTGCTTAAAATATTTTCATCATTGGAGTCCTTTGTTGCATCCATAATTCATTTTCCCAAAATTGGGTGCTTACAGATGCCCCCTTTTGTCACTTTTTACTTGACAAATTGTAGCAAAGCAAATAAGCACACAATTTCTTAAGAACAAAGTTTGGGTACTTACATATGCTCCTTGAGGCTTTTGCGTGTGAGTAATTGTTATTTATAATGAATACTTGTGTTATTGTACAATACTAGGAAAAATCTTAAAATATATAAGGAAACACTATTGGACGTATAGCATTGATTTGGAAGGATACATCACACTCGATTGTATGATGTTGACTATACTCAGAGGTATAGTCTGATTAGAAGAATACATTACACTCAGTCATATGATATTGACTACATGTGGACATATAGTCTTAAGTGAAAGAATACATTGTACTCGGTTATACAATGTCGACTATACTCAATCGTATAGTCTTGATTAAAAGGATACATTGCACTTGGTCGTACAATGTTTACTATACTCTATCATATAGTCAAATTGGAAGGATATGTCATACTCAATCGTATGATGCTAACTATACTTATACTATATTCTGATTGGAAGAATACATCACACTCGGTCATATGATGATGACTACACTCAGATATATAGTCTTAACTAAAAGAATACATTGTACTCGATCATACAGTGTCGACTATACTTGATCATATAGTCTTGATTGAAATGATACATTATACTCAGTCATACAATGTTGACTATACTCGGTCATATAGTCAGATTGGAAGGATACATCACACTTGAACGTATGACGCTGATTATACTCAGATGTATAGTTTGATTGGAAGAATACATCACACTCAGTCATATGATGTTGACTATACTCAGTTTTATAGTCTAGATTGCAAGGATACATCATACTTGGCCATATGATGTTGACTATACTTGATCATATAGTTTGGATAGAAAGGACACATTGCACTCAGTCATACAATGTTGACTATACTCGAACATATAGTCTTGATTGAAAGAATACATTGTACTCAATCGTACAATGTCGACTATACTCAGATGCATAGTTTGATTTCTCTTATTTTGACAATTTAGTAATTCAATGAATTATCAAATCATATAGCATTGCAATTTAGCACTAAATTGTAAGAGAAGTGTTAGACTTAGATGCAAACCAAGTTAAGGGCCTAAGTGGATATTTGCCACTTTAATATAAGCTTTGTGTTTTGTTGATTCATTTCTCATTTTCCTATCCTTCCATTCCTTTGTTTTTCTTTTCTCTTGATTCTTAAATCTTATTTCTTCAATTATTTTTTCATCTAACCCCCAATTTGAGATCAGTCTGACCATATGGCTCACCCAGAACATAGACTATATGGAAGTAGCTCCTGAAAATTAGATTTGGTCATATCTCAACTACATTTTCCTCAAAATAATTTGAAGGCAAAGAAATACTCCCTTTGACTCACTTGCACCTCCATAGCTGCTCATAGGCAAGAGATGAGGTAAATTTTCCTTTTGTACTTGATTCTGCAAAAAGATATATTCCTGTTAGTGTCTAAATTAACATATTCATGCATGTAATTATAGAATTTTTGCCATAAAAAATTAAATAAAATTGCATAAGATTGTTAATCTGAAGAAACATTTTTGAAAAACTAGCATTTACATTTTATAAAACTATAATTAGATTCTTGTATTTTCGATTAAAAATCTGAATTTTGAATTGAAATTTTAGGATTTTTTATTAAGAATCTAGAAATTTGATAAAAAATCTGTAAATTTGATAAAATTTTTAGATTTCCAATCAAAAATCCAATCTTTCGATCCTTTTTTTAATAAGAATAAAAATCAAGAGTTTATGGGAAAAGTAATCTTATTGTTTTCTGAATTTTGTTCAAAAACTGTTGAAGTTCTCGGGTTGCTTTTATTTGGCTCAAGAACTCTTTCATGATTTATCTAGAGAGGTCATACAGTATATCTGGGAATTCTATAATTCTAACCAAAATTATGTAATTTTGATCATAATTGTATAATTCCGGTTGATAATTATAATTTTTTTACTTCTGATTACAAAATAACACCTGAAAGAATTTGAAATTTACAATTAGGTCTTAAAATTATAACATTTAAGTCCTTAAAAACCAATTAAACTCTTTTTGAAAATTCATTCAGAGTTTTGAGGTTTATAACTTCAAGTATTTAAGACCTACTTATAACATTTTCGTCATTGGAGTCCTTTGTCGCATCCATAGTTAACTATCCCAAAACTGGGCGCTTACAGTTTCCCCTTTTTGTCGTTATTTACTTGACAAATTACAGCAAAGCAAATAAGCACACAATTTCTTAAGAACAAAGTTTAGATACTTACCTGTGCTCCTTGAGGCTTTTGCTTGTGAGTAATCGTCAGTTCATGATGAATGCTTGTGTTACTATGCAACACTAGGAAAAATCTTAAAATATCTAAAGAAACATATAACATTGATTTGGAAGGATACATCACACTAGGTCATATGATGTTAACTATACTCAGATGTATAGTTTGATTGGAAGAATACATCACCCTCGGTCGTATAATGCTAACTATAGTCGGACATATAGTCTTAACTAAAAGAATACATTGTACTTAGTCATAAATTGTCGACTATACTTGGTCGTATCATCTTGAGTGAAAGATTACATTTTACTTATTTGTACAATGTTGACCATGCTTGGTTGTATAGTCAGATTAGAAGAATACATCACACTCGGTCATATGTTGCTAACTATATGCAGACATATAGTCTTAATTGAAAGATTACATTGTACTCAGTGGTACAATGTTGACAATAATCAATCGTATAGTCCTGATTGAAAGGATACATGGTACTTGGTCATACAATGTTGACTATACTTAGTCATATAGTCATATTGGAAGGATACATCACACTCGGTCATATGATGCTGACTATACTTGGACGTAAGTCTGATTGGAAGAATACATCACACTCAGTCATATGATGCTAACAATACTCAGACATATAGTCTTAACTGAAATAATACATTATAGTCAGTCGTATGATGTCAACTATACTCAATCGTATAGTCTCGTTTGAAAGGATACTTTGTATTCGGTCATACAATACTGACTATACTCGGTCATATAGATAGATTAGAAGAATACATCACACTTGGTCGTATGATGTTGACTATACTCGGACGTATAGTCTAATTGGAAGAATACATCACACTCGGTCGTATGATGCTAACTATACTCAGTCGTATAGTCTGGATTGAAAAGATACATCATACTCTTGATTGAAAGGATACATCATACTCGGTCATATGATGTTGACTATACTCGATCATATAGTCTAGATGGAAAGGATACAATGTACTCGATTGTACAATGTTGACTATACTCAGGCATATAGTCTTGATTGAAGGAATATATTGTACTCGGTTGTACGATGTCGACTATACTCAGATGTATAGTCTGATTTCTCTTATGCTGACAATTTAGTAATTTAATGAATTATCAAATCATATAGCACTACAATTTAGGACTAAATCGCAAGATAAGTGTTGGACTGATATGCAAACCAAGTTAAGGGCCTAAAGTGGACGTTTGCCACTTTAATAGAATCTGTGTGTTTTGCCAATTCATTTCTCATTTTCCTATCCTCCCATTCCTTTGTTTTTTTTGTTTTGTTTCTTTTAATTTGCAAATCTTATTTCTTCAATTATTTTTTCTTTTAACCCATAATTTGAAATCCGTCTGATCCTAAGGCTTACCCACAACACAAACTATGTGGAAGCAGCTCTAGACAATTAGATCTGGCCATATCTTAGCTACATTTTCCTTAAAATAATATGGGCTCAATAAAGGGGAAGAAATACTCCCTTTGACTCACTTGCTCCTCCACAGATTCTCACAAGCTAGAGATAAGGTAAATTTTCCTTTTGTACTTGATTCTATAAAAAGATATATTGCTATTAGCGTATAAATTAACATATTCATGCATGTAAGTATAGAATTTTTGCCATAAAAAATTAAATAAAATTGCATTAGATTGTTAATATGAAGAAAATTTATGCCCTTTTTTTTATTTTAGTTGTTTTTTTTTCTTTTGGTCTATAAATAAATTAATTAGTTTTATGCTTAGTTAATCTTTTAGTCCCATTTCATTAGTAATTAGGCTTATTTATTTTTAGGCTCAATTAATTTAATAAGTTATTAATTTTAGGCTTAGTTAATTAAAATGCATATGTAGACCCATAATTATTTAGATTTAGGTTAGAAATAAATAGGTCCACTTAGTCAATTTAGACATAGGCTCATTTATATTTAATTAAAATTAATTTAGAGTTAGCCCATTAATCTATACTCTTTTCCATAACATGTAGACTTAGGCTCACTTTAGAATTAAAATAAATTTAGACATAGGCTCACTAATTCAATCCAATCCATTTCCATTAAATTTGATAGACTTAGGATCATTCTTTAACATTTAAATAAATAGATTTAAACTCACTAATTAATTTAAAATGTAGGCCCACCTTTAACTTTCTATTTCACTTATAAATAAAAAGTGTAGACTTAGCTAACTTTAATTAAAATTAATGTAAATTATACTAATTTAGGGATGTTGCATTTTATGAATGTCATGTTTGTATGCTCTTTCATGATTAGTTGCCTTTCAAGTTATATGTATGCTAAATTAGGGTTTATATGAAGTTGTATGTAAATAAGGAATAATTTAGTAATTAATAAGGTAATTCTAAGTGAACACAAAATTGAAAGAAGTTAGTATTTCGTATATAGAGTCTCCTAGTTATGGTGCTAACTTTCTTTTAGAGAATCGATTTATCACCACCTTCAATTTTTCCCAGTTATTACCCTAGGTGGCGACTCCTCATCTCCATGCTATGTCTTTGTAATATAGTTGTATGTTCTCTAGAGCCCTTAGCTGAAACAGTATCACGGTTGCTAAATTCTTTAACGCACGCTAAGCCCTATCATCTACAATGGTGACTCCACTTAAGATAAGAGATACTAATTCTACTTTTATTCTTTAGAATCATTTTATTAATTATTATTTTATTCTTGCATTCATTCTACATGTCCCTATAAACTAATGACATTGGTTTATGGTTCTATGATACCACTAGCTTCATAGGATTATAGATTGGCTAACCATCACTCTTGGCCTTAACTCGGTTTAAGCGAGATTACCAGGCTCATCTAGCCAGAGTCTGTAACCCAAGTCCCATAAGGGGTAGTCTTCTCTTGAGTTTGCAAAGGATGTTGGGCCCCTTTGACATTGGCTTGTAACTCAAGTCTTAAAAGAGGGCATCCTATTAAGGGAACCTTAACTTTTCCACTGGACTGAGCTCATATAGTGACATAGTAACTTCCCTTAAGATTACCTAAATTGCTTGTGTTTGTCGCCATTAGGCATTTCTATTTATAAAGGCCTAAACTCATACTTTTGAGGCCCATCTAGGTTAATAAATATTAGGCTAATCTTTTATACCTAGAAATGCTATTTATATGCTTTACTATTTTAAGAGATATGTCATGCTCATCCATTCTTCATTTCCTTTGTTGATATTAAGGCCAAGACCAAAAATCTTAGGAAAAGAGACTCACCATTTAACTCATATGTAAGAGGAATAAGGTTAGAAGGATGTATGTTATACACATTAACTTGTTACTTGTACACTTAACTTGACTCGTTATTTATTTCTTACTACATAGCATGTGCATTATGCATACATGCATCATACTAGCACTATGTTTTTCAACCATCATGGATTCATTTAGGTCTTTCTATGTTTAGAAATAAAGTAGTGGTAGATTAGTGATAACTAATTTAAGTCTAAAATCAATAGCTAAAGAGATCCTTCATAGTTTCGAAAGAGCTCTATCAACTCACTTTACCTAGAAGCTACACCAACTCAAATAGAAGAGATGGAACAACAACATGGAGGAAACTGGACCCTGGAGGACATTGAGGGAGCTTTGATGGATGATATGAGAGCAATAATGTGAGATGAATTAAAATAAGCTTTAGTTAGGTTAGCACCACCTCCTCCTCCTGCTATACTACTAGCTGCTAACATACCAGTTATTGCCATACCACCTGTTACTGTTGTTCGACTTGTTATGGATAATTTGCCTATTAACAATGACAATGTTAGGGAACCATCACTGAATGCTGCTAGGAATGTGCCTACTATAGAGATGAAATTTAAAAATGTTGAGAACTACATGGTGGAGAAAGCAAAGAAAAAAATCACTTTAGCTGGTTCAAGAACTTGAGCTTGAGCAGATGCAATCACTAACTTAGAAAATGTCTAAGATGAAAGAGCTAATAAAAGTGCAAGGCATAGGTTACTCATTCAACTTTAATGATATATTATGCATGGAAAGTGATAAGTTGCCTGAAAAGTTCAAAATGCCTCAACTAGAAAAGTTCAATGGTTTTAGGGATCCAAGGATTCATCTTAGCTAATATACAACAACTATGAGCACCACCAAAGCTCTATTATATATAGTCACAAAGTTGTTTATACTTTCCTTACAGGGTATTATTGTGAACTAGTATCACGAATTAGAAAAGTCTTTTATAGCTAATTAGAAGGAACTATGTATTGCTTTCTTAAATAGTATGACCATAACACTAAGTTAAATATGTCCATTTGGGATTTAGAATTGACTAAAAAAATCTATATGAATCATTCTATGATTTTCTCACTATATTCATAAATAAGGCATGATTAATAAAAAATAAGTAGACTAAAAAGGATCAAGTTAATATGATTGTCCGTAATATGTCTTTTAATTTGGTTGAAAGGTTGCAAATAATGAACCCTAAATCTTTTATAAACCTCTAAAATGATGGATTACAAATCTTTTGTAGACCTCTATGATGATGGATTTTAAGTTGAGGAGATGGGGAATGACAAGAAGAAAAATTATAGAACCACTGGAGTAAAAAACTACCCAATTGGGGGCACACAACAAAGAAGCACTAGCTGAGTTATTAAAGTGCATGATATTCAATAACTAAGGAGATTCTCCAATTTTAACCAACCCATATTAAAAGTGCTAGACCACATGATGTAAAAGGGCTTGCTCATACCCCTTACCTTTTCCAAACTGCCAAACTTAAATTTCCTAGGACATGACCTGAGTAGTTATTACAAATTCTACCAAGTTACTAGCCACTCTATAAACATTTATACCTACCTCAAACATAAAATCCAAAACCTTATAAACTTTGGAAAATTCATAGACCTTAAAAACCCGAGCACTAGAAATAATCCTTTCCCAAACTACTGAAATTTGCCTCCCCCAACTACCATGATGATCAACTTAGTAGTTAGTGAGGAAAAAGTTCTCAATCCCTTTAAGAACATAAACCTTAAAATTGCCCCTAGTGACGTAGAGAAGATTGTTAAACCTATGACTCTTGAGCAGCCATAAAAAGGAGTTGAAGAGTTGCTGGGACAACCTTTAAGTGAATTTAACTACAAGGTGTTCTACACTAAACCACTTTCTTATGATATAACCATTGAGTCAATTATTCCTACAAGATGGGGTGATGAGTTTAATGATGAGAAGTTGTTAGGCAAGAAATAATAATGCACAGTTAAGGTATAAAAAGATGAAGTTATAGAAATAGTTGGTGAGAAGATGCAAGAATAGCCCCTTTGTTTACCACCTTGAGACTTAGTGTCCCTAGCATTAAGAATAGAAAATAATTTTATTGTTGTTTTCTTTAAATAATATTTTTGTTTCTCTAAAAATTTTTGTTTTACTGGTTGATGATATGAATTCTAATCATGTTTACTTATGTAATATGCATTATGATATTAATTGTATCTTCATGTTTGACATAAATTCAATTTAATCAGATTCATTCAACATGGGCACAAATGCAAATTCAAAGAACATTCATATATAACATGATATAACTTCTGAAGAGTAAAAAAGAGAGAAAGAACAAAGAGAGAGAAAAAGAAAGAAAAAGAATAGTAAGGTAACATTAAAGAGAAAACAATTCTAGACTAGATGATGACAAGATTCGTATTATATGATGTACTGAATGTTCTCATTTTTGCCCTAATGAATGAGTAAAATTGTATTTGAAATTTTTTTTTAAATATCACATATTCATCTTCATTATACCACATAAGTGACTAAATGGAAAGACAATACATGATAAAAGCTAAATTAGAGTTATGAGATCACTATTTTAGTTATGTTTTCTCTTCTTATTCTACTTGTAAGTATATTGTCCTCTTATACATAGGGAATTTAGGTGGCTCAATCATTCATTTTGCAACCCATACCTTGTAACTATTATCAATCATTGCATAAGCATTAAACCTCATATTTTGCTCAAGAGAGCAAGTCTATTTGATTTCAGTATTAAGAACTCCTTTTGATAAGTTCACTCATTCCTCTACATCTTCAATACTCATAAAGCACAAGTAGTAGCAAAAAGAAAAGTTCAATAGTGCATTGGTCAATCACAAGCTCTAATGTCAAGCCATAGACTACACTTGCTAGCTTGGTCATTGGTCTGACAAACTCTATCAGAAGCTCTAACATCAGAAGTACCAACAGAGAAGCATTCAAAGCTCAAACCTATAAGATATTGATGAAGCACCTCATTTTTACATTCTAAGATCAACAATATATCTTTGTTCTAAATAGAAGACCTATTAGGATCATGCATGACATACATAATATGCATACACTTCCACATCTATTGTGAAATACATGTTTTGCATAATAAAAATCTTTGGGCCCAGACAAGATTGTACAAATGTTTTGCTGCTAACATTCAAAATTAGTGTTTTGAAAGTGCAGGAAAATAGTTAGAATATTAATATGTGAAGCATATGAAGGAAAAAGGGCAATACTAACAAGGTGAACTTAATGCTCAATGGGACTCTAGACTGTAGGAGCCCAATAAATTATGGGCCCATCCAATAAGGAGATATCATCGATAATGGTATTTGTAGAAGCTTCATCTTAGCAACCCCAAGAGGTTTGAAAGGATGCTCAAGTCCCTCATGCTTAGCATCTATTCCTATAACTTCATTTGGAGCATCATCTAGAATATCTCTCCATAATAGTTAGACCAGTGTAGGGTATGGAATATGGTGATGAGAAGGTTCAACATATCAGCAATACAAGCATTAGCCCTAAAAAGGGAAGAATGCACTTAAAATTTGAGATAAATGCACTATAAAAACTTCTATGATAATGAAATAAGACATTTAACTCCTAAACCTTTTTTTGGCATGTGATATCAAGAATTGGAATGAAGCCCTCTACTATAGCATCAATGGAATAACAAAAAGACCAAATTCAGACCTAGGCCATGACCTGAATGGTGGAGTATCATGAACTTTGTGATCAGAGACATCATCATCACAATCAAAAGGGAGTGGTAAAGAATAACATTGCATTCTGATAAAATTTCTTTACTTGCCTGTTAAAATACTTGACTAACTTATGATATTTTATGTAAGAAAAACAAAAGAGAATGCAAAAGGAGAAAAGAACTAATATAATAGTAAGAATGAGTAAGAAGGAAAACACTAATTACTCATCAGAATATCACCTTGCATGACAAATAACGTGCTAAACACTCATCAAAATAATCAAGGGAAGTAACATAACTCTATTTCCTTAAATTCTATAATAAAGTACAATCTCACTAATAAAATCCATAAATTAAAAGTAAATTCATCCATTTCACAAGATCATGTGAGAAAACTTATCTCATGAATTTTGATCTTAATGACTTCCTTTTATTAGCCTTGTTAAATTTAAATGTTCAGTTAATAATTTTTTATTGAGAGTTTATAAAATCTAATCAATTTAATGCTCACTTTGTATTTAAATAAGGGGAAGAAAATGCAAAAAATAAAATCTATGGACCAAAAGTATAAATTGCTTAAATCTCAGAGTATCATTTTAGTCTTTTGAATAATAAATGTTCATCTAATCTACTCCAATACTTATAAATGAGTATGAGTACAAAATCCCTTAATAGTGTCTACACAGAGTAATATAATAAAGATAAGAGAATACTAACAAGAGAATCAAAATAAGAGCAAGCATAATTTACTCTAATGCTTAGAAATAAGTAAGGGTATCAATGTGAAATCTCTGGTAGTATCCACAATGAGTAATACGAGAAAGATAAGGGAATACTAAAAGAGGACCATGTCAAAAGCTGTTAAATTTACTCTAATGCTCTGTAAGAGTATGAGTATCCAAAGGACCTATTCAATAATATCCACACTGAGTAATATCAGAAAGGCAAGGGAATATTTGGATAAGGAAGAAAAGCACATTAATAACTCAAAGACTATTTTGATACTCAGAATTTGTTCTTTTTATGCTCAATTTCTATAAGTTTTATTTAGCAAATTCTCCCTAAAATTAGGTGTGTAAGTAAGCTCTTTACTTGGTAGAAGATATGCTCTCAACATAAGATGATTAACGATACCTCTAACTTTGCAAATGGTAAATAAATGATAGTCATGAAAATAAAAATTAGTGAGATTCATTGAGTGCACATAATCTTGAGATAAAGTGATGAATTTTCTCATAAATTTTCAAAAAAAAAAGTACCTTTTATAACAATCATTATGCTGAACTAACTTTAAAAAGTCTTCAGAAATAACAAGTCCAGAAGAAGGAGATAAACCTAACATTTGGAATTAGCACTAGCACTACCAAGTCAATTAAAGTCAGTAAGCAACAAAGTCAGTTGATTAGAGTAAAATCAGCAAATTTCAAAGATAATCAATAAAAATTATAATCAATCAAAACAGTTGATCAACATAAAATCTCAAAATCCTAGTGAACATGAAATTCCAATTTGATTTCTACATTTTGTATACATAACACAAATTTTAGATTCACTATACTATATGCTATATAGTAGCTATAACACAATTTCAAAATCACACAATTGTATGCTACACAATAGCTATAACTTAAAATTTCAAATTCACAATTTGCTAGACACTACCTAGTAGTTATAGTATATTTTTACTAAACATTCCACAAGAAATATACCAAAACTTTCAGTCATAGTTAGTCGATGTTCCATAGGAACTATAGTATAATTAGCTAGACACTACACAGCAGTTATAGTATAATTTTGCTAAACGTTCCATAGGGAATGTATTGAAAATCACAATCACTAAACGTCCCATGGGGAATATAGCAAAAATCATAATGACTAAACATCCCATAAGGAATATAGTAAAAATCATGATCACTAGACATCCCACAAGGAATATAGTAAAAATCATGATCACTAGACGTCCCACAGGGAATATAGTGAAAGTCATGATCACTAGACATCCCACAGAGAATATAGTAAAAATCACAATCATAAAACGGCCCACAGTGAATATAGTGAAAATCACAATTACTTATTATACGTCCCACAGGTAATATAGTAGAAAATTATCACTTGCTAAACATCCCATAGGGAATATAGTAAAATACACTGAATATAGTGTCAACTGCTATTCACTAAACACAGTGATAGCATCACTGCTATATGTTCCACCGGAACTATAGTCTATCTTCAAAATACACTAAACATAGTGTCAATTGCTATTCACTAAATACAATGATAGCATCACTGCTATATGTACCATCAGAACTATAGTCTATTTTTAAAATGCACTACATATAATGTCAACCATTATTTACTAAACACAGTAATAGCGTTACATCTAGAAATTCCATATGAATTCTAGAGTTCCTTAAATTGCATTCACAATACACAGGTAAATGTCATAACTCTTTGCTTCGAAATTGTGTGCTTATTTATTTTGCCGTAATTTGTCAAGCAAATCACAACAAGGTGGGCAACTGTAAGCACCCAATTTCTAAATAATTTGAGTTTAGATGTGATAGAGGAGCCAAAGATGAAAATTTACTATGAAATTAGTTTTATTAGATCTTATCTATTGGTTTTGAACAAAATTATAAATTATTTTCAAATTTTATTTTTAATTATTATTATTATTATTATTTTAAATAAATTTTAAAATATCAATAAAAAAAGAGAAAAGAATAAATTTTCAAAAAAAAATATATAAAAAAGAGAAAAACGGGCCAAAGGTGGCCCATACAATTTGTAAAATGAATTTGAACTTTTGAAAAAAAAAAGAAGGTGATAGGTCATGAATAACTGGAATTGGCCATTATGTCCATTAACTTTTCATTTCTGTCGAAAATGTGGATTTGCTACTAGAAATCTCTATTTCTGATAACGCACTGTAATTTTCTATTTTATATTTATTTTATTTTTATCTTTAATTTTTGAATGGTTGTTATTTTATTTAACAATTATCCATTTTTTAAATAAATAATTCAAAAAAAATTATTTTTATTTTTATCATATACCTAACTTAAGGATATAGTAAGTGTTATTTATATAAATACATCCTTTTTTTAAGAGGAGGCTTTTGGCTCCTCTATTCTTTTCTTTTAACTTTTTTTTTATCTGTAAGCCAATATATGGTGTCCTTTCTCTAGGATTTTACATTATTTTCTCTGCCATATATCTTATCAAATAAAACTAAAAGCTCACATACAATACAAAAAAAAAAGCCACAAGATTCCATCAATCGGTGATCATCCTTCTAAGGGGAATCAATACTGCATCTCATTCCCATCTTCATCTATTTTCTCTTTTTTTATTTTAATTTACTTTAATTTTCTTTATTTATTATTTTAATCATTCACTCACTATTTTTTAAATTTGTTTATGTGTTTTATTTACATGAGGGATGGGGTGACCTGAATTCATTATAGAGAACTAAACCTACCATGAAGATCCATGAAATACCATGGATTAAATTTTGTATTTGAATATAATTTTTAGGGTTTTTGGGTATTTTATTTATTTATTTATTTTATTAGTTGTTTATCATGTATTTTTATTTATTTGGCTTTTTAGGTTTGTATAATTTTATTTTAAATAATTGTAATAGCCCTAATAATAGGATAATGAAATCCTATGTGTAAGCGATGAGGTTTAGCGCATGTCCAAGATTTTAGCAATCATGACACTGTTTGAGCTCAAGGTGCTAGAGAACACACTGCTAAAGCACAAAGACATAACATGGAGATGAGGAGTCACCACCCATGGTGATAATTAGGACAATTCAAAGATGGTGGTAACTTGATTCTTTAAAAGAGAGGTATCACCATAACCAGAAGATTCTAGATACATAATACTAACTTCTTTTAGTCTTATGTTCATTTAGAATTAGTTTATTACTTATTAAATTATTCTTTATTTATAAGTAATTTCATATAACCCTAATTTAGCATACATCTAACCTAAAACAACTAGTCATGAAATAACACACAAAAAATGCATTCACATAAATCACAACATCCCTAAACTAGTCTAATCTATATTGATTTTAATTTAAGTGAGCTAAGTCTACATTTTATTTATAAGTGAAATAAAGCTAAAGGTGAGCCTACATTTTAAGTTAATTAATGAGCCTAAGTTTACTTGTTTTAATTTTAAAAAGTGGGCTTAAGTTTATTGATTTTATGGACAATTGATTTGGATTGAATTGGATGTATTACTGAGCCTAATTCTAATTAATTTTAAATTAAATGAAATGATTCTAGGTCTATTTATTTTAAAGAAAATAAAAAAAAGCTTTATTGGACTGGGCTATATCTAAATTATTTTTAATAGCTAAAAAGTGAGCCTAAGTCTAAATTAATCCTAATGGTCCTAAATTGATTTTAAAGTTAATTAAATTTAAATCCAATTTTAAAAACCTATTAATTAATGAGTTAGAACCTCAACATGGACTTGGGGCCTAAAATGAATAAAAATATACAAACAAGCCCAAATAATAAAATAAAGCAAATATTGAATTAAAAACATACATTTAGTGATTTTTAATCCTAATTTTAATTACATGCAACCTAAATTAATTTAAAGCCATCATTGATTTTGATTAGGCTTTTACCAAATTGAACCTAATTTACTAATTAATTTTAATATAGAAAAATAAATATTCACTATTCCCACTATTAGGGCTATTACAAGTCCTACGCACAAAGAATTAAAATTAATTAAATACACAACCTAATAAACTAAATAAATAAAAAATAGAATAACCAAAAAACACAAAAAAACATAAAATCTACATGGGATTGATACAGGATTAATCCATGGCATTCCATGGATCTTCATGGGTTTGATACCAATTCAATCATTCCTTCAAATTGCTCCCACCACAGCCATTGACATGAAAAAACAAAGGAAATAAAAATGAAGTAGGGATGAGAATGGTGCGATGCAGTATTGATTTGCTCCTTAGAAAGCTTCATTCACCGTGTTAAATAGAGTTTGTAGATTTTAGTTTGATCTCTTAAGCTTACTGCTCTTTTTAGAACTTTTTTGTTTGTTAGAGGAAAAAAATGTGAAAGGAAACCTCGAGGAGAATTTTGATTTTGCATTCAAAAGCTTTTTTTTCAGTCTTTTTCGTTCTATGAATTTTTTTTGGCCAAAATCCACCTCTTACGTTAAAAATGTCCCTTTTTATAAACTAGGAGCTAGTTAAATTCCTATGTTTTGATAATCTCAGGTGATCAAGATTTTATTTTTAATTATTTTCAAAACAACCTGATAAATCATTTATCAAGATTATCTTTTTATTTTATTTTTTAAAATTATTAATTTTTATCCTATCAAAAAATAAGAAAAATATTTTCAAAATTTAAAAAATTCATATGGAAATCGTTGATATACAATTCCAATCAAAATTATAGATTTTCGATTGAAAATTTAGAATTTAAATTAGAAATCTATATTTTCGATCAAAAATCTAATATTCCAATCATAATTACAAATTTCCAATCTGAAATACATAATTCCGATCGAAATTACATAATTCCAATTGGTAATATTTTCTTTCTCTTTTTTTTAACATTTAATTACAAAAAGAAAATTAAAAGAATTAAAAAATTTTCAATTACGTCTGTAAAGAAAAAAATCAGAATTAAGTCCTTAAAAAGCTACACTTAAGCCTTGAAATTCAAAAATTGATATCCACAGACCTATTTATAACAAATTTTTAACATTGGAGTCCTTTATCACATCCACACTCAACTATCCTGAAATTGGGTCCTTATAGTTGCCCTCATTTATTGCTATTTGCTTGACATATTATGGCAAAGCAAATAAGCACAAAATTTCAAAGCAAAGAGTTAGAATGCTTACATGTGTACTGTGACTATGCATGACACTATATCATGTTGAATGTGGTTTAAGGAACACTATAATTCCTATGGAATTTCTAACTATGATGCTATCATTGTGTTAAGTGAATAGCGATTGACATTGTGTTCAATGTATTATGAAAACTAGCTATAGTTCTGCTGAAACATATAGTGATGATGCTATCAATGTGTTCAATGAATAGCAATTGACACTATGTTAAGTGCATTTTGAAAACAAGCTATAGTTCTAGTATAACATATAACGGTGATGTTATCACTGTGGTCAGTGAATAGCGATTAACACTATGTTTAATGTATTTTCTAAATTAATTATAGTTCTGGTGGAATGTATAGCAATGATGCTATCATTGTGTTCAGTGAATAGGGATTAACATAACATTCAGTGTATTAGCTATAGTTCCAATAGAACTTGCAGTGATGCTACCACTGTGTTCAGTGCATATATGTTCAGTTCATTTTGAAAACATGCTATAGTTCTAGTGGAACATATAGCAGTGATACTATTAGTGTGTTCAGTGAATAGTGATTGACACTACGTTTAGTGCATTATACTATATATTCCCTATAGGATGTTTAGCAAGTGATTTTCACTATATTCCATGTGGGACATCTAGTGATTGTGATTTTCACTATATCCCCCATGGGATGTCTAGTGATCATGATTTTCACTATATCCCTTGTGGGACGTCTAGAGATTGTGAATTTTCACTATATTCTCTTAGGACATCTAGCAAAAATATGCTATAACTACTATGTAGTGTCTAGCTAATTGCACTGCAGTTCTTGAGGAACGTCTTGTAACTGTGACTGAAAGTTTTGCTATATTTCCTATTGAACATTTAACAAAAATATGTTATAACTATTGTGTAGTGTATAGCTGAAGACAAATATGCTATAGGTCATATGGAGTATCTAGCAAATTATGATAATGGTGTTATAGGACCTGTGGAGCATCTAGCAAAAAGATTTGAAATGTCCTATAATTCCTATGGAATGTCTAGAAAAAAGTGATTTGATAATGTGTTATAACTACAGTGTAGTGTTTAGTAAGTTGTGATTATTTGGAATTTTTATTATAACTACTGTGAGCAAATAATAAAATGAATCTGAAAACTATGGTATAACTATTGTGTAGCATATAACAAGGTGAATTTGAAAATTGTGTTATAGCTATTGTGTAGCATATAACTGAGATGAAGTGCAGTGTATGTAAAATGCAGACATCACATTGAAATTTCATGTTGCCTAGGATTTTGAGATTTTGTGTTAATTAACTATGTTATTTGATTGGAATTTTTGGCTGATTGTATTTGAGTTTTTACTAATTGACTCTGATCAATCGCCTTTGTTGCTTATCGACTTTGATTAACTTATTGGTGCTAGTGTTGATTCCACATGTTGGGTTTATCTTCTTTTGGACTTATTGTTCCTAAAGACTTGTTGAAGTTAGTTTTAGCATGATAATTGTTATAAAAGGTACTCTTTTTAAAAAAAAGTATAAGAAAATTCATCACTTTATCACGAGAAAGTGTGCACTCAAAAAAACTCACTAATTTTGATTTTTATGAGTATCATTTATTTGTATTTTGCAAGAGTTAGAAATATCATTAATCCTCTTATGTTGAAAGCATATTTTTTTACTAAGTGAAAATTTTACTTCCATACCTAATTTCAGAGAGAATTTACTAAATAAAACTCATAGAATTTAAGCATAAATATATCGAATTCTAAGTATTAAAACAATCTTTGAGTTATTTTTTTGCTTTTCTTCCTTATCCGAGCATTCCCCTACCATTCTGATATTACTCAATATAGATACCATTGGAAAGGTCCATTGGATACTTATATTCTTATAGAGCATTAGAGTAAATATAATAGCCTTTAACATGATCCTCTTTTAGTATTCCCCCCGCCTTTCTTATATTACTCAATGTCGATATCACTAGAGGTTCATGCTGATACTTTTACTCATTTTTTAGTATTGGACTAAATTATGCTTGCTCTTATTTTGATTCTCCTTTTAGTATTGCCCCGCCTTTCTTGTATTACTCAATGGGGATACCATCAAGGGACTTTTTACTTGTACTCATTTCTAAGCATTATAGTAGATTATATACATATTTATCATTCAAAAAAATGAAATGATACTCTAAAATTCAAACAATTTATACTACAAGTCCATAAATTTTATTTTTGCATATTCTTCCACTCGTTTGGGTACAAAGCAAGCATTAGATTGATTAGAATTTATGAACTCTCAACAAAAAGCTATTAACTAATCATCTAAATTCTACGAGGCTAATAAAAAAGAGCCATTATGATCAAAGGTCATGAGATAGGCTTTTCATATATGATCTCATGAAGTAGATGAATTTACTTTCAATTAGTGGATTTTATTATTGAAGTTGTACTTTATTACAAAATCTAAGGAAATAAAGTTATGTTACTTCTTTTATTATTTTTCAAGGTGTTTGCCACACAAGGTGATACTCTGATGAATGATTAGCATTTGTAATCTTTCCCATTCTTATTAATGTATCGGTTCCTTTCCCCTTCTTCATTTCTTTTGTTTTTCCTTACACAAAATACCATAAGTTAGTATGGTCCATTCATAAGTGAAGAGATTTTGTCAAACTGCAATGTTATTCTTTTGCATTCTTCCCTTTTGATTACAATGACGATGTCTCTAATCACAGGGTCACGATACTCCACCATTAATGTTGTGGTTTTGTGCTGCATTTGTATTTCCTCTATTTCATTAATGCTATGGTAGAGGGCTTCATTACTCTTCTTGATATCTCCTATAAAAAAGGTTCAAGAGTTAGAGATCTTATTTCATGATTAAATAATTTTTTAGAATGCATTCATTTTAAGTTTTGAGTGCATTCTTCCCTTTAAAGGCCAACGAATGTATTGTTGGTATGCTAGACCTTGTGATTAGGAATTGAGAGAAGTGTTTTAAGGATTTGATGCTTTGTCTTTGTTTAATCGTTCTCATGGCTATCAAGGATACATTTATGAGCATTTGTTGGAGCAGATTCCTATTTACCCATCTGAGGTATGCTTGTCTTTTGTTACTCTATATGTTTTGACTATCTTTTGTATTCACAGTTCATGGGAGCAAGTTTTCCTTTTATTGAGACTCCATATGATATTCTAGATGATGCTCCAAATGAGAATATGGAGATGGATGTTGAGTTTGAGGAGCTTGAGACTCCTATCTAGTCCCTTGAGGTTGCCAATTTAATGTTTTTGCTGGTGATATTCCCTTACTGGATGGGCCCATGATTTATTAGGCTCCTATAGTCTAGAGTCCTATTCAACATCAAATTCACCTTGATAAAGTTACCCTTTTTCCTTCAAATTCTTCATATGCGAACATTCTAACTACCTTTCTGCACTCTTATTATACTAATTTTGAAAGTTAGTAGTGGAGTATTTGTACAATCTTGTATGGGCTTAAAGACTTTATTATGCAAAGCAAGTATTTCACAACAAATGTATGCATGTTATGCATGACATGCATGATCCTAATAGGTCTTTTATTTAGAATAGAGCTAGGTTTGTTTCTTAGAGTGTGAGAATGAGGTGCCTCATTAAAAGCATGTAGGTTTGAGCATTGAATGCCTCGCTATTGGTACTTTCGATGTTAGAGCTTCTGATGTAGTTTTTCAGACAGATGACTAGGCTATACTATATTGATGAATTATTAGTTATTACTTATAGTTTACTTCTTTATGCCCCATAACTCTTATAATTCAGTGTTCCATCTTTGTCTTTGAATGCAAATTGACTATTTTGCCCCCAACTTGCTCCTAGAGTTTCATGTTGCCCCCAGTTTCATTCTAAATTCATTAGTGCTATTCTAGTAGTTTATTTTCTTTAAGTGTGCAAGAAACTTAGTTTGTTCACTGTTGTTGTTAATCCTTTGACTTACCAACCCCATTAAGTGTAGTCTCGTGTATATAAGATGCAAAGAAGTGAGTGAACTAACTGAAGTGAGTTCTTAATGCTAAAATCAGTGTACCTGCTCTTTGAAGAAATCTTGAGTAGAATATGAGGCTTGATGTTGATGCAACTATTGATGATAATTATAAGGTATGGGTTAAAAAGCAAGTTATTAAGCCACCTGAATTATTTATGTACAAGAGGACACTAGACTTATAAACAACATCAAAAAGGGGTGGCAAAAAAGAAAACGTAACTAAAATAGTGAACTCATAGCTCTGATTTAGCTTTCATTATGTATTGTCATTCCCTTCAGATACTTATACAGTATGATAAGGATGAATATGCACTATATGAACAAAAATTTTAGATTCAATTTTATGCATTCATTAGGGGATAAAATGAGAACATTCATTACATCACATGATACAACTCCTATTATTAGCTAGTCCTGAATTGTTTCTCTCTAATTTTTACCTTAATATTCTTTTTTTCCTTTCTTTTTCTCTCTCTTTGTTCTTTCTCTCTTTTTTACTCTTTAGAAGTTATATCATGTGATATATGAATGTTCTTTAAATTTTCATTTGTGCCCATTTTGAATGAATCTAATTGAATTGAATTTTATATCAAACATGTAGATGCAATTGATATCATAATGGACAATACCATAATAATGCACATTATATAAGAAAGCACAATCAAAATTCATATCATCGATCACTAAAACAAAACAAGTTCTAAAGAATTAAAATTTTATTTAAAGAAGATAATAAGAAAATTTATTTCCTATTCATAATGCTAGGGATGTTGAGTCTCATAATGGTTGTCCTTCAGGTGGCTGACAAAGCGTTTATTCTTGCATATTCTAGCCAACTATCTCCATGACTTCATCTTTTTATACCTATACTATGCATTTTTTTAAGCATCTTCTCATCACCAAACTCAGCACCCCATCTTGTAGGCACAATTGAATCGTAGGTATATTAAAAGAAGGTGGTTTAGACTAAAACACTTTATAGTTAAACTTTCCTGAGGGCTATCCTAATAAATCTTCTACTCTTTCCACATCTTTAGGGACATTAGGAGATTTATCATTAGTTTCGAGGTTTATATTCTCAAAGGAGCTCAAAATTTCTTCCTTATTGACTCATGAGTTAATCATTGATAGTTAGGGGTGGAACATTTTAGTAGTTTAAGAAAGGATTATTTCTAATGCTTAGGTTTTTAGGGTCTGTGATTTTTGTAGAGCCTATAAGGTTTTGGATTTCATGTTTAAGGCGGGACAGATGTCTATGGAATATTCAACTACTTAGTGAAATTGGCGATAACTGTTTAGGTCATCGCCAAAGACATTTGGGTTTGGTGGTTTGGAAAAGGTTAAAGGTCAAAGCAGGTCTTTTTACATTAAATGGTCCAGGACTTTGGATAGGGGTTGGTTGAAATTGGAGAATCTCCTTAGTGTTTGTATAGTATACACTTCCATAACCCGACTAAAATTTCCTTGTTGTGTGCCCCCAGTTAGGTAATTCCCTATGCCAGTAGTTCTAGAGCTCTTATTTTTCTCACTCTCAATTTCCTCAACTTGTAATCCATCATCATAAAGGTCCATAAATGTTTTATGATTCATCATTTGTAACCTTTCAACCAAATTAGGAGACACATTATGAACTATCATCCTAACTTGATCCTTCTCAGCCAATTTATTTTTCATTAATCCTACCTTGTTCATGAATCTAGTGAGAAAATCAAAGAATGATTCATTTAGCTGTTGTTTAGTTAATTCCAGATCTCGAATGGACACTCCTAGCTTAGTGTTACGGTCATACTATTTTAGGAAAGAAATACATAGTTCCCACCAGTCAACCCTAATAGACTTCTCTAATCCATTATACAAGTTCACATTAATACCCTCTGAGGAAAGTGCAAACAACTTTGTGATTAAAGATAATGGAGCTTTGGTGATGCTCATAGTTATGTTATATTGGCTAAAATGAATCCTTGGATCCCTAAAACCATTGAACATTTGTAGTTGAGGCATTTTAAACTTGCCAGGCAGCTTGTCAATTTCCATTCATAGTATATCATCAAAGTCAAATGAGTAACCTATGCCTTGCTCTTTTATTAGCTCTTCCATTTTGAAGATTTTTTGAGTTAGTGCTTGCATATGCTTGGACTCATGAACTTGGACGAGTTGAAGTGATTCTCTCTTTACTTTCTTTGTCATCTAATTCTCAAGCTTCACTTTAGCAATAAGTGGATTTCTGGCAATAGGTTGGCCTCCAGCATTATCAATAGGAGCAGGAGCAATATGTATAGGTACAAGAGCAATAGGTGGAGCATTTTTAGCAGGTGGAATAGTTGCAACACCTAGTGCTTGTTTAGTTATAGGTGGTGGAACAACAGTAATAGGAGGCATTAATCTAGCTAAGCCTTGCTCAATTCATTTGGCATCATGGCTCTCATGTCATCCATAAAAGCTCCCTTAATGTCTTCTAAGGTCCAATTTCCTCCCTATTGTTGTTCCATTTCTTTTGTTTGATTTAGTATAGCTTCAAAGTAAATTAGGTTAATAAGGCCTTTTTCCAATCTTTTAAGGATGTTTTTAGCTATTGATTTCGGACTTCAATTGGTTCTTATTAGTCTGCCACTACTCCTTTCCAAAAACAAGAAGACTCGTATGAATATATGATGGCTGAAAAATAAAGTGTTAGTATGATGCATGAACTATACATGATGCACATACAAGTAGCAAACAAGTCAGGTATAAAAATAACCAGTCAAGTGTATATACATCCTTCTAACCTTATTCCTCCCATACATGAGTTCAATGGTGAGTCTCTTTGCCTAGGATTTTTTATCTTGGCCTTAATATTAATAGGGGATATCAAGAACCAACAATAATGTCATATTTCTTAAAGTAGTAAAGTATAGAAACATCATTTCTAAGTATAGAAGATTAGCCCAATCTTTACTAACCCATATGGGATTCAAAAGTATAGGCTTAGGATTTTATAAGTAGAAATACCTCATGGCAACAATCATAAGCAATTTGGGTAAATCCTAAGGAAAATAACTAGGCCATTATATATAGTTAAGTATGGTGAAAAGTCACGGTTCCCTTAGCAAGATGCCCTCATTTAGGACTTGAGTTATAGGCCAAGGTCAAAGGGGCCCAACATCCTTTGCAAACTTAAAAAAAGACTATGCCCTTTAGGATGTAGGCTATAGACTCTAGTAAAATGAGCATAGTAATCTCTTTTAGACTGAGTTAAGGCTAAGAGTGATGGTTAGCTAATCTATAACTCCATGAAGCTAGTGGAATCATGGAATTATAAACCAACACCTTTGGCTAATAAGGACATGCAAATGAATGAAAGAATAAAATAATTTTAAAGAACACAAGAAAAATCAATATCTCTTATCCCTAGTGCAGTAGCCACTATAAATAATGAGGTTTAGCATGTGTCTAAGATTTTAGTAATTGTGACACTGTTTAAGCTCAGGGCTCTAGAAAACACACTACTATATCATAAAGACATAGCATGGAGATGAAGAGTTGCCAACCATGGTAATAACTAGGACAATTCGAAGGTGGTGGTAACTTGATTCTCTAAAAGAGAGTTAGCACCACAACCAAGAGATTTTGGATATAGAATACTAGCTTATTTTAGTCTTGTGTTCATATAATTAGTTTATTAATTACTAAATTATTCTCTATTTACATGCAATTTCATATAAACCCTAATTTATCATACATCTAACCTAAGGCAACTAGTCATGAAATGGCATATAAAAAATGCTTTCACATATATCACAACGTCCCTAAGTTAGTGTAATCTACATTGATTTTAATTTAAGTGAGCTGAGTCTACATTTTATTTATAAGTGAAATAAAGCTAAAGGTGAGCCTACATTTTAAGTTAATTAATGAGCCTAAGTTTACTTGTTTTAATTTTAAAAACTGGGCTTAAGTCTATTCATTTTATGGAAAATTGATTTGGATTGAATTGGATGGATTTGTGGGCCTAATTCTAATTAATTTTAAATTAAATGAAATGATCCTAAGTCTATTTATTTTGAAGAAAAGAAAAAAAAAGCTTTACTGGATCGGGCTATATCTAAATTAATTTTAATAACTAAAAAGTGGGGCTAAGTCTAAATTAATCCTAATTGACTAAAATTGATTTTAAAGTTAATTAAATCTAAATCCAATTTTAAAAACCTATTAATTAATGAGTTAGAACCTCAATGTGGGGCTTGGGGCTAAAAATGAATAAAAACATACAAACAAGCCCAAATAATAAAATAAAGCAAATAATGAATTAAAAATATACATTCACTTATTTATAATCCTAATTTTAATTACATGTAACCTAAATTAATCTAAAGCCACCATTGGGTTTATTAAGGTTTTACCAAATTGAACCTAATTTACTAATTAATTTTAATACAGAAAAATAAATATTCACTATTCCCACTATTAGGGCTATTACAAGTCCTACGCACAAAGAATTAAAATTAATTAAATACATAGCCCAATAAACCAAATAAATAAAAAATAAAATAAAATAATAAAAAAACAAAAAGAACCTAAAATATGTATAGGATTGATGCAAGATTAATCCATGGCATTTCATGGATCTTCATAGGTCTGATACCGATTTAATCATTCCTTCAGATTATTCCCACCAAGCCATTGACATAAAAACAAAACACAACGGAAATAAAGTTAGAATCAAGAGCAAATTAAGTAAAATAAAAGAAAGAAATGAATTAAAATAAAGAAAGAAATAAAGAAGGGATGAGTATATTATGATGCAATATTAATTTGCTCGTCAGAAAGCTTTGTTCACCATGTTAAGTAGAGTACATAGATTTGATTTTGATCTCTCAGGCTTACTGCTCTTTTTAGAACTTTTTTTTTTGTTGAAAGAAAAGAATGTGAAAGGAAATCTCAAGGAGAATTTTGATTCTGCATTCAAAAGCTTTTCTCTTTGAGTCTTTTTCATTCTATGCCTTTTTTTTAAGCCAAAAGCCCCCTCTTAAGTAAAAAATGTTCCTTTTTATAATGCAGGAGGTGTCTAACTTCTTGTGATTTAATAGTCATAAGAGTTCAAGATTTTATTTTTAAAAATATTATTTTCAAAACATCCTAATAAATCATTTATCAGGATTATCTTTTTATTTTATTTTTTCAAATTTTTAATTTTTATCCTATCAAAATCAAGAAAAATATTTTCAAAATAAAAAAAATTAACAAAAATCAGTGCTATACAATTCTGATTAGAATTAATCTAATTGGAAATATATAATTCCGATCGAAATTATAAATTTCTAATTAAAGATATAGAATTCCTATATAATTCCTATCGGAATTCTATATTTTCGGTCAAAAATCGGAATTACATAATTCCAATAAGTAATCTTTCCCCTTTTCCTTTTTTAACATTTAATTATAAAAAGACCTCTGAAAGAATTAAAATTTTGTCAATTAGGTCTCTAAAGAAAACATCACAATTAAGTCCTTAAAAAGCTGTAATTAAGCCTTGAAATTCAAAAATCAATATCCACAGACCTATTTATAATAAATTTTCATCAGTGGAGTCCTTTGTCGTATCCACACTCAACTATCCTAAAATTGGATGCTTACAGTGTGTGTTGTGTGCTTTATTTTTATTAATTGGTTAGTTAAATTAGGGTTTCAATTGGATAATTAATTAAAATCAATGGCAGGAGATAATTAGGGGTTTTAATTAAAATTTAATTAGATTTAAGCGAATATAATTAGGGTTGCTTGTTGATTATTTTATTTATTAATAATTTATTAATTAATTGCTTTCGGCCACTTTAACTAAATTATTTTTTTAATATTATTGAATCCGTTTTTTATTTGTTTATAATTTTTAGGTTGTAATTAATTTAGGCCCATTTTTATTTTAGTTGTTTTATTTTCTTTTGGTCTATAAATAAATTAATTAGTTTTAGGCTTAGTTAATCTTTTAGGCCCATTTCATTAGTAATTAGGCTTATTTATTTTTAGGCTCAATTAATTTAATAGGTTATTAATTTTAGGCTTAGTTAATTAAAATGCATCTTTAGGCCCATAATTAATTAGATTTAAGTCAAAAATAAATAGGCCCGCTTAGCCAATTTAGACATAGGTCCATTTAGATTTAATTAAAATTAATTTTGAGTTAGCCCATTAATCTATACTCTTTTCCATAACATAAATTTAGACATAGGCTCACTAATTCAATCCAATCCATTTCCATTAAAATTGATAGACTTAGGATCATTCTTCTAAATTAAAATAAGTATATTTAAACTCACTAATTAGTTTAAAATGTTGGCCCACCTTTAGCTTTCCATTTCACTTATAAATAAAAGTGTAGACTTAGCTAACTTTAATTAAAATTAATGTAGATTAGACTAATTTAGGGACGTTGCATTTTATGAATGCATTGTTTGTATGCTCTTTCATGATTAGTTGCCTTTGGAGTTAGATGTATGCTAAATTAAGGTCTATATGAAATTTCATGTAAATAGGGAATAATTTAGTAATTAATAAGGTCATTTTAAATGAACACAAGACAAAAAGAAGTTAGTATTATGTATCCAAAATCTTCTAGTTGTGATGCTAACTTTGTTTTAGAGACTCGGGTTTTCACCACCTTCAATTTTTCCCAATTATTACCTTGGGTGGTGACTCCTCATCTCGACGCTATGTCTTTGTGATATAATAGTGTGTTCTTTAGAGCCCTGAGCTCAAATAGTCTCGCGATTGCTAAAATCTTGGACGCATGCTGAACCCCATTGTCCATAATGCTGCTGCAAAGTTAGACTAGAAAGTGCAAGTAGAACTTAAAAATGTACCTTTTCATACTTTTTCTATAAGATAAAATGATGGGGAGTATGTCATTATGGTGGTTTTTCTGATCTCTGAGACCACTTTCAATGTTCGTGTCTCTTTAGCCTTGATGTAATACCGATGATGATCTAAAAATGTCTTTTTTTTTCTTGTCCATATGACTTTATAATTTATATATAATTGTAATGGTCAGGGTTTCTTGATTGAAATTTTATTATAAACTCAAATTTTTTTATGTAAATAGCTTGTAAATATTTGATTATAATTAGTATTCAATCTTTTTGCCTATATGTACATAGAAATGTAAATATTCTAAATAATAAATGGTAATTTTTCAACCATTCTCCCTAATGATGTGGTATATGTTGCTTAGTAAGACTTGATGATATTTATACTAAATCTAGATATGATAATAGTGGATTTCAGTTTTATGCATAAGTTGAGATAAATAATGTTTAATGGAATTACTGCCTATGTAGTTAAGTATTCTACAAAGTGAAACTAAAATTGTACTAAATGAAGTTGTAATATTTAGATATAAATTGTAAGAGTGGTTCCTTGCCTTATGAGTTTTTTCATTAGACGTTTTGAGTGTACCACTCCAATATAAGGGTGCTAGTAGGGTAGACTATATAGTGTCACATTTGTTTGGTATTATAACATAGGCTTGGCTATTTATACTATAAAGCATAGGTTAGATAAATTCTATAAGAATTAAAAGATATTAAAATATAGTGGATATTAGTTGATAAAATGAAATTTTTAGTAGTGAAGGTTATTAAAGTGTTCTGATTTTGGATTTGAGAAGAATGATAAGAACAAGAAGTGGCATAATAAAAGGTCGAGGTAAAGGTAGAGGCAGACATAGAGGACGAGCTAAAAGTCAAGGTGCATGCCCAAGTTAATAGAACAAAGTTGGTAGTTTGGGTAGAAAGTTCAAGTAGGAGTTATGTTTTGTCACGAGAGACAATATTTTATTAGGTTAAGTACTAGAAAAGGACCCTGTGGTTTCACAGTTTTAGATTTGAGGGCTTGTGGTAATTTTTTATTTTTTGCACTTAAGTAACATGCGATCAACAGTCATTAGCAACTAAGTGACAAAAGGTATAACTCCATTAAATCTATCTATATGGTAGTAGACATTGATTGACTTTAGTCTAGCTCCTCTCCCTCTCTCCAACTAAGCAAAAGGTTATAAAAAAAGCTAAAAACCCTAACTTACTCTTCACACACACCCATCTCTTAGCTTAAATAATTTTCTTTCAACTGAGAAATCAAACCTAAATCTAAAATCTTTAACGCAATTAACTATTAGAACTATGGAATTTATGAGTAATGGGAAATAATTGAGCTACTAACCGATATATTACAACTTAAAGCGTCATTGTCAAAAGCTAGAAATGGGAAGAATTAGTGCTTACCCAAGCTTTCTTGTGTGCGGAGCAAGACTTTGCTTAAGGAGAAAGGTATGTAAGATAAAAATGGGTTGGGTTTAGGCAAATGGGTTAGTTTTAAAATCATTCAATTGTCTTGCACTTTTGGGTTGCTAAATGGGTGCATCCTCTTGCTTTGCCACTATCGGGTTTTAAAAATTAACACTTCTTTAATTCATTGTTTGTCTTGTTTTTTGTAGCCATGAGTGAGTTTGTGAATTTGAAAATACATCATAATGGGCATTGGGAAAGTTCTGATAACATGGTTTATATTAGGGGTGAGATTATGAATTTGAAGCATGTCGATATTGATTACCTGTCAGTGTTTGAGCTATAAGGTTATGCAAAAGATATTGGATACAAAAGTAGTGTGGTTTAACATACAAAAGTATATTAATGTGGTTTAAAATATTTGGTTTAAGTGGTAATAAAAGCTATAACGAGATAGAGATAGATGCAAATGTTAATAAGATGCTAGATTATAATCAAGGTTATGAATATATAGAGTTATTTTATGTTTAATTTGATGAACCTTTAAATGCTAATTATGGAACTAGAAAAAAAAATGGAGTCCAAGCATGTTAAAAGTGGTGACTCCACTTAATCTACCTTTTTCTAATGGTAGCACTAATGATTTTAACAAAGATGATGTGGATGCTAAGGTGAGGATGGTGATGCATCTGGTCTTGATGGGTATAATGAGAGTCAGGTTGAGGGTGTTGACATAGCTGATGAGGGTGAGGTATGGATGGTGATGCAACTAGTATTAATGGGTATAATGCAAGTCAATAAGCGAATGTTGATGTAGCTTATGAGGGTGAGGGTGTGGATGGTGATGCTACTAGTATAGATAGGGACAGTGATTCTCAAGATAGTTATTTTATGTGAGTGAGATTACAGTTCAAGTGAAGTTGATTCAGAATGCAGTGAAGCTAGTTGGCTACATGATGATTAAGAAGGAAATGATAATAATATATTGGTCATAATAGCATGCAAGAGCAATGTATAAATGGTGTGGATGGGAATACAAATGAAAATGCAAGGGCAAGGGTTGATACAATGGCAGGGGGTCATGATATGGGAGCTAACCTCAGGGAAGATTATTTCATGGAATTTCATGAACAAGTTGTTGATGAAGACATGGAAAGTGTGGACGGGTTAAATCATGAACATTATCTTGACTTTGATGAAGACAAAGACATGAAGGACCTTTAGTTGTGTAAAGGCATGAAATTCACAAAGATGAAAGTATATAAGAAGGCATTGAAAGAATGGGCAGTGAAAAGAGGGTATGAGTATCAATTTTTGATGAATAGTTCAGAAAGGATAATAGTCAGTTGCAAGGAGAAACGTGCCTTTAGATTTCATGCCTCTAAAATGCACATGTCAACCACGTTTTAGATTAAAGCATTTAGCCCCAACATACCTATCCAAGAGAGTTAAGTACTAAGTTTGTGGACTCTAGTTATGTGGCTAGCAAGTATCTCAAGGGCTTGAGAGATAATCCAAAATGGGATGTATTTACAATGCAGAAGAAAATTCAAAGGGAACTTAGTGTTACGATGTCATTACATTGCTACTATAAAGCAAAGAGAAAAGCTAAACAAATTATTGAAGGGAATCATTTAGAGTAGTATAAGTGGTTATATGACTATGCTAAAACTATTAGGAAAACTAACCCCGGTAGTATGGTGAAAATCAAGTGTGAAAGTGTCTGTAAAGACTTATACGATGTTGGCATATATGGTGTTAAAAGAAATCAAGATGATAGTAGAATCCCTTACAGTGTACAATTATTTGAGCACATGTATATCAGGTTTAATGCATAAAAACAAGAATTTTTCTCCGGTAACCATGGATAAAATTATAACCACACCAATGGGGGGCCAACTCTTATGTGTAGTAGGAAGAGATGGCAATGATAACATGTATCCAATTGCCATGACTATTGTGGATATTGAATGCAAATATTCTTATCTATAGTTCTTAGGTATGCTTTTTGAAGATTTTAGATCTTCATAAGAAAAGGGATGTGTGTTCATGTCCAATAAACAAAAGGTAAAACAAAATGCTTTATTCATAGAATGTTTGAGATAATTGTATGGTATTATTCATGTAGTAGTTTAATTGTTTTGTTTAGTAATCAAGTGTTATCAAATGATGTAAATGTAGGGATTAATTGAGGCTTTTGCATAATTGATACCCAATGTCAAGCAAAGATATTGTGTTAAACACATGGATGACAATTTTAGAAAATTATTTAGAGGATTGGATTACAATAAGAGGCTTTGGGTTATAGCGAGTTCAAGGACTATGAAGGGTTTTGAAGCTCACATGAATGAGTTGAAAGATTTTAATGACAAAGTTTATGCCTAGGTCATGTCTCATGACCCTAAATGTTGGCTGAGGGCTTTTTTTTTTTACTCATACAAAGTGTGATGCATTACGAAATAATATTAATGAATCATTGAATGCTTATTTAATGGTTGGTAGAGACATGCCAATTCTCAACATGCTTGAGTGGATTCGAAGGAAATTAATGAAGCTAATCCATATCAAGTAAACCAGCATGATGAATACATAGGGGAGCTATGTCTTAACATCCAAGACAAGTTGGAGAAGCTGAAGATTGAAGTTCATAACTATTTTTGCACATTGGCTAGTGAAAAGAAGTATGAAGTGGACTTTTACTCAACTCAGCATGTTATTGACTTAATTGCCAAGACTTGCAGTGGTAGAATGTGGGATTTATTAGGTATACTGTGCAATGACACAATCTTAGCCATCTATGCGAATAGAGAGAAGCCAGAAACTTATGTCCATGCTTATTTTTCAAAACAAACTTACATGGCTTTGTATAAGCATATAATAACTCTTGTCCCTAGTCAAGAAGAATGGGAAAAGCTGAGCTAAATGACATATATCCTCCCATTTCAAGAAAACTAACAGGGAGACCTAAGAAAAAAAGAGTTAGAGGTCTAGATGAACTAAGAAATCCTTACAAATTTTCGTGAGCTGGTGGGAAAATTGTTTATGGAAATTATGGGCAAGTTGGCCATAATGTCAAGGGGTGCAAAGCTGCCATTGTTGGTGAGACAGCATGGCAAAAATGCATGCGTAAAAACAAAAGAGAAACAAATGACAACAAATATGGCATCATCCTCAACTTAGGTGTATTACTATGTTGTTTAATAATGTTAGTGTGTTTGAGCTTAACTGATACCCACTACGCACATGAACACAAATAGCACAAAAAAAAATTAATAATAATAAAGCACAACAATAACATTTTGGCTAAGATTTTTTATTTATGTCACCATCTACCATTCCTTTTAATCTAATAATTTCTTCAAATGCTTTGCTGAAATCTTCTGCTAAGTCATTTAGATGTTTGTTTGCAACTGCTAATTATGCTTACAACTCAATTGCTTGCACCCGACATTCAAGAATTTCATCTTCCTATATTTGCTCCCTTGATGTTGCTATTATCTTTTCATTGATATGGTTAAAAAAACTCACAAGCTTTAGCACTTGGAAATAAGGGATAGCCCCTAAATCGTCTCCCCTTGTTGTTTGCAGTAATCGATCTCTTAATCAATGTATTTAGACTTCCGATAGCATTTCTTCTCTTTCCTTCACGATTTTGGAAGTCTTCATGACTGAGAAGTCATTTTGATTTTGAGAAGGTAGAAGCAAACCAATAAATCCTTCACAATTCTTAGTGCAGGCATTAGAGGGTTAGAGTCTTAAACAATTTCGATTAGGCTTATAGGTCAAAGGGAATTTGGGGGTTTTATGTTTAGGAATTTTTTAAATTATGATTATTGGTTTTTTTTTTAACTTTATTGCTTATTAGGAGAGAGGGAGAGGAGCTGGACTAAATTGAATCTACGTTTGTTGCCACGTAGACAGATTTAACGGAGTTATGCCTTTTGTCACTTAGTTGCTAATGACTGTTAATCACTTCACTTAAGTGAAAAAAAAAATCATAGGCTCTCGAATCTAAACCGTAAAACCATAGGGTATTTTTCCATACTTAACCCTATTTTATTTGTAACAAATAAATTTAATTCTAGTTATAATCAAACTAAATATGTAGCTAAAATACTTAAATTGCTAAAATTTATATTTTTATGGATAATAATTTGAATTTTTTGCTACGAAATTCTATAATAACAAAGCAATTAAATTAAAATTTTTAATATACACATACAGCACATTCAAATTCGGAACAAATTATCTTTTTTAGTTACATCATAGTTTTTTTCCATGATGAATTACGAAAAAAATTATCATAAAGAAAGCATTTAGGTAGAAAGTTTATATATTTTTTTTATGACAAATTACTTTATAATAGCTGTAAATCATAATTGTTGCACTGAACATAATAATTATGTTGAACAAAAAATGACAATTGGCCGGTATCTATGCGACTATAATATATGCATGCAGTACCACTACTCAACATTTTAATGGAAAATGGAACGAAACCAATATATTTTACTCAATTTAACACCAACTCACGTTCATAGCTTTAATGATTACTGTCCCGTCCAATTACAAATTCAAAGAATAAAAACTTTAGAAAACAAATCTTGTAAGCCGGAATAATTTTTTTATTATTATTTTTTAAAAAAGCTTCGATTTTGGTAAGGTACAAATTGAACATGAAGTTTATATTTGAATTTATTATATTTTTTCTCAATTGGACATTAATTTTTAAAAATTAAATCATATTGTATAGTTTTTTAAAAAATTATTACAAGTCTTAAAAATTAAAAAAAAAAAGTTTAACATAACATTAATTAATAAAAATCAGTTTAAATAATGATGAAAACTGATGGAATTACTTTCAAAAAATATATTTATGAATTTTTTAAAATTTAATTTTATAAAAACCTTTTTTCAAAACTTTAGGAAAAAGTTTAAAATAATTTTATATATCTAAATTTAAAAAAAAAAATTAGAATCAAGTCATATACATTTAATAAAAAAAATTAAAATTTTTTATACACAATAATTTGTTAAAATTTTTCCAAAAATTATTATGTCCATAGAAAATTTTTAATTCCTTTTTCTTAAATGAATATTATTTGATTTCAAAATTTTTAAATTTTTAAAAAGTTTTAGACATACAAAAAAATTATTTTTTTAACTTTTTAAAATTTTTAAAACATATAAAAATATATTTCTATAAACTTAAAAAAAATGAAAAATTATAAACTTCATAATTTTTTATTTTGAAAGTAATTATATCAATTTGCATTGTTATTAGAGGTAATTTTATCAATTAACACTAAAGTTAAAAGTTATTTTTTTAATATTAGAACTTAATTGCAATAATTTTTTGAAAAAAGTTCAATATAGTCCAATTAAGTTCCAATTGGGACAAAAAAATATTAAGGTCTAATATGAACTTTAGGATAAAGTTGAAGGTGCACTTTTTATGTGTGTGTGTATATATATATATATATATATATATATGCCCTAGGGGCTGTGAATAATGCTATCGAATAGTAAAAGAGAATTAAAAGAATTCTAGCAAGAATTAAAAGAATGTTGAGAAGAAAGAATGATAACCACAAGAATTTAAGGAGTTCGAATTCTCAACAATCCTACGTCTCCACCTAACTTATCCCTAAGTTACATTGATTCTTACAACTTGAGTTTTAGGCTTAACTCAAGCCTTATAATTTGAGTTTTAAAGACTCACTCAAAAACTGAATTCCCAAAGTGTTTTAATGGCTAAACACTTAAACCAATTCCTTTAGAATATGATCTCACTTCCCATTTTCTTAACCCAGAAAAATAGAAGAACAAGAATTTTTTTTCTAACACTCACTGACTCTCACAAAAGTTATAAAAAATATAAAAAATGATTTAAGAGAATTTTGAGAACTTAATTGAATGCTTAGGAGCATATAAATGATAAATAATTTTATTAACCTCAAAATGATCTTCAAAGGTTGCATTTATACTTAAACAATTCAATTATAGCTATTGGAAGCAATAATTTCGTTTTCAACAAATTCAAGGTCCATTTGAATGTAATTTGGACTTTTGAGTTGTAATTACGCTGGTCCTAATAAGGATTTCATCAGTCCTTATCGGAACATGCCGTTATTGTCATTATTTTTTAAAGTGAGCATTGGCCCTGGTTCTAATCACCATGTCCCGATAAGGGCTACCCCATCCCGAGTAAGATCCTAATCAGGCTATTGGATTGGGATATATTCTACCTGTTTTAAAGAAAATTAATGTTGAGTGGTCCTGATCGAGTAGCTTGATCCTAAGCAAAATTTTCTAGTTCCAGGTATAGTCCCAGTCATGACCAAGCTAGGGATCAGTTTTATCCAAATTGTTCAATTTCACACACTTGAGTAATTTTGTCCCGATCTTGATCCTGGTTTGAAGCATGCTTGTCTTCAATGTCTAAAGTGAATTTTCTTTGATATTTCTTTGCCATTTTGATTTCCAATTGAGTATTAACTTATACACTTAAAACAAACATATTAAATGCTCAAACTTAAGTTTTTTAAGATCAAAATCAAGATTGATCATTGCTAAGGTTAACAATCTCCCCCCTTTTAACATTGACAAACTTATTTTGAGTTTGAAAAAATAATATAAAATCGAGTGTGCGATGTTTTGAATTTCATTTAAGTATGTCATATTTTCTCCCCCTTAATGTATGCATATTATAAAGACAATGAATATAAAATTCAAATAAATAGGAATTAATGAAGAGTATTAATAATAAAATGAATATAATTCCAATAAGTGAAATTTAAAGAATTTATTGATGCTTAAAAAATGATTTCATTTAAAAATAGTGATATAGAATAATAATATCAATTTGAAAAAATATCTTCTCCTTAGGAAAATAAATAAGCTTCTTCCTTTATAATTTTTTTTTTAATTTTCTCATTTTAGAATACATATTGATTCTTCTTTCTTTTGAGAAATGATACTAATTAAAAATATTTAATATATTTCTTTATTTCTCCCCCTTTTGATATGATAAGAAATATAAATTTAAAATCTTTGCCTAAAAAAAAAATTCTCTTTTAATACATCACAAATATAGTACATATATTTTAAAAACTGAAAATTACATAACACATGATCATGTAGCACTTAGCATATCATAAACAAAATTTCCCTCTTTGTCAAAGACAAAAGAAAAGAGGAATAAACTAGAAAGAAACTAAAAGGAAACAAAAGATCAAGAACTAAAACAATAATAACAAAAAAAAAAAAAGATAGACCATAACTAAGAATATCAATAAGTCATACTTAAAATAAACAAAGTAAACAAAATAAGGGCTGTTATCACAAATATAAAATATATGATAACATTATTATTAAACATTACAAAACTAGTCATACTTACAATACAAGCATAAACAAAATTCCATTAAACAAAAAAATTCAAATAAACTTTGTTGAACCTTGAGGGGTAAAACAATCATTTTTTACGGTCATAAGTAATTAAGTAAAATTATATTTAATCCATGTGTTAAGTGTTTATATTTAAGTTAATTAATATTTCACAATTCAAGTCTGGACATAAGCAATGAACAAGTCAATATGATGATTTTCCAAGTCTGCAGCCCTTTCATAACTAGTGACGGACTTATCATAACCATGACAAACTGGGAAAATGGAAGATTAAATATTTTACTGAGATCCAAAGTCAAATTTGGTCAAACATGATGGGAATTTTCATTATGTATGGTCACAAGCAAATCCCAATCATCAAGAAATTTTTTCAAGCAAATATATGAAAATTGAATTTTGCAATTTTTAAAAAATTCCCAAGATCACCAGTGTCACCACTAATGTTATGATCATAACTGCCTAAATTATAACCACAAGATTTTTTTAATGATCATGATGGCTAATTCTAAAAATTGGTAGAGAGTTCTCATGACCAATGTCACCACCACAGTTATGATCATTAAAGTACATAAATTCAAATTTCTTCTTAGTACCTCTAGAATTGTGATTATGATGATTTTGTCATGATCATGATGACATGCAGACATACTTTTTCTTTGGTGGTTCAAATGACTCTATTTGCATTAAATGCACCTCCAATAGCTCTATTTCTTTTAGAGGTTTAAATACTACTTAGAATAGAGTTGGAACGAGAGAATAAAGTTGAACAAACATATTTAGAGCAAACATTGAGCATTTAATCTTAAATTCATTTTTTAACCACCTAATCTTTCATCTTTAACTCTTTCTAATCTCTTTTATCTCAAGAGTTTTCTTAAGTGTGAGTTGGGTAAGTGTTTAAAACCATTATTTAAAACCTTAATAGTGATGCTAAGTGAGTTGGGTTAGGGTTTTATTCACTTATAAGCTTAGAGGATTGTTATTAGCAAGTGGGTTTGAGTGTGAGCCTTATGAAAAACACTCAGCTTTGAGTGTGAGCCTTGGAAAATACTTAGGTAGCTTTGGTTTAAGCTTGTAAGGGTTTAATCTATACCTTGATTGATAATGGATTAAAATTCTAAACTTGTGGTTAAGAAGAGGATATAGGCTTTGAGGGCCAAACCTATATAAATTTCTTATGTTTTCTTGCTTTTATTCTTCATTTTATTGTGCTATAATTTTATTTCTTAGCTTGCTCTTGATTATAAAATTAAAATTTCCCATATTACTTAAAAAGCCAATTCACCACCCCTCTTGGTACTTGTGAAATTACATTTGGCATCAGAGCTTTGGTCTCCATTCTTTAAGATTTAACCATCTTGGAGAAAAAACCATGGCATCCTTAAGTTAAGTCATTGCCGCCCTCAATGTTTATGGTCCTAGCTACATAAGACCTCCATTTTTTTATAATACCAATTATGAATATTGGATAAATAAAATGAAGATGTTCTTGGATAGTGAAGGAGTCAATTTGTAGGATATTATTGAAGAAAGTTGGATTCCTCCAATAAAGAAAGATAATGAAGACAATAAGGTGATCATTCTTAAAAAGGAATGGAGTGATGAGCAATCCAAAGCCAATTTGAGAATTAGAAAAGCAATCACCATTCTTTATTATGGCTTAAGTAGCGAAGAATATAATCAAATTAAGCATTTGAGATCTACTAAAGAGATATGGAATGCTTAAAGACCAAGCATGAAGGCACTAGTAAGTCTAATGATAATGACACTAATGGAGAAGTTGTCAATTTATGCTTCATGGTTTTAGAGGAACCTTCAAGTGATGAGGTAACTCTATACCTTAAATCCAATGATGAAATGTTACATGATTGTGAGAAATTAATACATATATATAATCAATATTTATCTAGAATTACTTCGCTCAAAGAAATAGTGAAAGCTCTACATGACGAACTTAAGAAGTTAAGATCTTATAATGAAGAGTTAACCAGTTCATTGAATGAATGTAATTCTAAGAAAATTGGGACTGCAAATGAAAATGCTAAACAAATTGAAAAAAGTATATTTTTAGAAAAATAAAATGGCAATATCAAGGAGTCCATTTCAAGATTTAACAAGGGAAAAAAATTATTGATGGCATGATTCCTATGTTTCCACTCTTTTGAAATCTAAGAATGGAATTGGTTTAAAAAATGCTCATGCTAGTTCCTCAAAAATGCAAATCCTAGTACTCTCATTACTAAGGTTTATCAGAGATCTAGTCTTAAAATGAATGGACCTAAAAAGTTTAATGTAATTAAAACTAACAAGTCTAAAGCTAATAGCTCAAGAGGACCTAAGACTAGGAAACACAATCATGCTCATTCTCATCATTTTCACAGTTTTAAAATGAAAGAGCATACACTAAATGTTAGATGTCATTATTATGGTGTGATGGGGCATAAAAATTTTAGATGTTATGTTAGAAAGGCTCATTTTAGGATACTCAAATGATGAATCTTTCAATGCTTACCCCTAAGGACCCAAATACATTTGGGTACCTAAAGTGTGATGAATCATTTTATTATAGGTGTGCTTGGAATCCACAATGTGCAAAGAAAAGTGGTATCCAAATGGTGGATGTTCAAAGTAGATGACCGACAAGGCCAACCTCTTCTCTCATTTGGAGATGAAAAAGGGATGCAAAGTCATATTTGGTGACAAATGTCAAAGGAAAATGCTTGGATATGGCATAAAGGATTTGGTCATGCTAGCATGGAGCTTATTGGAGATCTAAGCAAAGGTGAACATGTCATTATCCTCCCTAAAGTGAAGTTTCAAAAGGATAACATGTGTGGAGCTTGTCAAATGGGTAAGCAAGTGAAAAGTTCAATTAAACCCAAAAATAAGTTACCTCCACTAGACCTCTACAATTATTGTATATATTTTTTTAAGACTCTTCCATTTAAGCCAAGAAAGGTGATGTTGTATTGGAATTTATTATATAACTAACCAACTTAAGAATATATTTATTAAACCTATTTGTGAAGAAATAATGAACTTCATCAAAATAGAGATTAGTATGTTGGATGGCAAGTCATTGTGATACTTGTTTGTTTGTGTCATTATAATCAATTAATTGAACCATGAGTGGTTAATTTATTATATTTTTGAATTTTGGTTGATTATGGTGCAATATTGGACTAGTCCCTAATGTGTATGAAGTAGCTCAATTAAAGTTCAAAGTTTAATTTAAAAAAAAAATTAATTTAAATCATGATTATTATACTATTGTCACTGGCAGTCAAGGTTTTGCTCTTTCAAATAAATTTACTTCTTTTTACTTAATTTTTTCTATGGTGAATAATTTTTCATATTTATGAAAATCTATGCACTGATTGTAATTCATTTAAAATCAACTTTAATGCATTTAAATATTTGAAAAAAAATTTTGATGATCACTACCATTGATTTTATCATGACTTAATTCAGTTGTGAATGGTTAATCATGATCACATTTCATAATGTTATGGTTATTATCAAACTTGTTTTAACTATAGTATGAAATTTTTTTTATCATGATTATGACACTCTCTTCATGACTAGTGACATGTCTAGGGTTAGTATTGGGATATTTAAAGCATCTTTTGCTATAACCCTTCCATCTTTATCCTCCTAGTGCCACCCACTTCATCTTCTCCTTTGTGTTGACCTAATTTTTTTACTTTAATTTTTCATAAAAAAAACTAAACAAAAGGTACAAAACTTTCAAATTCATTTCTCATTCATCATCCTCTCATCATAAGTGGCTAATTGAACATTAATTGAAACTTCTCTTACCTCTTAGTCCCCATTTGTATTGGTCACTTTTTATTTTTTCATCTATCAACATGGCAACCTTCATAGAGCCGAAAAAATGGGTCCAAAGATTAAAGTTACTACAAGAAGGGGCACACATAATCCACTATTCTAGTAAATGCCCAAAGGTAAAGCTTTATCAACCTTTAAGAAATACCTAAGATTTTAGCATCTTGAAGAAAATAAAGAAGCAGATGCAAGTAGTCTAATTAAGTCTATGCTCAATCAGCTCCAAGTTCACTTGGATAAGAAATTTGAGGCTGTTCAGACCTCCATCTCTGCCTCAAATTCTTGACTTAGGCTCATGGACACCAAAAATAACAATATTACTATTGATGTGGCCTTTTTGAAGACCAATCTTCTCACCTCTCATGAATATCGCAAATTTTGCATCATGCATCTCATTTTATAAATATTTTTTTGGTTTAATTTTTTTTTGTGTTTTGTGTTTTATTTCCAAGTCTTTGTAAGAATTTGAAATGGTTGCAACCTTGGACATTTTTTTGGGAAACTTTTTTATTATGCCTTGAATAGTGACTTCCTCCTTTGCATTGTTGTTTTTGGAAATAACAATGAGCGAGAAAAGGCTAGGCTAAGCTATTAGACTCAAGTTTAGTTCTTTTGTTTTTTTTTAATAATTGATCTCTGAATATTGATTATGTGACTATGATATTAGATATTGATTTTGCAGCAAAGTTTGTTATTTTTGTGTTTGACTTGGTATTGATATACAAACTTTGTCGATGTGTTATGATATTTTTTTAGATATTTTGGTTAAAGTGGAGGAGTTATATATTGGATTTGGATATTAACTTTCTACTTGGTTAAATTGCTATTAGTTATTAATTTTAAATGGTTATTAATTTTTATTTTGTTGGATATTTGAGAACCTTAATGTTGGTTAATTAATAGTTTTCACTAATAGTTGTGTAAACTCCTTGGTTTAATTGGAGTTTTTGTGTCTTGGTTACTTTGTGACTTGTTGGTAGATCATTCGATATGGCTATCAATTTTCCTTTTGGCTAAGATGGAAGTGTTGGTGACTATGTTCCATGTCATAGGCTATAATTTATATCTCATGGATTTTTATTTTAGTTAAGTACAGAAAAGTACCCTGTGGTTTCATGATTTTAGATTCGAGGGCCCGTGGTTTTTTTTTGCACTTAAGTGACATATGATTAACAACCATTAGCAACTAAGAGACAAAAGGCGTAACTCCATTAAATCTTCCTACGTGGTAGTAGACATGTATTCAATTTAGTCTAGCTCTTCTTCCTCTCTCCTAATAAGCAATAAATTTTAGAAAAACCAATAATCATAATTTGAAAAATTTCTAAACATAAAACCCCCAAATTCCTTTTGACCTACAACCCTAATTGAAATTATCTAAAACTCTAACCTTCTAATACTTGCACCATGAATTGTGAAGGATTTATTGGTTTGCTTCTACCTTCTAAAAATCAAAATGATTTCTCAGTCATGAAGACTTCCGGAATTGTGAAGGAAAGAGAAAAAATGCTATTATGGCCTAAATATAGTGATTAAGACATTGACTATTACAAACAAGAAGGGGAGATGATTTAGGGATTGTCCCTTACTTTCAAGTGCTGAAGCTTGTTAGTTTTTTAACTGGATTGGTGAAAAGAAAATAGGAGCAACATCAAAGGAGCAAATATGATAATATGAAATTCTTGAATGCCAGGTGAGAGTAATTGAGTTGGAAGCATAATTAGGAGCTACAAAAAAGCATCTAAATGACATAGAAGGAGACTTAAGTGAAGTATTTAAAGAAATTAGTATACTGCAAGGAATAGTAGATGTTGACATTAAGACAAAATCAGAGCCAAAAAGTTATTATTGTGCTTTTTTGGTGCTATTTATATTGATATGTGTAGTGGGTATTATGTCTTTGCAAGCCTAATAGGATATGCATATCAAGTGTTTGATGTAAGGTTTACATGAAAAAGCATGTAAGGTATTTAATTTCTAATGCAAATACTTATTTATGAAAAAAGTGCAATTGTGTGCATTTGTTATTGAATCCAATTATAAATGGATATAGAAGATAGTTCAAATGACAATATATTAGTCATATAAGTATCCTGATACAAAACAAGAGTTTTTAAGTAATTAACATGACAATCTTGTAATTTGGTCATGGTAAACAAAAGTTACAAACACAGCTACACAAGTTTTTATAATCATTGCTTTGACCATATTGCAATATGTTCAAGCTAACCAAAATAGAAGAAAAATAGCTAAGACCTTATAATCACTTGATAGAACAAGCTGAGTAATATCATCACTTGATAAAAAACAATAAAAATTTAAACATTCAAATTTTACTTCTTTGATCTTCTAGTCGATTCCATGAAATTTACAAGTTCAGAGGCTCTTTTAAATTTTTTAAAGTTTTTTGTTGGTGGAATATTTAATGCAACATTTTGAATAAGATCTAGCCTGTCTCTTAGGTGCTTTGTCATATGCTCTTATTACTAGTGGTTAACTGAGAGGCACACCAACCTTTCAGCTCCTCTTGTTGTAATAGTAGGAGTAGGCTAGGACAAGCTTTGCACATTACTTGGCTACCTTTGAGTACTTCGCCTAGGCTGATTCTGTAAGTCCACACATGTTCACATTATAAATTGTGCAAGTCCATTTCAATTAAGCTCAAACACACTAACATTATTAAATAACATAGTAATGTACTTGATTTTTGGATAATGCTACATTCGCTACAGTTTTTTGCTCATGTTTTTTTTATGCATACATTTTTGCCATGTTGTCTCACTAGTAATGGCAACTTTGCACCCCCTAGCATTATGGCTAACTTGCCCACAATTGCAACAAACAATCTTCCTACTAGCTCATACCTATAATTCTTTTTTCTTAGGTCTCCCTACTAGTTTTCTTGGAATTGAGGGATATATGTCATTTAGCTCAGTTTTTTCCCATTCTTCTTGACTAAGTACAAGAGTTATTTTAAGTTGATACAAAGCCATGTAAGTTTATTTTGAAAAATAAGCATGGACATAAGATTTTGGCTTTTCTTTATTGGCATAGATGGTTGAGATTGCATGATTGCATGGTAGAGCTGATAAATCATACATTCTATAACTGTAGGTCTTAGGAATTAAGTCAACAACATGCTGAGTTGAGTGAAAGTCCACTTCATACTTCTTTTCACTAGCTAATGTGCAGAAATAGTTATAAGCTTCAATCTTCAACTTCTCCAACTTGTCTTTAATGTTAGGACATAACTCCCTTTTTTTATCATCATGCCAGTGTACTTAATATGGATTCGCTTCATTAATTTCCTTCGAATTCACTCGAGCATGCTGAGAATTGACATGTCTCTACCAACTAGCAAATAAGCATTCAATGATTCACTAATATTATTTTGCAATGCATCACACTTTGTATGATTTGAAAAAAAATCCCTCACCCAACATTTAGGGTCATGAGACATGACCCAAGCATATGCTTCATCATTGCAATCTTTCAACTCATTCATATGAGCTTTAAAACCCTTCACAGTCCCTAAACTTACCGTAGCCCAAAGCCTCTTCTTGTAATCTAATCCTCTAAATAATTTTCTAAAATTGTCATCCATGTGGTTAGCACAATATCTGTGCTTAATATTGGGCATCAATTGTGTAAAATCCTTAACTAATCCCTACATTTATATCATTTGATAACACTTGATTACTAAATAAAATAATTAAACTAATACATGAATAATACAATATAATTATCTTAAACATTCTAGTAATGAAGCATTATGTTTACCTTTTGTTTATCAAATATGAACACCTATCCCATTTTCTGTAGAGATCCAGAATCTTCAAAAAGCATACCTAAGAACCATAGCCAAGAAGATTTTCATTCAATATCCATAATAGCCATGGCAATTGGATACATGTTATTATTGCCATCTCTTCCTACAGCACATAAGAGTTCCTTTTGAATTTTCTTTTGCATTGCAAGTACATCCCATTTTGGATTGTCTCTCGAGTCCTCGAGATACTTGCTAGGCAAATAACTAGAGTCCACAAGCTTACTAGTTGACTCTCTTGGATAGGTATGCTAGGGCTGAAAAGTTTTAATTTGAAAAGTTTTTGAACATTTGCATCTTAGAGGCATGAATTAAAAATTTTCAAAAATTAATACTCATACCCTCTTTTCACTACCCATTCTTTCAATGCCTTCTTATATACTTTTCATGTTTGTGAATTTCATGCCTTTACAAAATTAAGGGTCCTTCATGTCTTTCTCTTCATCAAAGTTAGGATAATGTTAATGGTCTGAGCCATCCACAATGGCCATGTCTTCATTAACAACCTATTCATAAAATTCCTTGAAATCATCTTCTCTAAGGTTAGCTCCCATATGACCACCTACCCCTATATTAGCCTCTACCCTTGCATCAGCCCTTACCCCTACATTTTCATTTACTTTCCCATCTGTACCATCTACACAATGCTCTTGTATGCCATCATGATCAAATATATTATCATCATTTCCTTCTAAATCATCATGTAGCCAACTAGCTTCACTACATTCTGAATCAACTTCACTTGAACTATAATCTCACTCACACATAATCACTATCTTGAGAGTTATTATCCCCATTCAAACTAGCTGCATTACCATCTATACCCTTACCCTTATTAGCTACATCAACATTTTCTTTTTGACTCTCATTAGACCCATCAATACCAGTTGCATCACCATCCACACCCTTACCCTCATCAGCTATATCAACACTATTAACCTTGCTCTCATTAGACCTATTAAGACTAGTTGCATCATCATCCTCACCCTCACACTCAGCATCCCCATCATCTTTTTTAAAATTATCAGTGTTATCGTCAGAAAAAGGTAGATCAAGTGGAGTCACCACTTTTGACATGCTTGGACTCCACTTCTTTTTTCTAGTTCCATAATCAACACTTAAAGGTTTATAAACTTTAACATAAAAGAACTCTACATATTCATAATCTCGATTGTAATCTAGCATATTACAAACATTCACATCTGTCTCTATCTCCCCATAGCTTTCATTACCACTTAAACCAAATATTCTAAACCACATTAACATACTATTTTTGTATCCAATATCTTTTGTATAACCTTATAGCTCAAACACTGATAGGTAATCCATGTTAATATGCTTTAAATTCATAATCTTACCCCTAATATAAACCATGTTATCAGAATTTTCCTAATGCCCACTGTGATGTATTTTCAAATTCATAAACTAACTTATGGCTACAAAAAACAAGACATGCAATGAAATAAATAAGTGTTAATTTTTGAAACTCGATAGTGGTAAAGCAAGAGAATGCACCCATTTAGCAACCTAAAATGCAGGACAACTGAATGAAACCATTTTAAAACTAACTCATCTGCCTAAACCTGTCTCATTATAAGCTTAACATAGCTTTCTCCTTACGCAAAGTCTTGCTTGACATGCAAAAAAGCTTAGGTAACCACCATTCTTCCCACTTTCAACTTATAATAGTGATGCTTTGAGTTGTAATCGATCCATCAATAGCTCAATTGTTTCCCATTGCTTATAAATTCCATAGATTGAATAGTTAATTATGTTAAAGATTTTATATTTAGGTTTGATTTCTTCGCTGACAGAAAATTATTTGAGCTATGAGATGTGTGTGTGTGTGTGTGAAGAGTAATGTAAAGTTAGCATTTTTAGCTTTTTTTTTACAATCTTTTGCTTAGTTAGAGAAAGGGAGAGGAGCTAGGCTAAATTTGTAAAGTTAGCATTTTTAGCTTTTTTTTACAACCTTTTGCTTAGTTAGAGAAAAGAAGAAATTTAATCCATGTCTACTGCCATGTAGGTAGATTTAATAGATTAATTCCTTTATCACTTAATTACTAATGACTATTAATCACATGTCACTTAAGTGCAAAAGAATAAAAACCATAGGCCCTCAAATCAAAAATCTTGAAACCATAAGGTACTTTTCCATACTTAACTCTATTTTTTTTCTTTTTAACTAGCTTTTTTAAGTTTTTTTAGAACTTGACATGGGTATGGCCTTTCATTTTTTAGAACCTTCCTTTTTTAGAACTCCCTTTTTGTTGTTTTTTATAATAATAAAGGGGTAGAAATATTTGAGAATTTTTTTGAATATATTTTCTCTGGATATATTTTAATTGATGGTTAAAAGTTGAATTTGTGATTGCTATGATCATGATGATACTTTACTTACGATTTTCATTTATTGATGTATTATTACTCTAATATGCAAAATGGAATTTTTTAATGATTTTTGCAATTTTAATTTTAGGATTATTTTATGGGGGAGTAATTCCTTCCAATTTTTAGTGTAGTTTTACATAATTATTTATTACTATAAAAAGGGAGAGATTGTTGAACTTTGAGAGCTAAAATAATCATTTTTTTTATGGTCATAAGTAATTAAGTAGAATTATATTTAATTCATTTGTTAAGTGTTTATATTTAGGTTAATTAATATTGCACAATTCAAGTACAGACATAATTAATGAAAAAGTCAATATGATGATTTTTTTAAGATTACAACCCTATCATAAGTGGTGACAGGCTTATCATGACCAAAATAGATTGGGAAAATGGAAGATTAAATTTTCTATCGAGATTCAAAGTCAAATTGGTCAAACATGATGGGAATCTTAATTATATATGGTCATAAGCAAATCCCAATCATCAAGAAAATTTTTAAAGCAAAAATATGAAGATTGAATTTGTAATTTGTCAAAATTTATCAAGACTAGTCGTGACCAATGTCACCACTAGTGTTATGATCATGACGGTCTAAATTATGACCATAATGATTTTTTCATGATCATGATGGCCAATTCCAAATAGGGCAAAGAGTTGTTATGATTGACATCACCACCATAGTTATGATCATGAAAGTACACAAATTTGAATTTCTTCTTGGAACCTCCAAAATTATGATCATGACTATTTTGTCATGATCATGATGATGTGCACACATACTTTTTTTTATGGTTCAAATGACTCTATTTGCATTAAATTCACCTCTAACAAGTCTTTTTCTCTTAAAGGGTTTAAATAATACTTAAAGTAGAGCTAGAATGAGAGAATGAAGTTGAGCAAACTCATTAAGAGCAAACTTTAAGCATTCAATCTTGAATTCATTCTTCAACCACCCAAGCTTTCATCTTTAACTATTTGTAATCTCTTTTATCTCAAGAATGTTCTTTAGTGTGGGTTGGTAAGTGTTTAAAACCATTATTCAAAAGCTCAATAGTGAGTTGAGTGAGTTTGGTTAGGGTTTTATTCACTTGTAAAGTAAGAGGATTATTCTTAGCAAGTGGGTTTGAGTGTGAACTATTGAAAAAACTTGAGTTAGAGTGTAAGCCTTGATAAAACACTTAGGTTTGAGTGTTAGTCTTATGAAAAACATTTAGGCTTAAGTGTGAGCCTTGGAAAACACTTGGATAGCTTTGGTTTAAGCTTGTAAAGGTTTAATCTATACCTTGAAGTATATTGATAGTGGATTAAAATTTTGAACTTCGGTTGAGTAGAGGATACAGACATTGAGGGCTGAACCTCTATAAATTCCTTGCATTTTCTTACTATTATTCTTCATTCTATTGTGGTCTAATTATATTTTTTAGCTTGCTTTAGATTGTAAAATCAAAATTACCCATATTGCTTAAAAAGCCAATTTACCCTCCGTCTTGGCACTTGTGGAATTACAAACTTAAATATTTCTCCCCCTTTGTCAAAAATGCAAAAAGATAATTAAAATAAAATTAAATTAATAAAAGGATAGAGTTACAATGATATTAGAATACCAATTGTAAGCAAGACATAAACTAAATAGCTAATCACTTCTAAATGAAAGAAAACAAAAATAAACTAAACTGACATAAAATAAACTTGAAAATAACCTAACAGTGAAAAGCTTAGAAACTAATATAAACCTTAAAAAGGATTCAAAGTGCAAGCATGGAGCTAAATGATGAAGAATTCAAGCTAATTAGTTTAATTTCATATTTCACAATTAATTAGCTTGATAAAGATGAATTTTGAGTTATTTTTCTATTTTAGAGTCAATAAGGAAGATTCTTAAAGATTTGAGAATATTCAAGGATATTCTAAATTAAATTCAAAGAGTCAACAAGTCACAAAGTCAAGGTCAAGGGTCAACATCCTATATGACATGTCACATGGCATGCTTCAATGCTTAGTTGTCATTTTTTTCTTAGTTATCATGAGTTGTCAATTTGAATTTTCAAAGATGAGTTGTCACGAGTTGTCATTATCTTATTTTTGAAGGAATCCTTCTTAATTAAGGATTTTCCTTTATAGAAGTCTTTAGGAATAAGTAACATTTTTCTTTAAAGATTAGGTTATTTACATGCCTATATAAGGGCTTAAACTATGTAAAATGAATTTAGAGAATTATTAGAGTATTTTAATCAAAAAGTGACATTTTTCCTTAAACTTTGCTCTTTTAAACTTTGCAAGTTTAATTGAATTATTTCACTTTTATCTTTCATTACAATTGCTAGGTTAGATTAGACTTAGAATTGTATGATTGTTCATCTTTTAATAACTAAGTATCTTGCTTGAATTTAATAAGTAGAGGGTTTAGTTCCATTAACAAAACCTTGTCTTAATGATCTTGGGCTAGATTTCAAAGTTGGATGCACTTTATATCTCTATTATATGTAGGGTTCATATCAGTTTGGTATTAGATCTAAACTTCACAATTTGGTTATATATCCTTTGATTTTCATGTATTATCTGTTCTTTTTATCAATTCTTCTTTGATTCAAAAAAATCCAAAAAAATATTTGAATTTTTACGTTTTATTTAAGAGGGTTCTAAATCTATCAAAAGACCTTGTTCAATTTTTGCATTTATTTTAAAAAACCAAAAAAAAATGTTACTTGGTTTTAATTCAGAATTGTATTATTGGTGGTGTTTGTGGGATTATAAATCAAATTTGGCTTCTTTTATTAATTTTTTTTGTTCATTTCTTCTTTTCTTTAAAATTGGGTTTTCTTGATTTTAAGCTAAGTTTTGTTCACTTGCTTATTTTCTTGATTATTTAATTCATGAATAGTTGTCTTAAATTTTAAGTTTAATTTACTTTGTGATTGTGGTGTTGAGTTGATTGAGCAATTCTTGAAGAATTTGCATTAGTTTCCTTAGAAATGAGATTTAGGGAATTTGAGTGTTAAAAGGCAAGAGTGGTGAGATTATTATTGAGAAAAAGGCAAAAAGAAATTGAGTGAAACATGAGAGTATTCATATTCTTGAGTGTAAATATGTAAGGGAGTGCTTTATAAGGATTTCTTTTCTAACCTGATTTTTAGTATGGACATGCCTTATTTTCTAGGTAGGAATGATCCTTATGTCTATTTGAAAAGGGTGCAATAAATAAAGGCAATATTTGATTCTCTTGAATTAAGTGATTTCCAATAGTGCATATTTACTTCTTATAAGTTTTTAGGTCATGCTACTATATGGTGGGAAGGATTGATCGCATTATTGAGAGAGAATAGGAATAGTGAGATTAGAAATTGGGAATTAATGAAAAGGTTAATGATTGGACAATTTATTCCTCATGATATTAGGCATAAATTCTATCCTAAATTGAAAAGGCTTAAACAACATGATGAATTATGTGTTGATGATTATACTAAAAAGTATAAGTTATTTGTAATTGCAAGTGATTTATATAAATTTAAAGGGCAAAAAATTGCAAGATTCATAAGCTAGCTTAGGAGTGAAATTCACCAAAACATGGAGTTAGAAGTACAATTGCAACCTTCTTTATCTTTGAAGGATGTAATTACACTTGCTTCGAAAAGACAAAAACATTTTAAAAGAAAGAACTTAAGGTTTGATTATTTTTTTTTCATTTTTAGAGAGTTGGAGTAATAAGGGTGATAGTGAGAGTGGTACTAATATTGAAATAGTATTGCGTAATCATAAGAAAAAATATAAGGATAAATTGTGTGTTAAAATAAATTATCAAAATAATAAAGTGGAAGAGAGAATTAATCATAATGAGAAGTGTGAAAAATAAGATGTTGTATGTGAGAAGATTAAAATAGAGTGTGAACCCAAGAATGATGAAAGTGTTAAAGTCAATGAAGTAAATAAGGAGTGTTTACTAAGGTTTGAGCAATCTAGTGAACTTGTGCATGAATTAACTATTCAAGGATGTGGTAAGAGTGCACTTTGTGATCATAAAGAGTATGTGCATAAGGGAGATGAAAAACTAGAAGTTGTTGCATAAACAAAGCGAGAGATTGAGAGTGTTATGTAGGATAAAGAGATGATTATTCATTAAGATTGCACTAATAATTTGAATGTTTCTTTTATTAGTGACTTAAAGTTTTTTTAGACTTTTAAGCTATATAAAGATCCATTTGATGATGTTAAAATGCATTACAAGGTCAACAATACCTTTGAGGATTTCATTCCAAATGTGAAGTATAAGAAAGAGTTACAAAATTTTATTTCTCTCAAAGAAATTTATAGTCTTCACTTTTAGCAAGAAGAACTTTAAATGTTCATGTTTCAAGTTTAGAAGGAAGTAACAAGAATAAAATCCTTACAAGTTTGTGGATAAGAGTTCTACATTCCAATTGTTCAATCAAGTTCAAGTTATGTTGAAGCTATGTATATGGAACATTACTTCACAGGAGAAGTTTTCAACCAAGGAGTTTATGTTTGACCTTAGAGGATTTATGAATTTCTCAACTTTAGAATATGACTACGATTTAAGGATGAATCATTTTTAAGAGGGAGGGAATAATATGAACCCTAAAAATGATTCAAAGTACAAGCATAGAGATGAATGATGAAGGATTCAAGCTAATTAGTTTAATTTCATATTTCAAAATTAATTAGCTTGATATGGATGAATTTTAAGTTCTTTTTCTATTTTAGAGTCAAAAAGGAAGATTCAAGAAGATTATTAAAGATTTAAGAAGATTCAAGGATATTCCAAGTCAAAGTCAAAGAGTTAATAAGTCTAGGTCAAGGGTTAACATCATACACAACATTGTAATACCTCAAATTTGATTGTCTCCAAAAAGGTTCAATGATGAAATAAATCTTTAAAATTACTAGAGTCTACTCGTTCGTAACACCTTTGAAGTGTGCAACCTTGAAAACATTAACCGATTCAACTAGTGTGTAAAATCAATCGCCAAGCCATTAAGTTATGCTCTGACCTAATGAAATATGAACCATAGGAACAACAAGAGACTAATTTCAAGCAATATTCTCTCATAACACAAAACTTATTGAGTCGGTATTCATTTCAATAGACTAGGACTGTAAGCATCCAATTTTAGGATGCAATTGTGCACAATTATGATGTAAGCCCCTATGATGAAATCTATTCAAAAATTGAACTTGGTTGTCAATTTTCTAGACTCTAAGGACTAAATTGCAAAATTTTTTAGGATTTGATTATAAAGAAGTCAATTTTGTAGGGGTCTTTTGGTAATTAAAAGTTAAAAAAAATTTAGGAATTGGCATTTATGTAATGCTGACCAGCATTACATAATGCTAAACGACATTACACAATGGCAACCGGCATTGTGTAATGCCGATCAGAATTGCACAACACCGACGTGTTAAAAAGTCCCATTTTTAAATTTTTTTGTGTTTTTTATTTTGTATCAATTTTTTAGTGTTTCGATTGGTTGAAAATTGAATTTTATTATTATTTTTATCTAAAAAAGGTTTTGATGCATTCAAAACACCCAAATAAATTTCAAAAATCAAAATTCTTATCAATTTGTTTTGGAAGAGATGAGCATTCCTGCAAATTTGGGAAGTTAGTACACGTAGACTCTACTTTAAAAAGCAAAGAGTCTGTATGCATGCGGAAGAGACTCACATAAATGGATGAACTAAGAGAAACTCACACACACAGATTGAGAAAAAAAAAAGAAATAAAAACAAACAAACAGAGAGACTGCAAAAGAGAGAAGAGAGAAAAAAAAACCATATTGCATAAAAGAAACCTTAAAATTAAAACATTACTGATAACACCCATATACCAAACTTTGATTTCTTCTATTCTTTTAAAACCCTAATTTTTATAGTTCATTTAATGAGGACAATCCAGCATTTTCTTTAGTTCCATTCTAGAATCAACAGTACTTCAATTCTCAACAGAGAAAATCCTAGTCTGAGGGGCCAAAAAGAGCATTTGCACGGCATCTAAAATCATCAGTGTTCTTTTCTATTTCAGTTTTTTCTATTCTTTTCTTTTTGTGATTTTTATTTGGTTATTATTTTGATTATTCAATTTCACTACTAATCTAATTATTTATGTGTTTTTGTTTTGATGTGCAAATGTGGATTGAGGAGGATACTACATGTGTTTAAACAAACAGATGGTCCATGGAATGCCATGGAAGAGCCTGTGTTGTTTTCGAGTAGAAATTAGGATTTTTATCTTTATTTTGCATTTTGGTATCCTGTGTAGTTATTTTAATTCATGGGTGTATAATTGTTTAATTTTCATTTTTGTATGTAATTTGTAATAGCCCCAGTAGTAGGAATAGTGAAAGATTTAATTTTCCATGTTTAAAATCAATTAGTAATTAGGTTCAATTAGGTAAAAATCAATTAAAATCAATGGTGGTAGTAGCTTAATTTAGGGTTTGCATGTAATTGATTTAGGGTTTCTAGAAAATTACTAAAATTTTTGTTTGATCCTTTTTTATGTTTTATTTGTTTTGGGTTGTGTTTTTGGGTTTTTATATTACTTTAGGCCCTAAGCCCATGCTTAGGTCCAACTCACTTTAAATAGGCCTAAAATTAGTTTAGAGCTTCAAATAATTAAAATCAATTTAGGCCCATTAGGTTAATTAGATTTTAGGCCCATTTAGTTAAAACTTGTTTAGACTTAGCTCAGCCCACTTAATTTCATTTCTTTTAAAATAAATAGACCTAGGCCCACATTTCACTTAAAATAAAACCAAGTTAGACTTAGGCCAATTAATTTAACTTTCCTTTAAAATTAAATAGACTTAAGCCCATTTTTTAGACAAAGTAAAAGAAATAGATCTAGGCTCATTAATTAATAAAAATGTCAGCCCACCTTTAGTCCATTTCTCACTTGTAAATAAAAAATGTAAATTTAGATAACTTTTTAAATAAAATTAACATAGTTTAGACTTAGGAACAACGCGATCTTAAGCCTTAACTTGGTTCAAGAAAGATTACCGGGCTCATCTGACCATAGTCTGTAACCCAAGTCCTTAAGGGGGGTAATCTTCTCTCGAGTTGGTAAAGGATGTTGGGGCCCTCTGACCTTGGCTTGTAACTTAAAGTCCATAATGGAGAGCATCTTGCTAAGGGAACCTTAACTTTTCACCGGACCTTAACCACATATAATGGCCTAGTTACTTCCCCTAGGATTTTTACCCAAAGTACTAGTTTGTTTGAATTGCCATAAAGTATTTATATTTATAAAAGCCTAGGCCTATACCTTTGAAACTCATTTAGGCTAATAAGGATTAGGCTAGACCTTTATATTTAGAAATGCTATTTATGTGCTTTTTTTTTAAGAGAGATTTGGCATGCACATTAGCTCTTAATATCCCCTGTTGATATGAAGGCCAAGACAAAAAATCCTAGGAAAAGAAACTCACCATTAAACATGTGAGTGGGAGAAATAAGGTTGGAAGGTTTACATACATGATGGCTTGTTAATTGCTTCTTGATACTTGCTTTGTGCTAAGTGCTTGCCTGCTATTTGTTACATAAACACATGCATCACGCATACATGCATACATACAGTCACGCATCATACTAACACCTTATTTTTTAGCCATTATAGATTCATGTAGGTCTTCACGTGTTTGGGGGTGAAAAGGTGGCAAATTAATCAGAACATATCTAAGCCCTAAGTCAATAGCTTAAGAGATCCTTCAAGAACTAGAAAAGAGTCCAATTAACCCATTGTACCTAGAAGCTGAACCAACTTCGACTGAACAGACTGAAATGGAACAACAACTAAAGATGTGGACCTTAGAGGACATTAAGGGAGCTTTGATGGATGGCATGAGAGCTACGATGTAAGATGAACTGAGATAGGCTTTCGCCATACTAGTGCAACCTATTGTTGAATAACCACCTACTGCTATTGTTGAACAACCACCTACTGCTATTGTTGAACAACCACCTGCTGTAGGAGCTCCACTTATTGCTGTAACTCCTCCATCTGCTGCTAACAATGTTGGGCGGCAACCGCCTACTAGAAATGTGCCTGCTACTAATATGAGACTGGAAGATGTTGAAAAATACATGGTAGAAAAGGCAAAGAGAGAGTCACTTGAATTAGTCCATGATCATGAGTCCAAGTAGATGCAAGCACCGACTTAAAAAACGTCCAAGATGGAAGAGCTTATTAGAGGACAAGGAATGGCATATTCTTTTGACTTTGATGACATGTTGCAAATTGAGGGATACAAGCTACCTGAAAATTTTAAAATTGCTCAACTATAGAAATTTGATGGGAGAGGAGACCCTAGAATTAATTTAAGCCAATACACAACAACCATGAGCACTACTAAAGCACCATTAGCAATAGTTGCTAGGCTGTTTGTACTGTCACTAAAGGGAGTGGTTGTAAACTGGTACCATAAGTTAGAAAAGTCTGTTAGGACTGACTGAAAAGAACTATGTACTACATTCTTGAAACAATATGATTATTAGGGATTTAGAGTTGACTAAGCAAAAACCCAATGAATCCTTTTTTGATTTCCTCACCAGATTCATGAACAAAGTAGGATTAATGAAAAGGATCAAGTTAGGATGATTATTCATAATGTATCACCTAATTTGGTTGAAATACTACAAATGATGAGCCCAAAGACCTTCATAGATCTATATGATGACAGTATACAAGCTGAAGAAATAGAGAATGAGAAAAAGGAGAATTCTAGAGGCTCAACAACCTAAAATTATTCAACTGGGGGCACACAACAGGGAAGTACTAGCCGAGTTATAGAGGTGTGTGCAGTTCAACAACCCCGAAGGTTCTCTAACTTCAACCAACCACTCTCCAAAGTCTTTGAGAGACTAATCCAAAAAGGCCTACTCTGACCTTTAACCTTTTCTAAGCCACTAAACCCAAATGTCACTAGTTTTGACCCTAACAGCTACTGTAACTTCCACCAAGCTATTGGCCATCCCATAGACAATTGTATCTGTTAAAACATGAGATCCAAAACCTAATAGACTCCAGAAAAATCACCAACCCTAAACAATCCAACTCTAACCCAAACACCAGAAATAACCCTTTCCCAGACTACCAAAATGCTCCACCACTAGCCACCTTAATGATCAACTCAGGGGTTAGCAAAGAAGAAGTGCTAAGCTCCTTTAAGGACCTTAACCCTATACCTAATGGAGAACCTTTCAGATAACCACATAATGGAGTGGAAGATTTATTAGGCCAGCCCTCAGGCAAGTTTGATTACATAGTATTCTACTTGAAACCACCCTTTACTGATATCCCTATTAAATCAATTAAACCCTCAGGTTGGGGAGATGAGTTTGATGATAAGCCAGTAAAAGAAGAGTCTAAAATTCTCGAGCAGCCACCAAAAGGAGTTGAAGACCTATTGAGACAACATTTGGGCAAGTTCGATTATAGAGTATTCTATTCTAAGCCCACTTCCGCTGACATCCCCATTGAATCGATTGTGCCTATAGGGTGGGGTGATGAATTTGAGGATGAACCTTTGGCTATTAAAAATTCTCAAGAAGAAGTTAAAGATTTGTTGAATCAACACTTAGGCAAGCTCAATATGGAAGATCTAAAAGGGAAGGAAACATACATAATGGAAGTATGGAAACATGGGAAAAGAGACCGAATCATTGGAGTTATTGATGTTCGGTATGGCTCTAATGAGAAAAGCCTAAGCGATTTTGATGTTTAGAGTGATTATCCTAAAGTGAATCATGTCACTAGAAGTGGGAAGAGTTATAAAGTACTAGAAAAGAAAACAAAAAGAGTAACAGATAGAGAAGAAATAGAAGATGTAGAGATAGAAGAAGAACAAAAAGAGGATCAGATTTTGGAACAACTAAAGAAGGCTAAGGCAAATGTTAGTATTTGGGAATTACTGATGCATTCAGGTAGCCATAGAAGGGCTCTTGTCAAAGCTCTATCAAACATGAATACTAAAACAGCCACTACTTTAGAGGCTATTGTAGCAAAGGTTATAGAAAAAAACACAAGTTGATAACGTTCTCAGATGATGACTTGCCTTTAGAAGGAAGAAACCATAATAAGGCATTATTTATCCCAGTTGAGGTCAAGGGAAAGAGAACTAATTTTTCTATGGTTAATGATGGTTCTGCTATTAATGTATGTCCTTTAAAAATCCTTCCTAACTTAGGTTTGAAAGCTAAAGACTTAACAGATTCAAACCTCATAATTAGTGCTTATGATGACATCACTAGGAATGTGGAGGGGACATTCCATGCTCTGGTTAAAATAGGACATGTGGAATCAACCATTGAGTTTACTGTGCTGGTTAAAATGGGTCCATGCCTTGGGAGAGGTACCCTTAATTGTGCATCAAAAGATAAAATTCCTTTATAAAGGAGAAGTTATGACCATATAAGTTAGGACCAATGCTACTGTGGCATCCATATTGGATAAAAAGAAAAAAGTGTGTGCACCCATTGGTTTCCAGATTACTAGGATATTTGATGGGATTAAAATGGAACCGAGAGTAACAAAAATGATGGAGAGCATGAATTACTGACTTGGACAAAGATTGAGGAAGAATGAACAAGGAAGTTTAGAATTCCTAGAATTCAAAATCAAGAAGACACAATAGGATTGGGCTTTACAGGGGAAGCAAAGCCAAAAGGTAGAAGGGCAAGGAAGAAATTCAATGCAGAAAATAGGAAGCTTTATGCAAAAGTTGGTCCTTTGAGTCAGAACTTCATCAATCTAGGGGAAGGTTGATACTATCTGAGAGCTAAGGAATCAGTCAGTGTTGCTGGAGCAAATGTCCCTTGGTTTGAGATCTTCAAGCAATAGATTGTGGAGAATCTAGTGAAGGACAACAAAGAGGAAGTGATGAAGCTAGCAGCTGAGAGGATGGGTAATGCCACTGTTGAAGAGCTGCTGGGTTTGCCACCTGAAGAAAAGCCACCCAAAGATTTAGCTACTATCATTAGTGATAGTTTTATTAATGTCTTTTATGATGAAACTAATGTAATAACGTCTGGTTTGTTTAAGGATGAAAATTTTGTTTTTTCCATGGTTAATGATATGAATGCTGGTTTTGCTTACTTGTGTGATGTGCATCCTGATAGTTTTGTGCATTATAATTTAGTTCGTTCATGCATGTTTGACATTAATTTAATTCAATTTAATTCATTTAACATGGGCACAAATGATAATCCAAAGAACATTTCTATATCACATGAGGTAACTCTTGAAGAGAGGGAAAATTTTAAGAGAATATTAACAAAAAGAAAGGTAGTATTTGCTTGGACTTATGAGGATATGCTAGAGTTAGATAGGGAAATTATAGAGCATCACATTCCCACTTATCTAAAAATTAAACCTGTTAAGCAGAAACTATGCAGGCTAAGACTGGAGTGGACTGAAAAGATAAGAGAGGAAATTGCTAAACAAATTCAGGCTAATTTTCTAGAAGTAGTTTATTATCCTCAATGGTTAGCAAACATAGTGTTGGTACCCAAGAAAGATGGTAAAGTGCGTATGTGTGTTAACTTCAGGGATTTAAACAAAGCACGCCCTAAGGATGACTTCCCTTTACCTCACATCGATGTAATAGTGGACAGTGCGGCATCAAGTGTGATGTACTCGTCCATGGATGGGTTCTCTGGTTATAATCAAATAATGATGGCAGTCATGGATAAGATCAAGATAGCTTTCATTACATAATAAGGGACATACTGGTATAAAGTAATGCCTTTTGGATTAAAAAATGCAGGTGCAACTTATCAAAGGGCAACTACTGCTCTTTTCCATGACATGATGCACAAGGAGGTTGAGGTGTATGTGGATTACATGATGGTCAAGTCAGAAATAAGAGAAGGACATTTCGATGCTTTGGACAAGTTCTTAGCTCAAATTGAGAGGTATAATCTGAGGCTCAATCTAAAGAAATGCATTTTTGGAGTTACTTCAAGAAATCTTCTAGGGCACATAGTTAGCAGTAGAGGAATTGAAGTAGATCCAGATAAAGTGAAAGCTATTCTGGAAATGCCAGCACTAAAGACAGAGAAAGAAGTAAGAGGTTTCCTTGGTAGGTTACAATATATTAGTAGGTTCATTGCAAAGCTTACTAATATTTATGACCCTATCTTCAAACTCCTGAGGAAAAATCAGCCTGTGAAGTGGAATGATGATTGTCAAAAGGCATTTGAAACAATTAAAGAGTATTTTGCCAATCCACCTGTATTGAAACCACTAAGGCAAGGTAAGCCACTGATCTTATATTTAGCCCTAGAAGAAAATGCAATAGGGGCAATACTAGCACAAGAGGGACCATAAGGGATAAAGCATGTAGTATATTATCTCAGTAAAAAGTTCCTGCCATATGAAGAAAAGTACGACTTGGTAGAAAAGACGTGTCTAATCATGATCTCGATAATGAGGAAATTGAGGCATTATTTTCAATCCTATAAGGTCCAAGCAATCTCAAAGATTGATCCTCTAATGTATTTATTTCAGGTGCCTACTTTGATTGGAAGGATGTCTCGATGGCTAGTACTCTTAACTAAGTTTGATATAGAGTACATCACCATGAAGGTCGTCAAAGGAAGGGTAGTAGCAGAATTCCTCACTCAAAATATAGTCAAGGGTGAAAAATAGTGGAATTTAGAGTTTCCATATGAGAATTTGGCAGTGGTAGAGCCTTGTGAGTGGAAACTCTACTTTGATGGAGCTGTAAACAATAGAGGAGTTAGGTTAGGAGTAATTTTAGTTATGCCAGAAGGAGAGACCATACTGATGGCCAAGAAATTAGACTTTAAGGTGACTAATAATATGGTTGAGTATAAAGCATGTACCTATGGAGTTGAAGCAGCTGGGGCAAAGGAACTATTAGTTTACGGGGATTTTATGCTAGTGATTAGCCAAGAAAATGAAGAATGGGAAGTGAAAGAGGAAAAGTTGAAGCCCTACATCTACTATTTGAAAGCTTTAGTGAAATGTCTCTTGATCCATTTGTCAAGAGACAACAATCAAATGGCAAATGCATTAACAACACTCTCTTCGATGTGGGATAATGTAACGGGATCAACTATGAAGCCTTTGGTAATAATGAGATCAAGAGCTCCATGTTATGGGGGTAAACAAATTATGAGTGTTTAAATAGGGCTTGAAGAGAAATCATGGTTTTATGATGTTAAGAGGTTTATAGAAGAAGGACAATATCTAGATAAAGCGACTTTAAAAAGAAATATGCCCTTCGTGTTCTTGCATGTAACTATGCGAGTCATGATGGGCTATTATACAAAAGAATGCTGAATGGGATGCAGCTCAGGTGCCTCAAAAAGGATGAAGCTGAAGAGCTATGCAAGAGATTCATGTAGGGGCTTGCGGTTCTCATATGAATGGGATGATTCTAGCTAAAAAGATACTCAGACAAAGGTATTACTGGATGAGCATGGAAAAGGATTGTATCATAATGGTGAGACAGTGCCATTAGTGTCAGGCTTATGGAAATCTTAACCATCTTCCTCCTACAGTATTTAATAGTTTATTATCACCTTGGCCCTTTGCAGCTTGGGGAATTGACATCATAGTAGAAATAAGGCCAACAACATCAAATGGGCATAAGTACATAGTTGTGGAAATAGACTACTTTTATAGATGGGTAGAGGCTGAGTCCTTCAATGCTATGAAAGCAAAACAGATGGTGTAATTTATTAAAAAGATCCTTATTTATAGATATGGGGTTCCACACCATAGTATGACAGATAATGGCATCCAATTTTAGGCAAAAACATCAGAATTTTTACAGAAGTATGGGATTGAGCATCATAAGTCTTCACCATATTGCCCTCAAGCTAATGGAGCAATAGAAGCAGCTAACAAAAATGTCAAGAAAATTCTCTCTAAAATGGTCAAGACCTATAAATATTGGTTTGAGTTTCTTCCTTTCACTTAATGGGGATATAGAACTATAGTTAGAACAGCCACAGGGCAAACTCCGTTCTCCTTAGTATATGGTTATAAAGCTATTTTGCTTATAGAAGTAGAGATCAAATCATTGAGAGTAGTCATGGAAGCTAAAAATCCTGAGAGAGAATGGGTACATAAGAGGTATGATCATCTTATATCTCTAGATGATAAGAGGATGAATGCTTTGTTTCATACTCAACTATACTAGAGGAGGATAGCAAGATTATTCAATAAAAAGGTGAAGCCTGGAAAGATAAAAGCTAGGGACATGGTGTTAAAATAGTATAGAGCAGTGGTATTTGATCCAAGAGGGAAGTTCATACCAAATTGGGAAGGGCCATATTTAGTCAAATCAATTTTGCCTAACGAAGTTGCAAAGATATTAGATCTAGAAGGAAATGAATTCATGGAGCCTATTAACTTGGATTGCCTCAAAAAATACTACCTATAAAAATAAAATAAAAATAGTACAAAAAAATGAAGTCTGTTGATTAGAAAACCTGAAAAGGCTAATCAGGCAAAAGTTAGGACATTCCCGTTGCTCAGAAAACTTGTAAATGGCTGGCAGACAAAAATTAGGGAATAAAAATAAAAGAGATGGTCCAGTTGGCTAGAAAACCTATAAAAGGCTAGTCAAGCAAAAATTAGGGCAAATAAATTAGTGACAGAAAAATGTTCAGCTAGAAAATTCGAAAGAACTAGTTAATATCAGGAGTTATATCATGTGATGTAATAAATGTACTTATTTTGGCCCTAATTAATGAATGATATTGAAATTGAATTTTTGTTCTAGCATTGCATGTTTTATCTTATTCAAAATGCATAAGTACTAAAAAGGAAAACAGAGCATGAAAGCTTAAAATCAGCAATATGAGACCAATTCCTAATGATGTCTTTACTTATTCTTTTGTGAGTCTTCATGTAAAGCTTGATTCCTCTTATATATAGAAAATCCTGGTGGTTCGATAGCTTGTACCACAACCTAAGTCTTGTAATTGTCATCAATAGCTCTATAAGAATCTGAGTGTATGTTCTGCTTAAGAATCGTGCGAGGCCATAAACACTTTGCCCTGTTTAGGAAATCTTGTCTAAAAGGAAAGCCTTCAAAGTTAGTCAGAACAGTGACTATAAATTATGGATGGCCATACTGATGACAAAGTCGGGAAGGAGAAAAGAAAGTCGAGAAGTGCAACCTTGGGATAAGAACACAGTGATCATACAAGTTGAGGGTCACAAACTTCAGCTTCCACTAAGGGCAAGTTCATGTAATCTCAATATCTATAATGCCTTGTAACCAATTCACCCATTGGTCCATAGTGTGTCTATCCTTCACATTCAATGGACGAGATTGCAGTTGATGAAGCTAATAAGATGAAGGATTAGCAGGAATATCAAGCAAGCTCAACTTCTCTTATAACCAGATTTTAAAAATACAGAAAAATAAAATGAAAGCCTACTAAGTTGAAAACCCAAAAGGATGACTTAGGAAAAATTAAGGCCAAGCCTACTGAGTTGAAAATATGAAAGGACAGCTTAGGCAAAAGTTAAGGTAAAAAAAAAGATTTGATTACACACCTGAAGGAGAAGTAAACTGTCTGAAAGATGATGATGGTTCTGGAAGTTGTCTAACCCAATAATGGTCTCAGCAAGAATAATTGGCATAGGGTCAGACCCAACTTCCACTTGCTCCATAATACTCATAATCCTGGTATCGGCATCTCTATGCGAAGAGACCAAGAGGAATTGAGCATAAAAGCATAAAGTGACCATTCTAATCCAAGTAGCACTGTTCTTGCCTTTAATCTCACACACAGTAATTAAAGAAGACAGATTGACAGTCTCAGAATTATGGGGAAAAAGATGAATACTAGCTGAAGGCATATCAAAGAAAGCAACAAGCCTATCCGAGAATTGCATACCTAAATCAAGTAGGGCAATAGCAGCAGTAGAGTCCAATGAGCACCCCAGGATAACAGCAAACTCCTTAATCATAGGACACAACTCCTAGCTATTAAACTTGAAGGCATTCTCTTTTGAGCTCCAGAACATTGTAGTAGCATGAAATAAATTGTCATTTATCTTTAGATGTTGAAAGGATCTTAAGGGCTTGAGATGAAAAGGTCGAAGCCTATTCCAATCATCACCATTAAGGCTCTTGAGAAATTTCTTCATCAATTGGAGAGAAGCTTGAGTCATGATGAGAATGGAGAGAAAGGGATAGTGAAATTGGTTCTTTTGTGAGCCTTTTATAAAGAGAGAAGTTGAATTTGGATGGGATTGGGCTTCCTCTACTGGATAGAGATAATGGATGATAAATAATAAGGATAAATGGATAGAGATAGAGGATAAATAGCATAATTATCTCATTATTATTATCCTAATTATATAATTATCTTTATTATCTAAAATCTTTATCCATTTAGTTAAAGTCTAATTTAAGGTTAAATTAAGACACATACTAGTTCAACATAGTGTATACAAATAATATAGAATTCAGAACACAACAATATCATAGAAAAATCCGATAGCCTAAATTAGTCATCCTGAGCTCTAGAATCCAGCCATGGCCTCTATCCTCTGGTACAGTCATCGTAGTGAAAGATGTCCAAAAGTTTAATAGAGGAAGTCCTAGCATAGTAAGGATCAATGCCTGAACCTGCAAGCTGTCAGTGAAGCATCTCAATCTTGTGCTCCAGACCGCTTGAGTAGCTATATACACATAGAAAACACATAATGTGCATTTTATGTATAGCATGCATACAATTGCATCTTTATTGTACATATACTTACCCTCCAACTATCTGTAACCTTCATAGTGAATAACCTTTGAGATAAGGTGAGTCCATGTAAATAATCTGCCTGTGTCCGAGGGACCTATTTTGTAAATTTATTAACATTAGTGTCAATTGTATAGATTATGCGGGAAACAAGTTAGAAAAACTCACATGAGAGGCATATGTGGGAGAAAAGATAGAAAGCTAAGCATCACTAAAATGCATCTACTGCTTGACTGGAGTTTAAAGAGTAGGAGCCCAGTAGAACACGGACCTATCTGGAAGCGAGATATCACCAAGGGTAATGCTCGCAAAAGCACCATTGTGACTAGTCCCAACATGTTGAGTATGATGAACAGGACTAGGTCTGGGCTCAGGACTCTCAATATCAGGAACAACCTCAGTCTTTGGAGCAATCTCAGTCTCCTCATCCACATCAATAGAAGAGCGAACATCCTTAAACTGGAAAGAGAAGGATTGATTCATAGGTTCTAAAAGTAGAAGCTAAAATAATAGGAAATTACCTTATCATCGTCAATGGGAACATGCTCCAAGAGGCTCTCATGAATAAACTACTGATAATGTCAAGAATGCTCAAGAAAATCTAATGCAGCATATCCCTGTAGTGCATCCCTCAGCTCAGAACCTATAAGATGCGAGCTGCGGAGCATAGAGGAAGAGACATCAGATGGAATGCGACATCGAGAAGGGCCGGAAGACTAGTGATACACTCACTCCCCTAAATACCACATCAAACAACCATAACCAAAGAGCAGGAACCTCATAGGCTTAAGGCAAACTATAACTGCCATGAAATCATATCGTTGGATGTCCTCAGCACCCTCCAACCAATCAGAGTTTATTTGCAATTTATGTAAATTAAGTCTAATCTCTATTAAACTATAACATACTAATGATTTTATTTTTTCTTACCAAGCGCCACTCAATAGTGTTCAGCTGATCACGATATGTCTGCAAAGTATTTATGTTGCTAGCAAGGTGGGAAGAACCCTATCTTATTAATAGAGGAAAGGTCTTATCAAAACTGATAGCATCAAAACCTCAAATCAGCCTGATCTCTATGCTCCAGATCTAGAAGAAAGAGAACATATCAGAGAAAGGCAAAGAAAAGTAAGACTATAAAGATCAAAGGAAGGAGAACATACATGCAAGATGTGCCAAAAGCCATACATTATGATAGCACCTCTACAGAAAGTGTCCAGTCTGTAGTAAATATAAGTGAGTGTAGCAGATCCCCAATCTAATGTGGCAACTCAATCCAAGTCATGAAGAGGACCAAGTAGAGGAATACTGACCTCATGACTAGTCTCATAAAAGAGGGTCGTGCCTAACAATATCAAAAAGAAACACCTCACCTTATGGACAATCTAACGAGAAGTAGAAGTGGGAAGGCATCTGAATCCCTCAACTAAGGATGAAAGAAGAACATTCTTTTGATTCTTCCACGCTGGAGCGAACCTGATCAAATCTCATATGTATTGACTCTGTGCATGATCTGGAAGACTACAATAGCTGACATTAAATGAAACTAAAGATCCTCTAAACGTAATCCTGATGATAGTAGAGAAACTCATAAGTGAAACAGTCAGCTCACCCACACGAGTATGAAAAGTGTAGGTAGTATCCATCCATCGTTTGATCAAAGCAAACAAAGAGTAACGGTCATACTGGCCTCGAATAGTCAGAAGTGCAACGTTGAAATGCCTAAATTTGGAGGCCCAAATTAGACGTGTCACCTACTTTGGTAGTCCATGAAATAATTCCCGAGCTAGATTGAAATAGCCCATGAACTTCATCGAACGCTAGTTCAATTTCAAAATAATAATTAATTAATTGAAAGATTAATTAATTAATCAAATAATTTAAATTGAATGATTTGATTAGTTAATTAATTAATTAATTAATTGACCCTAAAATTTTTTTTGTGAAATGCTAATCGGCAATCTAGAATGCCGATCAGCATTCTACTATGCCTATCGGCATTAGCTGGGCTAATTAGAAATCTGGAATTCTAGACATTTGATTTTTCATATAGACAACCTAGGAGCTAAATTTCACATTTTCAAAGTTTAATTTCAATTTTATCATGCATTTTTATATTAATTTCTGACTAATATACATGTCAATCTCTACTTTGAAACTAATTCTGATTACTAATTGTACAGGTGATATTTTTGCAGAAATAAATAGAAGTAGGAAAATTTACCTCATTACCCACATCTTTGTAACTGTGGGTATGTAAATGAGTTAAAGGAAAGATAGTTGAGTCTTCTTGAAGTCCAAGATCATTCTGAGGAAAATGAGGAGGCAGAATCCTCTGACATTCTGAAGTCTTAACTCTCTCATGTTGTCTATATGATGAGGAGGCCATAGGATCAGATGGATTGCAAATCAAACATCAAATGATGAAGAAATCAAGGAAAGAAAATCAATGAAAAGAGAGAAAATGAAAGGAAAGGAAAATGAAGAAAGGAGATAATGGAATGTTACATGCAAAAAATGAAAGTATATAGAAAGTAAAAAATATCCACTTTGGTCCTTATACATGGATCCAAGTTCTTTCATTGCAATTTGGTCCATAATTGCATTCTAATTAGGAACATGTTCCTAATTAAATGATGGCATTCATCAAATTAATAATTCATTGAATTATTAAAACAACATAATCAATCTGTGATTTTGAATTTTCTATCAAGTACAGAATACATAACAAGATTACAAAATTCATTTTTTTCATTTTACATGCATCATTTCAATCAAAGGATTCATATGTTGCATAGTAGTTATGATATGAATTTCAAATGATTATGTTATGTGCTGCATAGTAGTCATAACCTTCATTATGTTATGTACTACATAGCAGTTATGACATAAATGTTCAAATTCATCAGTGCTGGACATTCCACAGGAACTATAGCAGATTTTCAATTCAACTTCACTAGATGTCTCATAGGGAATATAGTGTACATCGTTAGATGTCCCACAGGGAATATAACAAAATTCATCAGTGCTAGATGTTCCACAGGAACTATAGCAGATTTTCAATTCAACTGCACTAGACGTCCCATAGGGAATATAATGTACATCATTAGACGTACCACAGGGAATATAACAAAATTCATCAGTGCTAGATGTTCCACAGGAACTATAGCAAGCTTTCAATTTATCATCACTAGACGTCCCAGAGGGAATATAGTATGCATCATTAGACGTCATACAGGGAATATAACAAAATTCATCATTGCTAGGCGTTCCACAGGAACTATAGTAAGTTTTCAATTTATCATCGTTAAACGTCCTATAGGGAATATAGCGAAACTCATTTGCACAAAGTCCACTAGACGTTCACTAGAAAATATAGTAAGACTTGTCAAACATTACACCTTGCTCATCAATTTGGGCATCAATCTATCATTTAGGATACAATCAAGTCTCCTCATTCCTTTCTCTCGAAATTGTGTGCTTTTATTGCTTTACTGTAATTTTTCAAGCAAACAGCGAAATGGGGGCCAACTGTAAGCACCCAATTTTGGGATGAAATTATGCATAATTGTGACGTAAGCCCCAATGATGAAATTGATTCAAAAATTAAACTTGGTTGTCAATTTTTTGGACTCTATGGACTAAATTGCAACATTTTTTAAGATTTGATTATAAAGAAGTCAATTTTTAGGGTCTTTTGGTAATTAAAAGTTAAAAAAAAATTAAGGAATAGCATTTGTGTAATGCTGATCGGCATTACACAATGTCAACCAACATTGTGTAATGCCGACTGGTATTATACAATGTCGATCGGCATTGCACAATGCCGACACATTAAAAAGTCCTATTTTTTAATTTTTTTGTGTTTTTTATTTTTTATTGATTTTTTAGTGTTTTGATTGGTTGAAAATTTAATTTTATTATTATTTTTATCTAAAAAAGGTTTTGACGCATTCAAAACGCGTAAATAACTTTCAAAAATCAAAATTCTTATTAGTTTGTTTTGGAAGAGATGACCATTCCTACAATTTTGGGATGTCAGTACGTGCAGACACTACTTTAAAAAGCAAAGAGTCTACATGCATGCGGAAGAGACTCACATAGATTAATGAACTAAGAGAAAATCATACACACACAGACTGAGGAAAAAAAGAAAAAAGAAAAAAAGAAATAGAGAGACTACGAAAGAGAGAAGAGAGAAAAAAACCCTATTGCATAAAAGAAACTATAAAATCAAAACATTATTGATAACACCCACAGTCCAAACTTTGATTTCTTCTATTATTTCAAAACCCTAATTTTTACAGTTCATTTAATGAGCACGATCCACCATTTTTTAGTTCCAGTCCAAAATCAACAGTACTTCAATTTTCAACAGTGAAAATCCTAGTTTGAGGGGCCAAAAAGGACATTTGCACAACATCTAAAATCATCAGTGTTCTTTTCTATTCTTTTCTTTTTATGATTCTTATTTTGTTATTGTTTTTATTATTCAATTTCACTACTAATTTTATTATTTTTGTGTTTTTGTTTTGATGTGCGAATGTGGATTGAGGAGGATACTGCCTGTGTTTAGATGAACAGAAGGTCCATGGAATGCCATGGAAAACCCTATGTTGTTTTCCAATAGAACTTAGGATTTTTATCTTTATTTTGCATTTTGGTATCTTGTGTAGTTATTTTAATTAATGGGTGTATAATTGTTTAATTTTAATTTTTGTACGTAGTTTGTAATAGCCCTAATAGTGGGAATATCGAAAGATTTAATTTTCTGCATTTAAAATCAATTAGTAATTAGGTTTAATTGGGTAAAAATCAATTAAACTCAATGGTGGCAATGGCTTAATTTAGGGTTTGCATGTAATTGATTTAGGGTTTCTAGAAAATCACTAAAATGTTTGTTTGATCCTTTTTTATGTTTTATTTATTTTGGGTTATGGTTTTGGGTTTTTATATTATTTTAGGCCCCAAGCGCACGCTTAGGTCCAACTCACTTTAAATAGGCTTAAAAATGGTTTAGGGCTTTAAATAATTAAAATCAATTTAGGCCCATTAGGTTAATTAGATTTTAGGCCCACTTAGTTAAAACTTGTTTAGGTTTAGCTTAGCCCGCTTAATTTCATTTCTTTTAAAATAAATAGACCTAGGCCCACATTTCACTTAAAATAAACCCAAGTTAGGCTTAGGCCCGTTAATTTAACTTTCCTTTAAAATTAAATAGACTTAAGCCCATTTTTTAGACAAAGTAAAGGAAAGATATATAGGCTCACTAATTAATAAAAATGTAGGCCCACCTTTAGTCCATTTCTCACTTGTAAATAAAAAATGTAAATTTAGCCAAATTTTTAAATAAAATTAACATAGTTTAGACTTAGGGACAATAAGATCTTGAGTCCATTTTTATGTGTAATTTTATTGACTAGATTCCTAAGGTTAGATGGATGTCAAATAGGGTTTAAATAAAATTGCATGTAATTAGAGGATGAAATAATCATTTATAAAATTATTCTAAATGAACGTGAGACTAAGAGAAGTTAGTATTCCATTCTCAGAATCTCCTGGTTGTGGTGCTAACTTTCTTTTAGAGAATCGAGTACCACCAATCAAATTGTCCTAGTTATTACCTTAGGTGGTGACTCCTCTTCACCATGCTATGACTTTGTGACATTGTAGTACATTCTTTAAGATCCTAAGCCTAAACAGTGTCGCGGTTGCTAACATCTTGGACGCACGCTTAACCCCACCATCTATAGAGACCTAACTTTGTGAAAAAAATGGAAATTGATTTTGACAAAGCCAACTTTGGAAAAAAGTCTAAAAGGCTTCAAAATCACTAAAAGTGGTCCTAAAATAGTCCAAAACAACCCAAGGAATAACTCGCGTTGCTTAGAAGTGCACATGTAGCCACTAATAGCCCTAGGTGTCACGTGTTAAAATTGAGGCCGAATTAGACAAAATGAACTTTGTAAACCTATCTGAACGGCCTAAAAACCATAGAAATCAACATTCGAATAGCTCAGAAGAGCCTTAAATTGCTCACACATCACATAAAAGTGTGTGTGACCATGCCTGAGCACATATGGCCATGCACCAAGTGCGCAATCATGCACACTTTGTATGGTCACATGCTCTATCCTAGGGACACACACATAACCATGCTCACACCCCCCTCCCTCAAATTTTTCACTATAAATAGGGGTGTCCACAACTCATTTTAAGGGGGAGCAAGAGAAACACACACATACACTAAAAAATTTATCTATTTGAAGAGGCTAGAAACCCACTACCAAATATTTTTACCTCTCCCACAACATTTTTCTTAGGTTATTAGATCTCTTTTCCACCAAACATAGCCTCATCTTTGTCAAAACACACTTCAAAGGTATATAAACTAGTATCATTCTACATGTCATTTTGAACCTCTCAACAAGGAAAGCTTGATAGTCCCTCAAAGCTAAAGCTTTAAAACTCATACAAGGTCATTCAAATCTAAAGACCACACAATCATTTTAGCACATTTATTTTATCGCACTGCATTTTACTTTATTATCACCAACATTTGTGAAATTTATTGTGCTTGCATGATGAGATTAGCAATTTGCATGCTATATGAATAGTTTATGATTTATATTGCTCATCTCATATCATCATTCTACATCCACTAGTTTTGAAACATGAAATCATACCATGCATATCAATAACAAGAAAGGTTCACATTTTGGACTAGAGTCATCATGTTCCTAATCCAATGATGTAATTATGCATCACTTATATTGTCATCATGCATCATTATAGCATAATAATCATTGAAACACATGCATTATTATGTACATTTTGCTTACTCTTTCAAATGATTAAGTGTTCATTGCTTATCCCAAAATTCATATGATTGATCAAGCTATGTGCATTATTGTGTTAACCTTGCAGGTTTACTCTATCTAAGCTAGATTTACTTTTTTCTGATCTTTTTTTCCTTTTACATGTATTTTATTAGGAAAGCAATGTAATAATGATATTTCAGCTTGATTACCTCCCATTATCTGATGTATTGTGTGCTATATAAACTGTCATTACCAAAATTAGGGTGTTATGGTAGCTATACAATGAATATCATGTAATGTGAAATAGTCAAAAAGTATATGTGATCCTCCAAACCCAAAAATCTCTATTGGGGGAAAAACTCATTGGGTAGCAACTCCATAAAATAAAAAAAGTGTCTCATTGCTTTTGAGACCATTCATTTATCCCTATTTGGTAAAGTTGCCATGTCCCTTAGAAATACAAAATCCTAGATCTTGCCCTTCACTCATCTCGAAGTGAGGGAGGCAAAGGAAAAGATAAGGTTGCTTACAGTGACAACTCGACTAAGGACTTTTAAGTAAGAGAGATTGACTCAAAAATGACTATTTGTTATTATACAATAGTCAATCGTATAGAGCCCCTCACCACTGCATTTTCACTACACATCACATGTGCACCAATGGTCCCTAAACCTTTAATAATATTGAATGACATCACCATAATGATTCAATTCGAGTCACAGGGTGACGAAGATAGGTATTATCACCTTTAGTCTTTACTTGTGCATTTACTAGGCTCATTTGACTAGAGTCTGTAACCTAAGTCCTAAAGGGGGGGTGACCAAGTTATCAAAAGAATGCTATACTTAGTCTTTAACCTTAATCATATGGGGGCATTCTCGCTAAAGGTACCCTTAGCCTTTAACCTTGACACAGCCTATATAAATGGACTAGTAGTAACTTCCACTAGGATCCACCAAGCTTTGCATACTATCTTATCCTAATGATGTCCATTTCACTTGACATTTAGAAATGACATGAGTCTTCTAATGTCAATCATTCAATGGCGTCAAAATGTCAGTTTTTACCTCAACTTGAATAGTTTATGTAAAATAACGAATAACAACATCCCTAAATGATGGAACTTATAAGACATCATCCATTTATTCTGATTAGATTAAATGAATGGGTTAGGAATTCAATTAGATTATGGACCTTTATGTCAAAAAAATTAAACTATAAACTATTAAATGATACTTTTATGACTCTCGACAAACATGTCAAATATCGATACAAGGGGCAAGAACTTAAACTCCTTTTGATTGACCTTAGCCCTATGTTTACGGGTGCATATAGGCTCTAAACATTATTCCAAGCCCGTCAATTGACCCCCCCACATTGACATCATATGGATACCTCAAGTACATTTTGGTATCATTCCTCAGCTTACCTTTTAGTTTTAATTAACATAAATTGAAATAGTCTAGTTTTGTGAGTGGAACCATAGTCCCCTGATGACTATAAGTTCAAAACCCACCTAAGGAAGAGACTGAATGACCTCATGGAGAAATAGCATTGGAAGCGAGAGCTTGCTTATGATTGGTTTGTTCATTGTGCAGGAAAAACTAATCGCCTTTCTAGATTAATCATGTATGCATAGCACATATGTAGATAGCATACACAAACCAATGTTTCTTGTAGTAAAGTTCATATTTCATTATAGAATTTTGCATCCACTCCATCTATACATGCTCATCCTCTTCATTTGTAGGTATACGATATGCATCAATCATGTAGCTCACCTTAATAAATGTATAGGAATACAACATTTAAACATGAGTGACTAAGAAGATACTTCACATCAATAATTTAAAGATAGACTAAAAGAGGGGATTAAAAAATTGGTCACTGATGGTACCATAGCTGAAATCCTTTAAGCCCAAATCAAGACTAGAAATGCCCGAGATGGGAATAATACACCACTGAATAAAGCTTTCACAGTTATTCACCCTAAAGGTAGATAAGGCAAAGGGAATTCCTTGCACTCTAGTTCAAGCTTATAATGACAATGACTACTAGGATCTAAGAAATGCACCAAAAGTTGCAAAAATTGCTTACATGATAAAAGCCATAATCAGTAGGGGAGGTTAAATTATTGGCTAACATAATGGCTCAGTTGGAATTCACCTTTAAAGACAGCTCCAAAAATTTTACTAACTTGGCATTATTCAAAGATGAACCACTTATGAATGATTTTAAACTACCAAACTTTGCTAAGTTAAATGGAATTGAGGATCTAAAGGTTCATCTAAGGCAATATGCTACCTTTATGGCTGCTATAAAGCTTATAGAATCACATATTGTTCGATTATTCTTCACATCACTAGAGGAAGGACTAAGAGCATGGTTCTTTAACCTTGAAGATAAAATTAAAAATGATTGGTTATTTCTAACTTAGAAGTTCATTAAGCAATATAAATACAACATGTAGTTAGACATCAATCGTAGAGATCTTCAGACCATGAGACAAAAACCTGGTGAACCTTTCTTTGATAATATCACAAGTTGGCGGGGTAAGGCATTCAAAGTGAGGAGCCATCCTCTTGAAGATGAATAAATAGAATTGATAATCAAAGGAGCATTACCATTCTTCAGAAAGCAGATGATTTTTTCCTATTATCCCTACTTTAGAGCTCTCTATCAGGTCAAGATCATAATTAAAGATAAAGAGCCTTAGTAAGCTAGAAACACCTTCCACAATAATGCCTAAAGAAATATAAAAAATACCTTCACTCAAGCTACAAAAATAAACATGATCCAACCCAACACTCACAAACCACCATCCATTCATGCCATCAAACCATGAAGAAAGTTCTCAAGCTTCAAGCTCCCACTATCCAAATGATTCCAAAGACTTCAATAAAAGAACCTATTACAATCTCGAGAGCCTAAGCCTATTCCAAACCTACTACCTCCCTAGATTGACCAAAATCTATTATGCTACTTTTACCAGATGCCCGGTCACACCATTAATGTGTGTAGAACCCTAAAGAATGCAATCCAGGACCTTATTAACTTTGGATAAATTGATGCACTAGAAAAATGACCTAGCATCAAAACTAATCCTCTCCTAAATTATCGAAACATGCATCCTCCTACCATCAGTATGATCTCCTCTAACCTATTAGAAGCTCTTATTGAATAGTTAATCTAAAATATCCAAGAAACCCAAAATAAGCTCTAAAAAAATAAGAGAAAGAGCTTTTGATGATATTAAGAGATAAATTTTCAAGCCTTATTCTTGAACCTTATGACTCTAGTACAGCTCTCCCTATGAATGTTGAAGTGATTAATTACCCTTCCTCATAAGAAGCAGATATAGGTGACTATGAAGTATGAAATTTACTAGGTGAAACAATTGGAAAGTTTGACTATGAAGCTAAGTACATTGCACCTCCTACTACTCACATTCACTTAAAAGACATAGAACTCTCAGGATAGGGAAAGGAGTTTGATAATGAAGATAGGGTAGTCAATACTATTCAACTTTAGAATCTACAGGTCATAGGATTGATATATAGTATGACTCTAATGATCCTAAAATCATTGTCTGGGACCAAAATAGTAGTACAAATGCAAATGAGTAAACAGTTAAAAAGCCCTCACTAGTAGTCAATCATGTAAGCAAGTAGGTATATCAACCTCTTGAGAAAGAGAAAGATTCCCTAGAAGGAAAAGAAGTGGCAAGTGATGAAGCTTTAATCAAAGAGGAAGACATTATCCTTAAATAACTTAAGAAGACTCAGGCACAAGACAATATTTGGGGCCTGCTCATGGCCTCTAAGAAGCATAGAGATATCTTAGTTAGAGCATTAGATGAAGTAAAGATTGCCATTGATGCCTCACCTTATGAGATGATAGCCTCTTTAATAAAATCACCCTCCAATGTAATCATCATCTCAGATGAAGATGTTCCCCTTTGCACAACCACCCTCTCTTTATATAAGAGATTGTAAGGCCTAAGAAAACTTTGTGTATTATTATGGATGACGGATATGCTATTGATGTTTACCCCTTGAGGCTACTACATAAATTCATGATGAATGTTGAAAACCTACAAGAATCCAACATGTCATAGGAGCCTATGATGATTCAAAAGAGCCAGTCATTAGGACTTTCAATGTAGTAGTTACCGTGGGTGATATAGAATTAGTAATAGAATATATTATCTTGGACATTCCACTAATGTTTGCCCTGCTACTAGGAAGACTTAAATTCCACCCACTACGAGCCATACCCTCCGTTGTGCATTAAAATATCAAGTTCCTATTGGATGGAAAATTTGTTACCATCCCTATTGAAACAAACAACATTATAGCCTACCTGAATGTGGTCCCACTAGGATTTTAGGTTTTTTTTTAATCAATAACAATCATGTTGGTCCCAAAGTCACTACCATAATAAAGAAGATGCAATACTTACCTAGAACAAGATTAAGAGAAAGGTACATTTAGTCAAAGGTACATTTAGTCCATAAATGGACCTTTGAAGCTTGCATACCTTTTAGAATTCTCAGGATTGACAAAACCCTCTAGTTGTGTCATGCACACATCCTCAAGTAGGTTTCCATTAAGAAACACTATTTTGACATCCATTTTCCATATCTCATAATCATAGTATGTAGCTATAACAAGGAGAATTCGAATAGATTTTAGCATAGCAACTGGTGAAAATGTTTCATCATAGTCTATAGCATGTGTTTGTTTGAAACCCTTTGCAACCATTCTTGCCTTAATGGTATGCACATTACCATCTATGTCTGTTTTCTTTTTAAAAACCCATTTACATCCAATAGTTTTTAAGCCATCAGTTAGGTCAATCAACGTCCAAACTTGATTATCATACAGGGATTGCATTTTTTATTTCATGGCTTCTAGCCATTTCTTAGAGTCAAGACTATTTATGGCCTCTTGATAGGATGTAGGCTTACTTTGATCCACAATCAACACATTATTAACATCAATTATAAGAAATCCATATCTCATAGGGATTTGACATGTCCTACCAGACCTCCTTAGGCCTTCTCATACTTATTCAGGTTCAATAGTTACTTATTTATCCAGCTGCGATTCCATACTTGGTACAATGCTATTTTGTAGGTCTTGAATTTCTTTAATTTGGACTATGCTCCCACTAGATCCTTTGGAAATAAATTCTCTTTCAAAAAATACACCATTTTGAATAATAAACACTTTGTTCTCAAAAGCATTGGAGAAATAATATCCTTTTGTTTCTTTAAACAAGAAAGCATTAATCAAATTTAAGTGCTAGTTTATTTAAGATTTGACACTTCATATAAGCATCACATCTCCAAATCTTAAGAAAAGACAAACTAGGAGGTTTTCCAGTCCACATCTCATATGGTGTCTTTTCAATTGCCTTTGTTGGAACTCTATTCAAAATGAATGCAGTAATTTCTAAAGTATATCCCTAAAAAGAGATTGGAAGATTATATTGACTCATCATTAATCAAACTATATCCAATAACGTTTGATTTATCCATTCGGACACACCATTCCATTGTGGTGTACCTAGAGGAGTCAATTGTGAAATAATCCCACAATCTCTAAGATGCTCTACAAATTATTGGCTTAAATATTCACCACCTCGATCATATCTTAGTGTTTTAATATTTTTACCAAGTTGGTTTTGTACTTCATTCTTGAAAACTTTGAACTTTCCAAAAGATTTAGATTTATGTTTCATTAGATAGCATAGCAATATCTATTGAAATCATCTATGAAAGAGATGAAGTATTGGAAACCTCCTTTAGCAGTCCACATACATCTGAATGTATAAGGCCTAATAAATCATTAGCTCTCTCACCTTTTCCAGTAAAAGGCATTTTAGTCATTTTTCCTAGTAAACAAGATTCACATGTTTCAAATGATTCATAATCAAATGACTTCAAAAGCCCATTTTGGTAAAGCTTTGAAATGTGTTTCTCATTTATGTGGCTTAAACGACAATACTAGAGATAGATAGTGTTTAAATCATTAGATTTAAATTACTTTGTATCATTGTTATAGATTAACTTTTCATTAGTGTCTTTAACATTTAGAATATAAAGACTACTAGTGCATGGAGCAAATCCATAGAAAATGTTATCATGATAAATATTGCATTTATTATTCCTAATAATAAATTCAAAACCTTTTTTTCCAAATAAGAAATATAAATAATATTCCTACATATAATAGGCACATAATAACAATTTTCCAAATTTAAAACAAGTCCACTAGCCAAAGTTAACTTATAGGTCCTTACAGCTAAAGTAGCAACTCTTGCTCCATTACCAACTCATAAGTCCACTTTGCCTCTAGCCAATGGTCTACTCCTTTTTAGACCCTACACATTAGTACAAATGTGAGATCTTAATCCAGTATCTAACACCCAATAATCAAAAGTAGATAAATTAATTTCTATAACATGAATACCTGAAGAGGTAGTCGTATACCATTATTCTTGTTCAAATCATTCAAATATAGCTTGCAATTTCCTTTCCAATGACTTGTCTCATTGCAGAAAAAGCATAATCCCTCCATTGGTGGCTTTGCTTAGGGTTTAGCTCTGAACTTAGGCTTAGGCTTTAGGTTTGGCTTTTGAAAGTCTTTGGGAACCTTGCCCTTACCCTTGCCCTTTCTAACCTTTTTTATACCCTTTTCGTTATTGACCATTAGAATATCCTTGGTGGAATTCTTGATGTTCTTTTCAGTAGTTTTAAGCATCCCATGCAACTATGAAATAGTTTTGTCCATACTATGCACAATGAAATTCATGATGAAACCATTATAAGATTCAGGTAAAGATTAGAGAATGATATCAATAGCCAATTCTTGTTTAATCTTGAGACCAAGCTTGTCCAAGTGTTCAAGATGACCCTTTATCTTGAGAACAAGAGGACAAATAAAGCTGCTAACAGTCAACTTGTAGGAGAGCAATGCCCTAATGGTATTGAACCTTTTGATTCTAGCTTTCTCTTATAACATTTCCTTAAGATGGCCTATTATATTATAAGCCTCCATTTCCATAAGAAACTCCATGCATCCAAGCATGAGACAAGTGACATCAACTGAATCATTGAGATGCTTACTATAAGCATCCTTTTGTGCTCTAGGACCATTAGCAGCTAGTTCCTCTAGGTTGGGTTGATAAAGGATATATTCCTTTCTTTCATGCCTAAGAAAAATTCTTAGGTTTCTATACCAGTCAAGAAAGTTAGTCCTATTTAATTTATCCTTCTTAAGAATCAATCGTAGTGACATGGTAGGTGAAATGTTTGATGTCATTATCTACAACAAATATATATATAGTACATTCATTTTTATTATGAAAGAGGTATAAGAAAACTCCCATTAAATTTTCATAAATTATAAAACCCTCAAAATAATTTCAACAATTGAAATTTCTTAATGGGCCAAGATCCATATTTCACCCTACTTCATGTAAGCTTTGGCTTATCACTTAAAGTATGGCTATTTAGGTAGGTAACACATTACCAATTACATCTCATGTAATTCTTGGATAATTATAGGATATCACATGTACTGACATATCCTATCAAATGCCCTAGTTCCAAAACCATTTTGATAACCTAGTTAAGTCTAACCAACTCAAACATATGGATATCACTATTATCCATCTTATATTATTTAGATGGCTTTATACATAATGCTTTGGCATAACCTATATATAGAAATCCATATCTTGGTAAGTGTTGATTAATGGGAGACATTTTAATGACTTAAATATTAAATGAGGGTTTAGTTAATTTTTATCTTATTTAGTTATTGTTATATTTCACCACATACATGGCATCACATGCATAACATAATAACATAATAAGATAAATGTGATATAGCATGACCCATAACTAAGTTGATCTTTATAAGCCAATATGAAGATCAAAGGTCAAACCTAGGTGATAGTGCTAATACATATTTATCCTTTAAATTAGATCTCCATCTTCTACCATGGATCTCCTCCTTAGGCTCCTACCTTGGATCTCTATCATGGGCCTCTAACTTGAATTTGCATCTTAGGTCTTGATTTTACATTATATGTCATAATTAAAACTATTATATTACTATCTAATAAAATAAAATAATTACAACAAATAAAACGAGTCACAAGCCATATTTAAAAATTACAACCCAATAAAATAAAATCCAATCACATTGGTTCAAGGGGCATGCTATGCACTATGCATTTAACAATAAACACATATTCCAAAATAATTCAATTTACAAATTAATTAAATTATTATGTTAAAAAATAAAATGCATGATGAGTCCATTTGGGTTCAAGGGGCAGTACCCCTATTAGGGTCCAAGGGGCAGTACCCCCAAAGGTAAATGATTTACCTTAACTCTTTGAATGAGTTGTTGCCAAAACCATAAAGCGGTAATAATTTTCATAATCAAATTACTGTCTAATTGATTTGTTCAAAACATATCTTTTTTTATGTTTAACATTTAAACAGCCGCCACCATTAACCCTAATTTATTCGTAAATCATATTATAGAATAATCAATCTATTCCAAATAGATTTATTCTATATAATCTGTTTAACACTTAAACAAAAAAAATTCATGTTTCAACATTAAATAGAAATCGAATTTGTTGTTTAAATAGAATACTTATTTTGATGTCTTAAAACAATATACATAACACATAAAATCATAATTTTGTTCATTGTTTAATAATATTAAATGATTATATACATTAATCAAATTAATGTTTAATGCTAATTTCATATAGATTGTAATTAATTGTCACAAAATAAAAAATGTTTGGATAAAATTTTTGAAAACTCATTTTCAAAAATGAATCACTCAAACACTTATACATACAGAATCAAATTAATCCAATTACAAGTGGCTCTAATACAACTGTTAGGTTTTAAGATTACATACATAGTGGAAAAATAAAATATGAATCACAAACCCGAACCTGGATCCAAGTAACTCAATTAATTGATTAAATCTATAGTTTTTATTTTCTTACCACAAACGCAGAAGAGGCAAGAAATCTAAAAGTAAGAGAGGAGGTTCACTCCAGTGACACCCTACCTCAAGCTTTTAATTTAGTAGTTCAGATTTGAGATGTCAATCTATCCTCCATAAGTTTCCACATAAATATCCCTTGATTTTAAAAATGAATATTTGTGTGCTAGCACCTTCTCTTAATTTCTCACAAATCAAGAATTAAAAAGAACTGTGTTTTATTTTATAAAAGAGAGAAAATGAATTTGGTGGTAGAATAATAAGAGTGTCTAAAACCCTAGAGAATATAACATATTTATAGACATTTAAGTTAGGGTTTCACTTACCAAACCTTTAGGTAATTTCTCATTTATTCTTATTATGATTTTATTTAAAATTAAATCAGAAATAATATTCTATTTATTTAAGATAACCTTTACCTTAAATAAATAAATATTTTATTTATTTATTTCCACAGAGCTTATTTGGGCTTATTAAACCCATATTTGTTTTGACTTGTTCAAAGTGTGTGACCTTGTAGGTTTACATGACATTGGCAATGGGCCTTAAATCTTTATTTAGGTCTACAAGTCATAAGTGGCCTCTAGCAAGACATTATGACTACCCAAGTTATGTGAAGTCAATAATATGACATAACCTAATATACAATGAATATTCTAGTCCCTTTGTCACATGATATCTTAATTGAATATAAGGCATAAATTATGTCATCCTTATACAATTCAATCATATAATTTATTGATTCCAAGTAGATAAGAATGATAACTCTTTATCAATTTAATTTAGCATGGTCATGCATTTTCCTCAATCTATCTTATCAGTGGACTCATAGATATCTTACTTATATTAAATGAGGGACAAATTCCCTCTCAATCACTCACATTTCTCACATAACTCATTTTATACCCAACAACAACCTATTTTATCATTTGGTTAAAGATAATGTAAGCTTATGTCAAAATATAAAATAGTTATGTAGAAATCCATGGTGATTTTGAGGTTAAAGGACTAAGCCAATATTATTGTGATGAGAATTACTTATGACAATTATCTATGTATTATTCTCATGATGGGTCAATCCAGCACTTTATTTCTAAAATAAGTACCTATGAGTTGACTTAATATCTCATTTTCATGATTAGTAAAACATAATCATCAATCAACACCATACTAGCCATAATACATTGTTATGACTAAGGATAATTTGCATAGAACTCATATTTAATCTAAGGGTTTTACTATCAAGTCACATACTTGATGACCTTATTAAGAATTGACTATTCAATGCAATTATCATAACACAAAATGATAATGAAAAATGCCTCTTTATTAAATAAAATGATAAAGTCAAAACATGATCATACATGGTTGACCTAGTGCATTAGAAAACAACCTTGGAATAGCGTGAAAGAGCCTTAAATTGCACATGCATCATGTGAAAGTGCGTGTGACCATCCACTAAGCATGTAGTCATGATCACTTCCATGGCCACATGCTTCATCCTAAGGACACACATATGACAATATACACATCCCCCTTCCTTAAAATTTTCACTATAAATAGGGGTCTCCACACCTCATTTTAGGGGGGAGCAAGAGAAACACACATAAACACTTAAAAATCTATTTATGCTGGAAGCCTACTTCTAGATAGTTTTAGCTCTCCCACTGCATTTTCTTAGGTTATTAGATCTCCTTTCCACTAAACCTAGCCTCATCTTTATCAAAGCACGCTTCAAAGATATATAAACTAGTATCATTCTACACATCATTTTAAACATCCTGACAAGGAAAGATTGAAAATCCTCAAAGCTAAAGCTTTAAAACTCACACAAGCTCAGTTGAATTTGAGGACCACACAATCATTTTAGTAAATTTATTTTATCGCACTACATTTTACTTTATTATTACCAACATTTATGAAATTTATTAGGCTTGCATGATAAGGCTGGCAATTTGCATGCTATATGAATAATTTATGCTTTATGTTGCTCATCTCATATCATCAATTTTCATCCACTAGTTTCAAAACATGAAATCAAACTGTGCATATCAATAATAATAAAGGTTCACATTCTGCATTTTGATTGCCTCACCCATGTTTTCTTGGGTTAATTACCAATTTATGGTGAAAAATGAAATTATTTTCTAATTTATGGTACTTTTGAAAGTATTTCCATTTTTGTGGTACTTTTTTCTGAAAAAAATTTCATTTCACCAGTAAAAAAAGTGAAATGAGATGAGAAAAATTTTGACTATAGTCTTCTTACAATTAGTAAAGGTGAAATGGTGAAAAAAAAAGTTGTACGCATTTTACCAATACCAAAGGAAAAATGTTATTGTTATAGGAGAGAGAAAATTTTTTTATTCCTCTTGCATAAAAAAAAGCTTGCACAAAAAATCACAATTTTGTCATAGATTAATAAGATAAGACATCAAACAGGGATTGCACTTTTTTTTTTTTTACTGGGAAGCACAAGCATTTCACTTATGGGAGAAGTGAAATGCATATGTACTAACGGCAAAATGTATATGCATTTCACCTCTTATAGTGACGAAATGCCTCATTTCACACACTATGAGGCAAAAATGGCCTCATCTCCGCATGGTCGCCCTCTCCTATTAGAAGTAGGGATTCTTCATCAAAGATTTGTTTGTGTGTATTTTTGATAAAGATTCATGCATTTCGCCTATCTAACTATTGAAATGTTTGATATCAGTAACTTTATCAAGACACATCAATAAAGAAGTTGATAATATAATTAACTAATTAGCAAAGGAGATTGCTGTTATGAATAATCGTCTTGACAAATATCATATGTCCAATGACACATTTATACAATAATCTTAGTTAGAAACATAATGTAGTTTCAATGCTTTATATACTAAAGGGTATAGAAGATTATAGTGATAGTGACACTAACTTTGTAAAATACCTTCCTTCATGTTTACCAAAATGTTGTTAATAAAATATATAAGAGGTGAAATTATTTATGAAATGAATGTTTGAACATGTTTGCCTATATTAGTTGAGAATAAGAAAATATTTTATAAGTACAGTGTCTTGAGTTTATTCTCCAAGAGATATATTCAGGGCCACTGGACATCATTAGGCTCTAGATGATGATTTTTCATATCCAATTAATCTAGGACAATATAATAGTCATGTAGTTTTAGTGAAAATGATTGAAGAATGGGAATATTGTATACAACAATCTAAAGCACTTTGAGAAGAAGCTAAAGAACTTCATTTGCATTTACCTAAAGCACGAGCAATTGAAATGAGATGATGTGATATGGAATCAATTCAAAATTCTTTATATTATATTAGGGAGGAGAATAATCATATCATGATACATATTAATAGAGCATTCTTTAAACGATGAACTCAAAAGTTATTAAAAGATGGCGATTAATGACAAGCTAGAATGTATAATTCATTAGTACACTCCATTAAATGTACCTCAAATATTAAAACATCAAATAAGGAAACATAACATAATAAATTACATCAAACCATTTAATCTTCATAAGAAATTTCATAGTCATAAATATATGCGAGATTATTAAGAACATTATTCACCTTTATCAGTGTAAGTGTCCTGCCCATTGTAGTTACTTGATTGTTAGCAAACTTTAATATATAATACCTTACTCATCTTAAAAACATCATATTATTATCCTCTCTAATTCTTTTAACTTCAACTTCATATTCAAATTGATTTTTTATTTGCATTGATAACGCTAAATGACTGACTATAGGTGCTCTAAATTCACATAGTTGTTCAACAACAATCTCAACTTCATTTACTCGAAATGCCCATTCATGCTATAGCCATATTCTACCTCGAAAACTATGTGAAGAACTAGTTGCCATCTATTGATAAAAAAAAGTATGTGTTTGTGTATGTGTGTGTGAATGGAGTTTCATTATAAAGCAATTAGGTTCAATATATTTTATAGTACTAAAATACAACTCAATGACAGCTCATAGGCATGTTAAGCTACAACTCAATGTTGTCAAAATAATATAAATTTTTTTTATTTCATGACATGTGATGCCTGTAATAATGCTTGTCATTACATTCACATATGAGTTGGTTATGTTTGCACATATAATTTTTGAAATATATATTTATGAGAAGTCACTATTAAATAACATGTATATTAGTTGTGTTAAAGTTTTTTGCATTTGTTAAATATTTTGACAAATAAATAATTTCTCTATATTTTGGTAGGTATAGAGCAAAATTTGTTGCCACATGATTACATTCAGGTAGGGCCTAATGTGCCATCATTACTCCATCTACAAAATGAACATAGATCTGAGGCTATATGACATGATGAGGTATCAATATTATATACATTTTTTGGCAAAAATAGTAAGGGATTAGATAATTAGCAAAATATTTTATCATTATTAATTGTAAACATTACATTTGCAGTTAGAATAACTGACCATAATATATCGATGAGTTATCAAACCAATAACACATATAGAAACATAAGTCCTAAAAATAGAGGGCTTATTATAAGAAGCTAGATTCCTCAGAGTTATAAAATTTGCCAAATAAAATTTGATCATCACCTTATTTTGGCTTTAGTAGAGCAATGAAGACTATAGACACATACTTTCCATCTTCCTAATGGAGAGTGCATGATTATGCTCCAGGATGTTGCTATATTGATGGGATTATTGATCGATGGTCATCCTATTATTACTAGAGTTCATCCTAATTACCTAAAGTTACGCAAATCACATTTTGGTACTTCACTAGAACCACTAGAAATCTATTACTCGCTAGTTCACAGTTCTTGGCTTAAAGAGCACTTCACAGAATTGCCTAAACAAGCTGATTAGATAACATTGCATAGGCATACATGTGCCTACATTTTATAACTGTGTCCATTGGTTTCATTCTCTATAGTAGCCACAAGCAAAGTTATCTTGTAATTCCTTCAATTTTTAGAAATTGTTGACTTAATAGGCCATTATAGTTAGGGATCTGCATATTTGGCTTTCTTGTCTAAAGAGCTTTGTAATGCATCGAGTATACCAGTAGTGATATAGGTGAGCGGCCCACTCTTTCTCCTTCAAATATGGGCTTGGGAGTGCTTTGCTGTTCTTGCTCTCACACTGTGTGACCGGTCAATTCCTATAGATGCACCTTTGGGACATAGGTATATTTCAATAATTTTTTAATTACAGTTACAATATTATATTACTGATATATAAATACAATTATTTTAGATGGAGTAAACCACATGGGATTACATCGATTCCCACACATGTTATTACAGACATTCGACTTAGACTTGATAATGCAAGTCAAGATAAGGTAGAACTTTCACCACATTAATAGGAAGTTTATTATTCATTATGTATCATCATTATACTACACAATGATGAGAGCATAGCCTAGTAAGGGTTATTAAAAAAGTACGTCTTCATGTAAAAAAAATTATCTATAAAAATAATGTTGTATTTTTTTTACTTTATTACATAATTTATAATTATTTTAACAAAATAAATTATTTGCACATATTATTTGGGAGCCATAAATTGAGGATGTCATTCAACAACTGCCTACTTATTACTTACATGGTCGAGACATATGGCGTGCACTAGTACCCCTCATTTACATCCACATTATTGAATGACACTATCCTAGTAGGGTGTTACACTAATTTGGATGTGTTTAACCCATTCCTCATCCTCCTTTCCACTTTGATGCATTGCATCACTATAATTTACAGGATTATGACATAGATTAGGCAGACAAACATGCCCATTGGATCTTACTTTGGGAGTGTTGAGCTCATAGTGTTGTGGTTTGGCAAGCGTCACATGGATCCATACATTACCATTGCCAGTAGTTGGATTGGTTCTGTTCAGTGACACATCAATGGATCTCACCCAGTAGTGTTCACTTTAGGTGTGGCGATAAGATATTATATTTCATTTTTTTAATTACTTTGTAAAATCATTTATTTAAATTTTTAATATTTTTCCAATGTGTAGGCTGATTCTATTAAGCATATCATATTGAATCACGATTTTTCTAAAGCTAATCATATTGCCAATAGTATCGAATTTGCAATTAATGATTTAAGGTGAAGAGTTGCCAATAATATGCATTGCCCCAACATGTACTAAAGCCTGCCCTCTTCCAGAACACTTGATCGATTTTGGGGCTGTTGATGCAGAGATAATGTTATGTCATCAGCAACATGCATGCCAATAAGCTACAGCTCGAAGACCCCCTCCTACAAGTGATGCATGTATTCGCATTCCTCAGCTATGCTTTGTTCATACTAAGTCCACCTTTATAGCTTCCACCCAAGACATCAACATATCATCTACATTAGTATTAGCAGTTGGTCCATCAGGTACTTCATTAATTCTTTGGCCTTAGTATGCCTTCACTCATCCATATGGTCCATTTTTTCATGCTTCAAATCTCCCTCCTCCTACCTAATTACCTTTTTCTTTTCCATTGTTTCCCTTTTATCACACCATACTCCCTATCCTACCTCACAATTCTCATACTTCAATCTCAATTAACTTTTATTTACTTTTATTTTGAATTTATCACAAATGGCTTCGGAAATGCAAACTCATAAATTTCCATCAATTCCTTCTTCTTCCACCCAAAATTATCTTTCCTCATTTAGCACCCCTTAACCTCATGAAGTGCCTACTCCCTCATATCACATGCCTCCAGCTGATTTAAATTTATACGCGCCTTGTGACACTAAAGTTGTTGATGATGATGATGATGGTGGTGATTTTCAGAGTGGTGGGTCTTAGTTCATGGATATGAGCAGTGGACGGGCTAATCATCGTAGATATTAAGCGTTATGCTCTAAAATTCGCATGCATTCGACCCTGTGACATATAAAAAATTGTAATGCCTTTTAATGCAACTTGATTCTCATAAATATTGTCTAGCTATTGATATTTCACTTAAATTAATCCACGCTTACCATATGCACAATATTTATTAAAGATTTATATTTTTTTTTTTCACTTACGATTTGTGTGTTTATAATTTTTTGAATTTTATTTGTAATTTGGATTAGCAAAGACATTTCTAATTTGAAATCTATCTTTAAGTTTAGATTTATAAACACACAATTTTAATTAACTATTTATAATAAATTAATTATTAATAATTATTTTTTTTATTTTTAATTAACTACATCCATATATTCTACACTCTTATTATTTTTCACAAATATTAATAATAACTTTTGAATATATTTTAATATTTTCACCTGTGTAATCATTTTTTTGTTTACTTACAATTACCTATATTATATAAAACATTTTAATGAAATACACTAAAAAAAAATATCATCATCATCATCATCATTTCACAATAATTAGTGACTAACTACTAAATTAGAAAAAACATAATCATAAATAAATAATTATTTAATAATTACAATATTATAAAAATTAACATAATCATTATTTCATTATTGGGACATGATCAAATCAGTGTGTAAGTGAGACAAAATTCATGTGCATTTTGCCTATATTAGTGGCAAAATGCATGAAAAATTGTAAGAAACAAAATTTCTATAATTTTGCGATTCATATTGGCAAAATGTACGTATGCATTTCACCAGTGACATTGGCGATTTGGACAGATTCTCATTCTTTCTGTTCCACCTCAGCTTAAAAATACTACAAAATAGAAAAAGTTTTTAAAATTTACTATAAAAATGAAAAATACTTCTAAAACCATCATAAATTAAAAAATAATTTCATTTTTCACCAGGTAATTAACCTGCTTTCTTCGCCTTTTCACATAAGTCTTCAACAAAATAAAACGTGACTTTTATATATAAATAAATATGTGCGCATGTAAAAATCATTAGTTAATCATTCCATTTCTAGTCAAATTTTACTGTAGCAAGAGCCATTAATGTTTGAAATTCGTGTTGGACACGGTCAACCTTCCTTGCGTATGTATGTTTTCTTGTGGCGTCGAGAATTTTCTAGTCTTCTAGTACATTTTGAACTTCTCTTTCACTAGACAAGTTAGTTGCTACAAAAGTAATCATTTTTTATATTGGTCAGAAATGACGTCTGAAAATCTTCCCACGGTTAAAAAAAAATTAACGTATATATATAGAACGTGAACAAATATTGCAACAATACCCGTATCGTTAAATCTGAAACGCATATCTTAAAAAGGAGAGATCTATAAGAGAGATCAGATATAAACGCAAATTATGGAAGATGTGGTGATTGTTGGAGGAGGAATAGCAGGGCTTGCGACTGCAGTGGCATTGAAGACAGTTGGTATTCGATCTGTGGTGTTGGAGAAATCAGATGGGTTACGGACCACTGGTGCTGCCTTAACCCTCTTTCCAAATGCTTGGCTAGCTCTCGATGCTCTTGGCGTTTCTCATAAACTCACTTCCCTTTACTCTCCTATCTTAGGGTATCTACATATCGCTACGTTAAAAGCGCGAATGGTTTTTATTTACTTTCTTGATGAATTTATCGTTAAATTAGTTTTTGTTTGTTATAAATTGTCAGGGGTTCTGTAACTGATGTGTCCACTGGAGCTGTTCAAGAGGTTTCATTCGCTGGGAATGACGGGTGAACTTCTTAAATTCATACCCGGTTATCATTTTTGCTTTCATTAATTTGTTCTTATTAAATTAGTGATTTCATTAACTTCGATCAATTTTTATGTTGTGAATAGGCCTAGATCAATTCATCGGAGAGCTCTATTAGAGGCTCTAGCACAAGAATTGCCAGCTGGCGCTATTCGATTTTCATCCAAGATTGCTTCTATTGAAACCGATGAACATGGAGACGTTGTTTTATGTTTTGATGATGGAACTACTATCAAGTCAAAGGTATTGATTTGTTTGTTACGTCTGTATACATACACATAGCACTCCATGCCCAAAAATATATACATATACAAAGGACTCCTTTTTTTGTTTTTGAACAACACATACACTCCTATTTTGATGCGATTTTTTTTTAAATATCATTGTAGGTTTTGGTAGGGTGCGATGGGGTGCACTCTGTGGTTGCAAAGTGGCTAGGACTCGCTGCACCAATACAATCAGGTCGATCAGGTGTGCGTGGGTTGGCTGTTTACCCACAAGGCCATGGATTTAAGCAAGAAGTTCATCAATTTGTGGACGTTGGCAAAAGGGCTGGTTTTGTCCCTCTTAATGACAAAGAGCTTTATTGGTTTTTCAGTTGTGCTGAAGGTTTGTACTCTCACTATTAGGAAGTATAAAAACAAAATTATGTACATATATGTCAAGGAGGTAATTATCAACAGTTGAATAAATTTATTTTATTTTATTTCAGAAAAAAACTTGCCGAGGGACCCAAAAATAATACAAAAGGAAATCATCGAAAAATATGCAGAAAGCTTTCCCTCAACATTCTTAGATGTGGTTCAACGTGCTGATCTAACAGCACTGTCAGTAGCCCCATTGATGTTTAGGAATCCATTGAATGTGATATTTGGAAACCTCAGCAAAGGAAATGTGACAGTAGCCGGTGATGCGATGCACCCAATGACACCTGATCTTGGACAAGGTGGGTGTGCAGCACTAGAGGATGCAGTTGTATTGGGCAGGCACATTGGCAATTCCTTCCTAAAAAATGGAAGGCTTGTTCCAGAAGATATAGCTCGAGCTCTTGATGGGTATGTTAAAGAAAGAAGGTGGAGGGTTGCTGCATTGATAACAGGGTCATATTTATCAGGATGGATTCAACAAGGTGGGTCTAGTTGGTGGATGAAGTTTTTAAGGGATGCTATATTTTATAGTTTCCTCTTTCGTAAGCTGAGTAGTGCTATAGTTTATGATTGTGGGGAACTACCCACTGACTCCGGAGAGCTAAATTCTTCTAGTAAAACAGACTAGATTTTCATATATAATACCCTTTTAGTATCTGAACAGGTATTGCCTCTTGTTCTATGTTATTATTATTCTTTTTTTTTTCTTTTGGAATGAAATGATGCCGTACTGCTTGTTCTTAAAATTTTTTCCATCCTTGTCATACTAATATAATCAGGGTACTTTAGCATTTGTTCATTTTTTGTCATATCCGTATCCTCAAAATATAAGTCAATGAAATCTAATATTAATTTAATATTGATTAAGTATTAATTTGGTAAAAATAAGGATTAAAAGACTTTGTTGGAAATAAAATAAGGATGTACTTTAAACCAAAAAAAAATAAAACAAATGAAGGACCCAATTGAAACTAAAGGGAGAAATTAAGGACTCATATGCATGAACATGGTAAGGTGTCAAGTGAGAGACTCATGCAATAAGACACCTGCTAGCAAAAAAAAAAAAAAAAAGAGAGAACTGCATTAAACAAAAATGCAGAAGGAGAAGAGGAACAACGAGAAGAAGAATAATTGCTTCTTAGAGAAGAAGAATAACAAGCCTAAGGGGAGAAAGAGGGAGCTAATTTTGTGATTTATTTAGGGTGAGAATTATTGCATGTTTTGATTTCTTCAAGATTTATGGAAAAGGTCCAATTTTGCCTTTAATGTATGGTTTGAGATTCAAGTAAGTCCCTTATCTATTTTTTGGCTAAAAAACACACCTGACATTATTTAATTAGGTCATTTAACCCTTTTCAGAGATTTGACATCTAGAAAAATTATAACCTAGTCCCTGAAAGTGTTTTTGTATCAAAATATTTCAAGTTTTAAATTTTAATAGTTAAAATTGTCCTTAATTTTTTTTACTATTGATATAATTTTTAAGAAAAATATTCTACATAACTATCAATCTTTTTAAATCAAATTAGAAGTGTAATCTACAATAATTAAATTTAAAAATAAAAATTTAATTAAAGTATATATGTATATGTGCTTGAATGCTTCATTTTAAATTACTTAAATAAAAATAAGTAAATAAATAATATAACATTCAAAGTCTTTGCTTTTATTTCTAATGATATACTTTTAATAAAATGTTTAATATTGAAATTTTTAAGTTTTAGTTCAGTTAAGATAAATAAATTTTTAGTTTTAGTTTTTTATTTTTTTAATATATAAAAAATTATTTGCCAATGTATATTTTTTAATATATAAAATTTTTTTTGCCAATGTTATATTTTTTAATATATATATATATGTGTGAGCGACCTCGTTTGTCTTGTTTTGATCTTGTGTTTTATTTTTGAGAGATATAGCAACTTTACCAAATAGGAACAAATGATTGGTCTTGGGAGGAATGAGATATTTTTTGATTTTGTAGAGTTGCCACCTAATTTTTAGAAAATCAGGAATAAAAAGTGGCAGCATTAGGTCACTCAACGAGTATTGTCCCTAGTAGAGATTTCTAGGTTTGAGAGATTGCATCTACTTTATGATTATTTCTCATTATACAATATTCAATGTATAGCTACCACAACACCCTAGTTTTGGTAATGAAAATTTATATAGCATTCACATAATACATAAGATAATGAAAGATAATAAATATGAAATATCATTATTAAATTGCTTTCCTAACAAAATACATATAGAAGGAAAAAGAGATTGTAGAAATGTAAATCTAACTTAGATATAATGAACCTACAAGGTTAGCACAATTATGCACATAGCTTGCTTGATTATGTGAATAACATAATAACGAATGAACACTCAATCACTTGAAAGAGTAAGCTAAAATGTATTTAATCATGCATGTTTGTAATGATTATTATGTTATGATGATATGTGATGATGATATAAGGGATGCGCGTGACATCATTGGATCGAGAACATGATGACCCTAGCTCGAAATGTGAAATTTTGACGTTATTGATATGTATGATGTGATTTCACATTTCAAAATGAGAGTATGAAAATTAATGATATGAAATGAGCATAAGTTATCGATATAGCATGCAAATTGACAGACTCAACATGCAAGCATAATAAATTTCATAAATGCTAGCTATAATAAAGTAAAATGCATTACAATAAAAGAATCATGCTAAAATGATTTTGTGATCCTTAGATCTGATTGAGCTCATATGAGTTTTAAAACTTTAGCTTCAAGAGATTATCAACCTTTCTCGTCGAGAGGTTCAAAATTATATGTAGAATGATGCAAATTCATGTATCTTTGAAGTGTGCTTTGAAAAAGGTAAGGCCAGATTTGGTGGAAAGGATGGAGTGTGTGAGTTATTGTTGTCAAAAAGAGGTGTAGAGACCCCTATTTATAGTGCAAATGTCGAGGAATGTATGTGTGAATGCATGGTCATGCATGCATTCCTAAAATAGAGTGCATGGCAATTTGAAGTGCACATGGCTATATGCGCTTAGTGCTTGATCATGTAACATGTGCATTCTCACATGGTAGCACACACTTTCTTGCAATGAACAAGCAATTTAAGGCTTTTTCGGGCTTTTTAGGGTTGGTTTCTAAGGTTTTGGGCCTTCCAAACATGTTTTTATAGTCTATTTTCTCTAATTCAATCTTGATTTTAGTGCATGACACCTAAGGGTGTCTATGGCTACACATGCACTTCTAAGGAATGCACGCTAATCCTTGGATTATTTTGGATTATTCCAGGATCACTTATGGGGGTTTTAGAGCCTTCCAGATATGTTTTTGAAGTTTGTTTTATCAAAATCAATTTTTATTTTTTTTCGCAAAGGTGGGTCCTTATTTGATAAAATAAACCCCGACTCAACAAGTTGCACATTTCGAGAGAAGATTGCTTGAAATAAACCTCTTATTTTTTCAATAGCGTATTTTGTAAAATCAAAAAACTTTATGGCTCGGTGATCAATTTTGCACACTGGTGGAATCTGTTAAGATTTTAGGGTTGCACACTTTAAAGGTGTTATGAAGGAGCAGACTCTAGTCATGATTAAAGATTTATTTCATCATTGGACCTTTTTAGGGACAATCAAATTATTCAATTTCTTCATTGGTCTAGGACAACACGTCCCTACATGTGAGTCTTTGATTTTTTCAAAACTCTATCACTCATCATCTCATTATCTTGATTTTGAAAATTCAAAAAACTAAAATGTGAACTCCTAAAAGACTCATGATTTCGCTCCCAAATATTGTGCAACTACCCTATGTGATCACAGGAGTTAAGGTTGTTAGGCCAAGCTTTAAAAGTAGAGAGCTATAATCTATGAAAGGAGATGGAAAAAAAGGTAAGAAAAAGCCCTAGAGAAACGAGCTGCAAAAAAAAAAACAAAGAGAATAAAAACCCTAATTAGTTATTGCAAAAAAGGGAGTGAATTGAAATACACAGACCTTCTACTGTAGGTTTCAAATCAACAAAAATATGATTTTTTTTTTCTTTTAAAGGCTAGAGAATAAAAAAAAACAATAGAGGCAATCTTAAAAGGCTGACAATCCTAATATAAGGGGCATTCAAATGACATTTGCACAACATCTTCTACTTTTTTTATCTTTTTTTATTTATTTTGATTTGATTTCTTTGTTTTATTTCTTGATTGATTCATTACTAAATAATTTTTTTATTTTTTTTATTTTTAATTGGTGTTCTGTGGTGCTCTAGATGGGATGCCATGAAATGTGTTTTGTGAAATCCCCATAAAATTTAGGATTTATTATTTATTATCTTCTACAGTATTTTGTTCATGGCTTTCACTAGGTTGTAATTAATTTGTTTTAATTTCCTACATTGTAGTTCATAATAGCCCCAGTATAGGAAAATTAGTGAAATTTTAATTCTCTATACTAAAAATTGATTAGTAATCTAGGCTCAATTTGGTAAAATTCAATTAAAAATAATGATGGTAGTAGACTAATTTTAGGATTTCATGAAATTGAATTAGGATTTCTTTAAAAAATCATGTAAAATTATTATTTTGATATACTGTTTAGTAGGTTTGTTGGATTGGGATTGTTTTTATGTTTTTATTCTTTTTAGGCCCCAAGCCCACGTTAGGATCAAACTCATTTAATAAATAGGCTTAAAAAATGGTTTTTAGGTTTTAATTAATTTAAAATTAATTTAGGTCTGTTTAGGTTAAATTAGATTTAGACCCACTTTTAATTAATAAAATTAACTTAGACTTTAGCCGACTAATGTATTTTATTTTTTAAAAAATTAATTACCCATTTCTAGTTGATTAAAATTAATTTAGATTTAGCTTAGCCCATTAATTTCATTTGTTTTAGAATAAATAAAACTTAGGCTCCATTTTTATTTGAGTTAGAATTAAGTTAGACTAAGTCTCACTTAATAATTTAATTTCTTCTTCAAAAATTATTTTCTAAAAGGCCCATTTTCTTAGTTAATTAAAACAAGTAGATTTAGGATCATTACTGTAGGTTCATCTTTAGTCCGTTTATTTGTAAATGAAATATGTAGAATTAGCTAACTTTAATTAATAAAATCTAGTTTAAACATAGGTATGCTACCTTTTGTATGCATTTTTACATGTGATTCTATGACTTATTGCCTTTGGGTTAAATGGATATTTAATTTGGGTTTAAATAAAATTGCATGTAATTAGAGAATAAGATAGTAATTCATAAAATAAATTTAAATGAACACAAGACTAAAAGAGGTTAGTATTTTTTCCCCGGAATCTCCTAGTTGTGGTGCTAGCTTTCTTTTACAAAATCGAGTACCACCAAAATGATTTGTCCCAGTTATTACCCTGGGTGGCAATTCCTCATCTCCACACCATGTTTTTATGATAATGGTTAGTGTTTTCTCTAGGGCCCTGAGCCTAAACAGTGTTGTAGTTGCTAAAATCTTGGATGCACGCTAAACCTTAGTGTCTACAGTGGTGACTCCACTAGGGAAAAGAGATACTAATTCTACTTGTATTTTTTAGAACTATTTTATTAATAATTATTATATTCTTACATTCATTCTACATTTCCCTGTTAACCGATGGCATTGTTTTATGATTCCATGATTCCACTAACTTCATGGAGTTGTAAATTGGCTAACCATCACTCTTAGCCTTAACTCAATTTAAGAGAGAATATTAGGCTCATCTGACCAGAGTCTGTAACCCAAGTCCTAAAGGGGAGTAATCTTCTCTCGAGTTTACAAAGGATGTCGGACCCCTCTGACCTTGGCCTATAACTCAAGTCTTAAAGGAGGGCATCTTGCTAAGGGAACCTTGACCTTTCACTGGACCCTAACCATATATAATGGCTTAGTAAATTCCCCTAGGATTACCCAAATTTCTTATGAATATTGAAATGAGGTATTTCTATCTATAAAAGCCCAAGCCCATACTTTAGAAGCCTGTTTGGGTTAATAAAGATTGATCTAATATTTTATACCTATAAATATTGTTTCCATGCTTTACTGCTTTGAGAGATTTGGCATGCGCATTGGTTCTTGATATCCCCTTTTGATATTAGGGCCAAGACAAAAAAATCCTAGGAAAAGTGACTCACCATTGAACACGTGTATGGGGGGAATAAGGTTGGAAGGATGAATGTTGTACACTTAGATTGATACTTGCTATTTGATACTTATTGTATGGCATGTGCATCATGCATACATGCATTTCATCCATCGCACTAACACTTTATTTTATAGCCATTATAGATTCACCTAGGTCTTCTCATATTTAGGGATATAAAGGTGGCAGAATAAGAACGAGAAATGTAAGTCCTAAAGCCATAGCAGAAGAGATCCTGCACATACTAGAGAAGAGTACTATCAACACGCTTTACTTAGAAGCTGAACCAACTACACCTAAGCCGAGCTATGGAGGTATGCGCAGTTTAGCCACCCAGGAGATTCTCTAACTTCAATTAAACACTCTTAAAAGTCCTAGACCAATGAATCTAGAAAGGACTACTTCGACCCTTAACCTTTTCCAAACCACCTAACCTAAATATCCCAAGATATAACCCTAACAGCTATTGTAAGTTTCACGAAATAGCTTATTATTCCACATAATAGACTCTAGAAAAATCACAGACTCTGAAAAATTGAATCCTAACCCAAACACTAGAAACAATCCTTTCCCAAACTACCAAAATGTACCACCTCCAGCTACCATTATAATCAACTCAGGAGTTAGTGAGAAGAAGTGCTAAGCTCCTTTGAGGACCTAGACCTTAAAACCAAAGAGAATTCTCTTAATGCCCTTAAAGATTAGGAAGGTGCAGAAGACTTATAGGGTAGCCTTTAGGCAAGTTCAATTATAAGGTTTTTTATACTAAACCACCTTCTTTTAACATACCCTTCAAGTCAATTGTGCCTACAATATGGGGTAATAAGTTTTATAATGAGAAGCTGCTAGGTAAAAAAGAAAAATGCATATTTGAGGTACATAAAGATGAAGTAATGGAGACAGTTGGCAAGAAGATATAAGAATAGTTGTTATGTCAGCCGCCTGAAGAATAACCATCCCTAGAATCTAGAATAGGAAATAAATTTTCTTATTGGCTTCTTTGAATAAAATTTTAGTTTCTATTTTGTTGTAGTGATCGATGATATGAATTCTGATCATGCTTACACATGTAATGTACATCTTAATGGTACTGTGCATTATGATATTAATTGAATCTGCATATTTAACATAAATTCAATTCAATTAGATTCATATAGCATGGGCAGAAATCCAAATTCAAAGAACATTCATATATCACATGACGTAACTTCTAAAGATAGGAAATTTAAGGAAAAAATAAAAAGAATGATGAAAAAAGAGAAAAAAGGAAAAAGAATAGTGCAGTAAAAATTAGAGAGAACAAATTTAGGACTAACTAATAATAGGAGTTGTATTATGTGATGTAATATATGTTCTCATTTTTGCCCTAATGAATGAGTAAAATTGAAATTGAAATTTTTATTCAAATATCACATATTCAGCTTTATCATACTACATAAGTATCTAAATGGAAAGACAACACATAATGAAAGCTAAATCAGAGCTATGAGATCACTATTTTAGTTACATTTTCCTTTTTGCCACCCCTTTTATAATTTTCCTTGTAAGCCTAGTGTCCCTTTATCCTTTGAGAATTTAGGTGGCTTAATAACTTGCATTGTAAGTCTTTTCTTATAAATATCATCAATCATTACATTAACATCAAGCCTCATATTCAGCTTAAGAGTTCTTCGAAGAGTAAGTCTAGTTGATTTCATCATCAAGAAATCACTTCAGTTAGTTCACCCACTCCTTTACATCTTCAATGCATGAGATTGCAACTAATAGGGTTAGTAAGTCAAAGGATCAACAACATTAGTGAATGAACTAGGTCTCTTGCACACAAAAGAAAAAAAAAGACTGCTAGAATAGCATGAATGAATCTAGAATAAAAATAAGGATAAAATGTAGCTATGGGGGAAAATTATAGAATAGTAAGTTTGCATTCAAAAAGTGAAGAAGGAACATTAAAGTATAAGAGCCAGTATAAGAGATCTCGAAGTAGAAAGAAGCATACAAATACATCGGTTATCATTTAACAAAAGCAATAACAAAAAGAAAAGTTCAATAGTGCATCGATCAATCACAAGCTCCAGTGTCTAGCCATGGATCCCACTTGCTAACATTGTCATCTATCTAACAAACTATATCAGAGGCTCTGACATCAAAAGTTCCAACAACGAGGCATTCAGTGCTCAAACCTAGAGGCTATTGATAAGGCACCTCATTCTTACACTCCTAGCTACAAACATAGCCCTGTTCCAAATAAGAGACCTATTAGGATCATACATGTCATACATAACATGCATACATCTACATACATTTATTATGAAATACTTGCTTTACATAATAAAGTCTTTGTGCTTAGGCGAGATTGTGAAAATACTTTGCTACTAACATTCAAAATTAGTATTGTAAATATGCAGAAAGGTAGTTAGAATGTTCACATCTGAAGGAAAAGGGAAACACTATCAAGGTGAACCTGATACTCAATGGGACTTTAGACCTCAGGAGCCTAATAAATCATAAGCCAGAGTAAAGGAATATCATCGACAGTGACACTTGTAAAAGCATCATCCTAGTGACCTCTTGAGGCAAGCTAGGATGTTCAAGCTCCTTATATTCAATATCTATCTCCATGGTCTCATCTGAAGCATCACATAAAATATCTCTCCATAACATTTAGACCAGTGTAGGGTATGGAATATGGTAATGAGAAGGCCTAACATGTCAGTAATACATTCATCGGCCTTATAAAATGGAAGAATGCACTCAAAAGTTAAAATGAATGCACTCTAAAAAGTTATTTGATCATGAAATAAGATCTCTAACTCTTGAACCTTTTTTGCAAGAGATTTCAAGAAGAGGAATAAAGCCTTATACCATAGTACTAATGGAATGGAAAAAAGGCAAATTCAACCCTAGGCCATGAATTCAATGGTGGATTATCATGACCTTTGTGGTCAGAGACATCATCACCATAATTAAAAGGGAAAAACAAAAGAGAATGAAGAGAAGGAAAGGAACCGATACATCAATAAGAATGGGCAAGATAGCAAATGCTCAACCCTCACCAAAATAATCAAGGGAAGTAACAAAACCTTATTTCCTTAGATTTTGAAATAAAAGTACAATTTCAATAATAAAATCCACAAATTGAAATTAAATTCTTCCACTTCACGAGAGCGTGTGTGAAAATCCTATCTCATGACCTTTGATCATAATGGCTCTTTTTTATTAGCCTCATATAATTTAGATGATTAGTTAATGGCTTTATATTGAGAGTTTATAAACTCGAATCAATATAATGCTTAATTTGCACCCAAACAAGGGGAAGAATGTGGAAAAAAATCTATGGACATGAAGCATAAATTACTGGAATTTCAAAGTATCATTTCAATCTTTTGAATGATAAATGTGTATATAATCTACTTCAATGTTCAGAAATGAGTACGAGTACAAAATCCCTTAGCGACATCCACGCTGAGTAATATGAGAAAGGTGGGGGAGTATTAAAAGGAGAACTAAAAAAAGAGCAAGCATAATTTACTCCAATGCTCATAAATGAGTAAGAGTATCAACATGAAACCTCTGGTGGTATCCATGCTGAGTAATACAATAAAGGCGAGGGAATACTAAAAGAGGACCATGACAAAAAATGCTCTATTTACTATAATGCTCTGTAAGAGTAACAGTATCCAAAGGACCTTTCCAACAGTATCCACGATTAGTAATATGAGAAAGGTGGAGGAATACTCTGATAAGGAAGGAAAGTACAAAAAATAATTCAAAGGCTATTTTGATACTCATATTTCGATATGTTTAAGCTCAATTTCCATAGGTTTTGTTTAATAAATGCTCTCTAAGATTAGGTGTGAAAGTAAGCTCTTCACTTGGTAAAAAATATGCTATTAGTAGAAGATGGTTAATAATGCCTCTAATCTTTGTAAATGGCAAATAAATGATAGTCATAAAAATAAAAAAAAATAGTGAGAATCATTTAGTGCACGCTATCTCGTGAAAAGTGATGAATTTTCTCATGAATTTTCAATATTATAATGTACTTTTCTACAATCATCATGATTGAAAACTAACTTTAACAAGTTTATAGGAATTACAAATCTATAAGGAAGTGTACCTAAGGTGTAGAGTTTGTTAACATAGTGGAATTGAAATTAGTCAACAAAGAAATTCTAATAAGCCAACATAGCAAAATTCAAAGTTGGTAAGGAAAAATGCTAATCGTCACAAAGAATTCAAAGCATTTGACTTGAATAAGCAAAGATAAAAATCGCAAGCAATTATGAATTATAGCATCAAAGGCAAGCAATGAGAGGGTTATAATTAATTAAAATTTATGAGCAGTTATGGACTTCAGTGTAATCGTGAGTACTTATGGACTTTAGCATCATTAGTGAGCAACAAAAGAGTTATAGCTAATCACGAGCAGTTATGGATTGTAGCATCATTGGTGAGCAACGAAGGGGTTATAACTAATCGTAAGCAGTTATGGACTGCAGCATCATCAGTGAGCAATGAAAGGATTGCAACTAATCACGAGTAGTTACGGACTGCAACATCATCAGTGAGCAATAAAAGAGTTGCAACTAATCATAAGCAATTATGGATTGTAGCATTATAAGTTAGCAAAGAAATGATTGCAGCTAATCATTGTACATAAATCATCATTTTTGTCAAGGATTTTAAATCCCTTTTGTTATATGCTACATAGTAGTTATAATAGAAATTTTAGATTATTTTATTATGCACTGCCCAATAGTCATAACATGAATTTCAAATTCAATATGTTATAAGCTACAAAGCTGTTATAACATGAATTTTTGAATCTTTTGATCAATCAGACACTTTACAGTAGTTATGGTATCATTGCTAGACGTTCCAAATGAGCTATAGCATGTTCTCAAATCATGAAACACTAAAACATGCTATAGGGAATATAACAAAACTCATTTGCATATATCTCACTAGACATTCCAAAGGGAACATAGTGTAGTTTGCCAGTCACTACACAGTAGTTACAGTATTATTACTAAATGTTCCACATGAACTATAGCATGTTTTCAAAGCAGGAGTCGCTAGACATCCCATAGGGAATATAATGGAATTTTAAAATCATCAAATTGCTAGACGTTCCACGGGAACTATAGCACTTTTTTTAAAATCAAGGCTCGTTATACATCCTATAACGAATATAGTAAGAATCGTTGCATTTATTTCATGAAATGTCCCATGGTGAATATAATGAAATCCACTGTCACTAGACATCCTAAAAGGAATATAGTGCAGTTCACCAAATGCTACACAATAGTTATGGTAGTATTACTAGATGTTCCATAGGAACTATAGTATGTTTTCAAATCATGAGTCGCTAGAAGTCCCATGGAGAATATAGCAAAATGCATAAGTTTCACTAGATGTTCCATAGGAAATATAGTGAAACATATTAAAAATAGCATCTTGCTTAAAATTGCTCAGCAATTTAAGCACTAGCACGTTAATTACGATACAATGAAGCACCCTAATTCTTTCTTTCATTAATTGTGTGGTACTATTCCTTTGTCGCAATTTGTCAAGTAAACAATGACAAAGGGGGGCAACTACAAGCACCCATGTTCAAGATGCAATTACGCATGCATGTGACAAAAGCCCCTATAATGAAAATCTAATCGAGAATTGATCTCTGGTGTCGAGTTCCACGATTTAAAAGACTAAATTGCGACATTTTTATGGATTTAACTGCAAAATTGGTTTTTTATGGATTTGATTGCAAAAACTATAAATTTTTATGGACCTTTTTTGTAATTTTTAAAAAAGATTATCGGTTGGCAATTAATGTAAATCAACATTAAATAATTCCATTTAGCGTTACGGACATCGGTTGGCATTCTAGAGTGCCAATTTTCACTAAAAATTGATTTTTGACGCTGAAAATTAATTTTTTTCATAATTTTTTAATTTTTTCATTGGTCTAGGACACCACGTGTCCCTATTTGTGAGTCTTTAATTTTTTAAAAAACTCTATCACTCATCATCTTATTATCTTGATTTTGAGAATTAAAAAAAAAATAAAATAGAGACTCTTGATCTCGCTGCCAAATATCATTCAACTACCCTACGTGATCACAAGAGCTGGGGTTGCTAGGTTAGGCTTTAAAAGCTAAGGGATAGAATTTATGAAAGGGGATGAGAAAAAAAAGCTATGAAAAAATTCTAGAAAAAAGAGCTGTAAAAAAAAAACAGAGATAATAAAAACTCTAATTAGCTATTGTAAAAAGGGAGTGAATTGAAAAATACAGACCTTCTACTGTAGGTTTCAAATCAATAAAAAATACATTCTTTGCTTTTAAAGTCGAGATAATTAAGAAAAAAATAACAAAATCAATCTTAAAATAGTGACAATCCAAATATGAGGGGCATTCAAACAACATTTGCACAACATCTTCTACTTTTTTTTCTTTTTTTTTTTATTTGATTTATTTTTTTATTTCTTGATTGATTTGTTACTGATTATTTTTTTATTTTTTTAGTTGGTGTTCTATAGTACTCTAGATTTGAGGTTGGTGATGTGAGATTTTGGCATTATTGAAGAATCCATGGGATGCCATAGACTGAGTTTTGTGAAATCTGTGTAGAATTTAGGATTTACTATTTTTTATCTTTTGTAGTATTTTGTTCATGGCTTTTACTGGGTTGTAATTAATTTGCTTTAATTTCCTGCACTTCAGTTTGTAATAGCCCCAATAGAGTGAAATTACTGAAATTTTAATTCTCTGCACTAAAAATTGATTAGTAATCTAAGCTCAATTTAGTAAAATTCAATTAAAATTAATGATGGCAGTAGACTAATTTTAGGGTTGCATGAAATTAAATTAGTGTTTCTTAGAAAAATCATGTAAAATTATTGTTTCGATTTATTTTTTTAGTATTTTTTTTGGATTGGGCTTGTTTTCATGTTTTTATTCTCTTTGGGCCCTAAACACATGTTAGGATTAAACTCATTTAATAAAAAGGCTTTAAAATGGTTTTTAGGTTTTAATTAATTTAAAATTAATTTAGGCCCATTTAGGTGAAATTAGATTTAGGCCCACTTTTAATTAATAAAATTACATTAGACTTTAGCCCACTAATGTATTTTATTTATTTTTTAAAATTAATTAGACCTTAAGCCCATTTCTAGTTAATAAATTAATTTAGCTTGAGCTCAACCCATTAATTTCATTTATTTAAAAACAAATAAAACTTAGGCTCCACTTTTTGTTTGAGTTAAAATTAAGTTAGACTTAGGCCCACTTAATAATCTAATTTCTTCTTTTAAAATTAGTAGACAATAGGCCCATTTTCTTAGTTAATTAAAACTAGTAGATTTAGGATCACTAATATAGGCCCATCTTTAGTCCATTTATTTGTAAATAAAATATGTAGAATTAGCTAACTTTAATTAATAAAATCTAGTTTAGACATTGATACGCTACCTTTTGTATGCATTTTTATATGTGATTTTATGACTTGTTACCTTTGGGTTAAATGGATGTCTAATTAGGGTTTAAATAAAATTGCATGTAGTTAGAGAATAAGATAGTAATTCATAAAATAAATCTAAATAAACATAAGACTGAAAGAAGTTAGTATTCCATTCACAGAATCTCCTAGTTATGGAGGTAGCTTTCTTTTAGAGAATCAAGTACCACCAAAATTATTTGTCCTAGTTATTACCCTGGGTGATGACTCCTCATCTCCATGCCATGTCTTTGTGACAATGGTTAGTGTGTTCCCTAGGGCCTTGAGCCCCAACAGTGTCGCAGTTGTTAAAATCTTATACACATGGTAAACCCCGTTATCTACACGCCAACATTTGGGAATACTATTGTACTTGTGTGATGAGACAGGCAATTTTGCATGCTATATGAATAATATATGCTTTATTATGCTTATTTCATATAATCATTTTGCATCCTCTATTTTCAAAATCATGAAATCACATCATAAGTAGCAATAATGTGAAAAGTTCATATCCCATAATAGAGTCATCACGCTCTCGATCTAGTGAAGAACTCATGCATCATTTATATTATCATCATACATCATCATAGCATAAATAATCACTACAAGCATGCATGATCATCCTATTATTCATGAAATCGAGCAAGCTTTGTGAATGGTCATGTTAATCTTGTAAATCAATCATATCCAAATTATATTTACTTTTTCACAATCTTTTTTCCCTTTTTCATATGTATTTTATCTGGAAAGTGATGTAATAATATTTCCAGCTTTATTATCTTACACTACTTGATGTACTATGTGATTGCTATACAAACTATCATTACCGAAAGTAGGGTGTTGTAGTAGCTATACATTGAATATCGTATAATGAGAAATAATCAAAAAGTAGATGTGATACCCTAAACTCGAAAATCTCTGCTGGGGACAATACTCACTGAGTGACCTAATGTTATCCCTTTCTTTTCCCAATTTCCTAAAAATTGAGTGGCGTCTCCACAAAATCAAAAGTGTCTCGTTCCCCCGAGACCAATCATTTGTCTATATTCCGTAAAGTTACCATGTCCCTCAGAAATGGAAAGACCTATACAATGTCCCACGAAAATGCACTGCTATCCAAAAAGCTCAAAAGAGAGAGGCCACTCACAGTGGTGACTCCACTGGAAACTTCTAAGTAAGAGGCATCAACTTAAAAGTGACTATTTCTCTTAATGTAATACTCAATCATATAGAGCCCCTTACCACTACATTTGCACTACACATCACATGTGCACCACTTGACCTTAAAAGCCTTAATAATACTAAATGACATTCCACCACGATTCCACTCAAGTTATGGGGTGATGAACATATGATATTATCACATTTAGTCTTACTCATGCATTCACCGAACTCATCTGACTAGAGTCTGTAACCCAAGTCCTTAAGCGAGGTGATTGACTTATCAAAAGAATGCTAGACTCACTAACCAGAGTCTATAACCCTAGTCATATAGGGGCATTCTTGATAAAGGAACCCTTAGCCTTTCACCCTAGCTCAGCTCATGTAGATAAACCAATAGTAACATCCACTAGGATTCCACCAAGCTATACATGCTATACTTATCCTAACACTATCCATTTGACCTAATATTCATAAATGACATGGCCCTCCTAGTGTCTATCATCGAATGACATTATAATGTCAATTTTCATAGAAAATTTATGCTAAGTACCATGTGATTGTCATTTTCTTTGTGTGAGCCCAAAGCATGCACAATGATAAGAATCATGCACCTCAACTTGAATAGTCTATGCAAATTAACAAATAATGACATCCCTCCATGATAGAACCTATGAGATGTCGGCCATTTGTCCTTCTGAGATCAAATGAATGGGTTAGGAAACCAACTAGATTATGGACCTTTATGTCAACAAAATAAAACTATAAACTATCAAACAATACTTTTATGACTCTTGGTAAACATATTGAATATCAACATGGGGGCAAGAACTCTGACTCCTTTTGATTCTCCTTGGTCCTATGCATCTCGCATGCGGGCTTTGGACATTATTTGAAGCCTGATAATTGACCCTTAAATTGATATCATATGATTCCCTCAAGCACGTTTGAGTATCATTCCTCAGTTTACCTTTTGGTTATGACCAATATAAATCAAAATAGTCTAGTTTCGAGAGTATAACCATAGTCCCTTGATGACTATATGTTCAAAACCCACTTAAGAAAGAGAATGAATGACCTCATGGAGAAATAAGGTTGAAAGCAAGAGCTTTCTTATGATTGGTTTGTTCACTATACAAGAAAAAATAACCAACTTTAATAATGCATACATAACATACATATAGATAGCACGTACTGACCACTATTTCTTGCAAGAATAATCATCTTTCAAGAAAGGATTTTACATCCACTCTATGCATACATGCTCATCCTTCTCTTTTCTAGGTGTATACCATGCATCACTCATTGTTTGCTTATTTAACATTAATGAATGTATAACAAACACTAACTAGCTTTTTAAAATTTCTTTTCATCACACGTACATAATACACATATACTAACCATATTATTTTTATAGCCATCCTATATCTTTGCACGAGCACATCATATATATATTATCATCTTATTCCTTTACACATCACGCAAACATGATAAACACTTTTTCAACCTATAGCATGATGAGCATTCATGATCATTTATTTTAGCTCACCTTGTTTCATTTACTAACCTTTGGCTATGTTTCCTTCTCATGTACAAAGAGCAAGTACATCATATGCACTTCTAATAAGGTCCCATGCATAGCATAACATGCATCCATTGCATCTTCATCCTTCACATTAATCTTGCATCCTTTTGCATAACATTACATACATGCTTTTCATAACAATCATACCATATCATACATCTTAAATTGTGCATACATGCATTTCATAATAATTACCCTAACCTCATCATTTCTAAAGCCTTGAAACTTCAAAAGTAACCCCAAAAGGAGAGACAACAATGATTAAAATTCAAAAATGGTTCCGCAACTGGGAAATCAAAGCCTTAATGACTAACTTAAATAGCATAGGAAGAAACTTGTGGTTGATTGTCGCTTAACCGACATCCTTTGAGCTGAGATTAAGGCTATTCTTTAGGCTAAAATTAAGACCATCCTTAATCAACCTCTAAACATTGAGTAATAAATAATCCTCTTACATGGTGCTTTTAATGATGAGGGGGCACCTAGCACTCCTAATTCCAAGCTAAACAAAGGAAAACAAGTCTTGTGCATACTTGAAGATATTGAAGATGACTCTGAGTTTTACTAGGAAGAATCCTCATTTGGGACAGCAAGCATTAACGAGTCTAAATCAATAATGAAGTTCTAAGAATTGGCCTAAAGGATCACTCAGCTTAAGGTTATAGCGAAGGAAAACATTGATACCATCACTAGAGGCTTCAACCAACTTTTCATGCTCAAGCTATCCTTCAGTTCTTAGTTAGATGAAACCAAAAGTCCAAAAATAGGATGTGATCTATTACATCCAAAATTCCTTGAACTGCCTACAGTTAACCTCCATTCAACCCATAGAAAATTTATAGAGTTAAACTAACCTATCTGCAAGATATTCCAAAGGCTCCCATAAAAGGACCTCCTACAGCCTCAAAAACTAAAATTGCTGCAAAATTGCCGCCCCCTCAAATTGACCTAAACCTTTACTATCACTTCCATCAAATGCCTGGCCACAACACAGACACCTGAAAAACTCTCAAAAACATAATCCAAGACCTCATTGACTCTAAAAAAATTAAAGATTCTCAGAAAATACTTAATGACAAAACTAACCCTTCACCCAAATACCGAGACACATCCTATATCAAAAATAAATCATTTCCCAATCATTCAACTGCACTGCAACCACCCTCAAATCCAAACATTGTCTCTTTTGGTTCACAAGAATCCCCTTTTGGATGTAATAACCATATTAGAATAGTGACCTCTTGCTTTGTTAGTTGGCTAGTGTTATTTGTTTATATGGTTTATCAAACATCTTATTGGAATGCTAAGTTCTTTTCTTTTTATTACCCTATAATCTATTAATCATCTTTTAAACTTTATTGAAATTATAAGTGTTCAATTCTGATCATAGCCTCATAAAAAAAGGGGTCCAGCTAGGTGTGTGAAAACCACCTAGGCAAAAAAGGACTAATAAGAATATGAGGGATATGCTTGAATAAATACTTACTACAACCCACTCTCTGATTCATCACTAGATTATAAATAGACAAGTAACCAAACTTGCATCTTGCCTAGCATGGTTTTGGTATAAGTTAATTCTTAACAAAAGTGTTGACCACATGTCAGTTCAAACCTTAAAGATTCAAAGTCTTGCACATGGATTTAAGATGCTCAGCAACTCAACATATCGGGTGTACTTTAGCCTCACTGAATCTTGATGCTCTCTAAGGCATATTGAAACTCACAGGATCTACCAACCATTACTGATGGTCATTTAAAAATCCTAAAAGATTTATTTTTCCTACTAAAATGCTTACTTACCAAAAGCCATCCAAAACCAAAGCCTACAAGTCAACCTTCTTTTCAAATAAAGCCTAAATCGATTATCAACCTAATCTCATCCAATGCAATCTACCTTTCAAAAGCACCACACTCTCATCCAAAAGAAAACTCCAAACCTCTTAAGTGGCCATTAGCTTAATGCATCATTCTCAAAGATCTTTAGTTTTTCCCTTATATATATGCAGATCCCCTTAGTAATAATCCTAGCAACCTTGGCTGAGAACTACTAATCACCTGACTCTTCGTAAAGGGCCTTAACTCAACCTTTCAGATAAACACCACTTGTTATAGCCCTAAAAGCTAAAAGACTAATTTGCATATACATCATATAATATACTTATTTGCATTGCATGTAAACATGCATCTCATATTCATACTTTAGGAACACAAGTAAATACTATTCATTTTTGCATGGCAATCCCATCATCATACATAAGTGAGATCCCACCATCATTATACATTACGAACATGCATAAGAAATTATCTTGCCCTCATAAGAAATAAAGTACCATCATCATCCATACATTTGTATAAGCATACATACCATTCATAAATAGGAATAAAGTCAAGTACTAAAAAGTACAATGCACGGGATAAATGATTGAATACAACATCTAGAGTATGTGATCTTAGGAAAATAGTGTGACAAAGCAACCATAAAAGGCCTACACTTAACTCTTAAATAACTACATGGTCATGGTCTCTATCAGAAGCAAGCAACTCTACCATCAAAACCTAGCACCTCGTTATCCATCTCAAAAGCAGTTGCCCGCATCTCTAGCTCACGATAATGTGTGCGCTCCTATTCCCACTCATAACTAGCAAGGAAGTACTTAGTCTGCATTATATAAACATTGTATATCATACATTTATACATACATAAAACATATACAAGTATAATAAAGAAAACATACCCTCTAATCACTCATAAACTCCAAGAACTACTGCTATAAACTCCCTATAATGGTGTACCAGTATTGAGTAATAAAGATAAAAAAAACATGAAGCATCAAGCCAAATGAACAAAACAGAAGAAGAAGCATAAAAAAAAGCACGAACACAAGCAGCACTAGGAGGAATAACACCTAACTGAGAAAAGCGAGGGTAAGGAAAATCGAGATGCTCTACTCTACTAAGGATGTCCATCCCAAGCAAAGCCAAGGATGGCTAGACCATCAAGTCCCTAAAAGTCATACAACCAGAAGCCACACTGCTAGCATGGGAAGTTGCCTTAGTATAAAACATGTCCTTATCCTCCTCAAAATAAGATCCAGACTCTCTTTATGTATGTACCGTCCCACTAATGATGGACTCGCTCGCCTAGATACCACACTTTGCCAGTAAGGCTAAGGAGTAACACTTGTCTCTCTATCAATTGCCATGCTGTCACCATCTATGCTGACCAATGTGACCTTACCACCCACCAGAGAAGGAGGATATGTTCAAAAGGGAAAAATGAATAAAGAATCTCTAAAAGAGAAACAACCAACACAACAATATTTAAACATACCTGATTAGAAGATAGCCTCTCGATGTAGTCTCAAGCTGCTGTGCAATCCACAATTAAATAAGTAGTCTTCTTGATTTAGTAAGGATAATAAGGAAAGCCATCCTCCAAGAAATGCTTGATAGTTGGATGAGGGAGAACCCCAAACTCATAAGCCCAAATCTGTCAAAATCAGAACTCATAAGGAAAAAAAAAGTAAAAGACAAAGAGCAAAAGGACATACATAAGAGCTCTCACTCACATCCAATATAAATAAGCATAAGTAAATCCTCAATCCAGCTCAGAATGTTGCATGCAGACCCGAGTACATAGTACCCTAGTAGTATCTCGATAAGCTGTCCGTGTCCCTAAAAATAGGTGACAATCGTAGACTACCCATACTTAAAGAATTTAAGAAGATGACAGAACTCAACAAGTAGAATAGAAAATATTAAGTCAACTACTTTGAAGAAACATGGCTATATTCATATTTTGTTCACACAAAAGAAATAAACTCGGTATAGCAAGTGGGGTATGGAAAGCCCAACTTCATAGGGGCAACTACCATTAGCAGCTCTTAAGTGAGGTGTTTCCTTGCCATCACAGTTGAAAATTTCTCCTTATTGAAAGGGGACAAACTCTCTAAAAAAAGCCTAAGCATGTTATAGCAACAAAGTCTAGAGGAGTGATAATCATCTCCCAAATAGGTAAGTGGAATGAATGCATTGTGTCCATGCACCACTCAATCGATGTGTACATAGCAACCTGACTTGATGCATATGAGTCATAAGAAAACACAAAAAAGGTCCCCTCAAAGCCCTTTCCTATAACCATCTACTTCACACATAGTGAAAAACCTTGATTGTATAGACTACTAACTCTATTAAAACTATCAAGCAATGTAGTGATGGATCTACGAGGCTACAAATAATATGTATGCTATTAAACACTTGCACAATTAATAAATGTTAAAGCATCTTCCTTTTTATTAATCAACAAGGATGAAAAATGAACATCAAAGCAAGGACTATGGAAACCAAGCGAAACATCATAACAAGAGCTATAGTCAAGCCCATAAAGCAAGAGCTACTGATGACTACAACAAGTGCTAATAGCAAGAGCTATAGCTACTTCAGTTAAAATAATAGAGTAAGGGCTATTGAAAATTGACATTTATGATAAAAGCTATAATCAAAATTACAAGCTAACAGACAATGTAACAATAGTAGTCAGAGATGCAAACATCACAGTAAGAGCTAAATTATCCGAAGCAGGTGTAGAAAAAGGGTCATATCAAAATAGACAACAAACAAGAGCAATCAAGACAATAAAGAAACATATATAGCAAAGGTCACTTTGGAAAGAAAATGGAAAATATAAGACAAAGAATAACTAATTTGGCATTGATCAATGGCCTAAGCATGAGTCTATAAATTATAAACTATAAGGATCGGCCCTTCTCGGAAGAGTCTAAATGATCGATGAGTCTGAAATCTAAGCAAAGCACTAGCACTAGTCTAGCGCTTGCAGCAAAAGTCCCTATGTTGGGTCTAGTAACCTTCATATTGTTATCTCAATTTCCAAGTCATCAATATCAAAGGCTATGTTTCTCAAGAATATTAGGAAAGTCCATGTTGTAGAAGTAGAAATAATGAAGAAAAGCACTTCGACAGTTGAAGACCATCAAAGAAAAGTGAAGAAAGATCAAGAAGAATGAGAAAAAACCTCCTCAAACTCAATGTGCTTTTATAAGCACATGAAGGGAAAGAGAATACATGGTCATGTGCTCTAGTGTATGGTCATAAGCACACACTTTGAGGTAGGAATGCACGCACTTTGAGACTTTGGACACTCATTCCTTAAGTACCGAACCTCTATTTGAGCATAAGACATGCACTAAACTGTTATGGATTTTGCCTTTATAAAGACAATGCGTGCATCATCACTATTTTGAAAGAACTTAGCACTTTTTGAAAGAGGAAAAATAATGAAAATATCAAGAGGATATCACATTCATATATCATCAAAATGACATAAGCAACATGAAAATCAATGACACCATCACTACATCATCATTGTTTAGCAGCATTTTCATTTGCATTACATCATGCAAGCCTACAAAAGATAGACCCGAGACTACATAATAACATGCAAGGTGCTACACATATAGCTATACCTACAATTAGCACAGGCATAACTACATACACTACAATGAGCAATATAAATGCCATAGCAAGAGCTACAGACATCTCAATAAGGGCAGCCAAAATCCTTAATTTTTTGACAAGTGTAAGACTATTAAAAGGAAGCCAAAGTAAACCTTGACTAACAATCATTTTTTAGATGGACAAACACTAACCAAAGTTATTTTTACTTTGTAGGGAAGTACAACTACACCAAAGTAGAAGAAGCAATACAATAAAAAGGGAAATGCAACTACACTAATAAGTAAGGGAAAGAAGCATCAATTTCATGAAAACAACACAATAAAGGGGAAGTTAGAATGTACCCTAGCTTATAATCATTATTTGATCATGTTTATCATTGATATTATCTGTATCTTTTATTTTCCTTTTTTGCCTAAGGCATCTCCTTTTGAAGCTTTTTGCACTTACCTGGGTTTTCATTTTTCTTCCTTTTTTTGCATAATGCATCTCTTTCAGAGCTTTTCACACTTAGCTAGGTTTTCTTTTATCTTCCCTCTTGCCTAAGGCATCTCCTTTCAGAGCTCTTCATGTTAGCATAGATATGCACTAATACCATTCTAGTAATGTCTAATGACATTGTAAATGATCCCACACGGTAATATAATATTCATTTAAATAAAGTGTTTATTTATTTGAGTAGTTACCCTTTAGTATTATGTTAAATAAATTTATTATCAAGAGTTGATAGTATGAGTTACAAACTTATTTAGTACACATGCTATAAAATGTTCATAGTCATGTAATTAATATTTGGGCAATATTAATTAAACTATCACCTATCTATTTTTATTTATTATTAAGTGATGATAATAGTGGGAGGTAGTGAATCTCATGCTACTTAACATGAGATATCAAAATAGACATGTGGATACTCATATGATGGGTGCATCGAATAGTGATGCTAGATATATGATTGAAAGGATATTCACTTATTATCAATGATCATAATCTAGGTCATAATGGTGCATATAGTCTTTTCACATGAGGTGACATGATCATCCACATTTGAGTGGTTAGAGTTTGTTACCACTTACATACTTGTGTTATTAACAAATGGGTATATGGCGTGTGGTGGCTCTAGTCAATTTAATATAGGGATAAGTGTTTGAACAAGATGAAATTCATTACCTAGATTGAAATGGGAATAGATCATATGCCATTTAAGTTTTTTATTGATGAAATAGCTCCTAGCCAGGACAAACATAGCACTCTAAAAGAGTTTTAGTGCTAGAAAGAGATTCTAATATTTGTTGTGTTCTACCAAGAGATAAAACTTAAGATGAGGTAATATGATATAGCTATTAGAGTTTTTCTTATCCCTGACTCTAGGCTATATTAGGTCTTTTAATGAATACATTCATATCTATTTGGGTAGTTGTGATATCGATGCTAGGGTGTCACTCACAACTTATGAGAATAAAATGTAAATAATTGGGACTTTCACATTTAGACTTGAAGGAGTTTCAAATAATATCAAGTGTTGATATTATCCTCTTATTACTAATTAGACATGGACCTAGTAAGTCATATCTCAAAGGTATTACCAATTCTCTATTTATTAATCAAATTATTGATTAAAGAGTTTAATCAATTAATTAAGATTAAAGAAATTGGATTTTTATTTATAGCAATGATTCTAGCATATAATGAAATTTAATTTTAATGAAAGGTTTAATTATTAATTCATACTTAATTGGTATGAGATATTGATTAAGATATTAAATTAATAATGGGTATATGTTGTTTCGTATTTACCTAGATTAATCGCCTAAGTATTATGGACCTAGAACCAAAATAGTTTTGGACTAAAAATTAAATAAAGTAATAGAAAAGCCCATTCAACTTTTTTCAAGTCCACTTGATTGATGGAATGGGCATTGGGTCAAGAGTTGGCCCAATGGTTAAGCCAAACTCCATTAAAAGATATGTTTGATTTTATTAAATCAATATATATATATATACATGTGTAAGTCATAGGTGATATAGAGAAATTACAAAAGATATAATCTCTACATCCTCCATTTTTGGACATTAGTGACTTATTAAGTTGTTAATTAATAATGATAAGTGGCATATGGGTGATGTTTTTAATTTATAGCCAAGTATATCTGAAAGCAAAAAGTGGATATTAATTGATAGTTGGTGAAGAGAAAGTGTAGAGACATAAGAAATAAAAAGGATATATACAAAAGTAAGAGCTCGTATAAGGATCGAGTTAGTGTAAGTATCATAAAGGTTATTGAGAGAGGGTTCTTATGCTAATTGAATTGCCTTACTTCGCATTTGTTGTCTAAGTTACATAACTGATTCATAATAGTGGTATTAGAGCTCCTTTTTGCACTTAACACAAGCTTTATTAGTTGATAATTGCAAATGTTGTGATTGAGATTGATATTAGGTGCAAGTATTGTAGTAAAACCAAAGTAAAAATGGCTTTCAGTGTGTGGACAATCATGGCTATGTCGACTCATCATTGGTGTTCTAACTCATCATGGGTGTCTCGACTCATCATAGGTGTGCTAACTCATGATAGAGGGTGCCCATCTAACTTATCACAACTGTGCCAACTCATCAAAGAGGGTGCCTATAACCACCCAATTTTGGGATAATGAGCTATGGATGGGACAAAGGATTTCAATAATGAAAATGTCATGAATAGGTCTTTAATACTTGAACTTTGAAACTTCAGAGGTCTTATTGCATTTTTTAAAGAAAGAATTTAATGTTTTCATGGACTAAATTGCAATGCTTTTTAAGGACCTAATTATGAAACTTAAATTCTTTTAGGGACCTTTTTATAACTAAAAGTAAAAAAAAAAGTGGTTAGAATTCTATAATTTCAATTGGAATTATGTAATTCCAATTGGAATGACATAATTCTTATTGGAATTACATAATTTCAGTTGGAATTACACTAATTCCAATTGGAATTACACTAATTCTAGTCAAAATTGTGTAATTCCAATTAGAATTATGAAATTTCAGTTTGAATTAGACCTCTTCCATCTATTTTTTGGATTTTTCAGAAAATAAAAATATCTTTTTCTCGAATCCTGATTGGTCTAAAATTTCCTTAAAATTATTTTTGATATTTTTAAAGAAATAGAAATCTTTTAGGAATCAATTTATACATAGGGTTTGAAGGGATGTTTCACTATAAACGGAGGTGTTTTGACTCTTAGGAAGAGGGACTTTTAGGGAGGAGCAGTACTTTTATGCACAATTTTACTTTAATATTCTCTATACGATAAATTATCTTTTGGCTTTTGGTTGATTTTTCTTAAAATGCATTCTTAACTCTTTTCCTTTATGAATTGTTTTGAAAAAAAAAACGTTCTCTACAAAATTCCCTTTTGTTTAATTGATTAATTAAAGACCTTTAGAGGATTTTTAAAGAACAAGATTCAAAGAGCTATCAAGAATAGTGATTTTACAAAATCTAAGGAGCACTCCATTAATATCATCCATAAGCATGATCTTTTCCTTATTTTATTTTGTTTTATTTATTTATTTATTTTATTGATTTTTAATTTTATTTTATTATTGTTATATTTTATTCGCTAATCGTAATTTTTGTTTCTTTTTCTGTGGTGATCATGGAGGAAAATACATGATGATCATGTTTGGAGGACATAACTCATAAGAATTCCCTAGAAAGCCATGGATAAGAACTTGTAGCTAGATTTAGTTTTTAGGGATTTATTTTTTATTTAATTGTTTTATTTATAATTTTTTGGGGTTGTATTAATTATCTTTATTATTATTTTCAATAGATTATTGTAATAGCCCCAATAATGAGAATTGTGAAATTGTGTGGTTACATGTTTATTTTGATTAATTGGTTAGTAAAATTAGGGTTTCAATTGGGTAATTAATTAAAATCAATGGTGGAAGTAGATTAATTTTGGTTGCATGTTGATGAAAATTTGGGTCTTATAAGGAATTAATTTAATTAGTTGTTTGATATTTTATTTAATTGTTTTGATATGTTTTATTTGTTTTTTGGGCTTGTTTATTTATTTGTATGTGTTTTGGGCCTTAAGCCCATATTAGATTCTAATCCACTTAAATAAATTTAGATTTTTTTAGGTTTAATTAATTAAAATGCATTTTAGGCCCATAATTAATTAGATTTTTAGGTTAAAGATAATTTAAGCCCATTTATTAAATTAGACATAGGTCCACTTAATTTAATTTAATTAATTAGACTTAGCTCATTAAATTAAAGCCTTTTTCATAATTTGTAGATTTAAGATCACATTATAATTAAAACATGTAGAACTAGGCCCATTAATTAAAATACTTTGTAATTTGTAGATTTAGGTCCATTTTTAGAATTAAAATAACTAGACCTAGGTTCATTTAATTAAAATTAAAAGGAATTAGGCCCATTAGTCTTTAGCTCACTTGTAAATTAAAACATGTAGATTTAGTTCATTTAATTGAAATTAATATAGATTAGACTAACTTAGGGATTATATTTTTGAATGAATGCATTATTTACTTGTATTTTCATGACTTGTTTGCCTTGGAGTTAATTGCTAGAATAAGGGTTTGTATGAAGTTTCATGTAAATAGATGATAATAAAGTAATTCTAAATGAATACGAGATTGAAAGAAGTTGGTATTCTATATCCAGAATCTCCTAGTTGTGGTGCTAGATTTCTTTTAGGGAATCAAGTACCACCTTTACAATTTGTCCCAATTATTACCCTGGGTGGCGACTTCTCATCTCCATGCCATGTCTTTGTGATAGTGGTTAGTGTGTTCTATAGAGCCCTGAGCTTAAACAGTGTCACAGTTGCTAAAATCTTAGATGCACGCTAAACTATACCGTCTATAGTGCCCGGACGTACTGACTCATGACAGAGATAGCATGTGTTGAATCAATCCTAAGTCAGTATAGTGGTGCCAAGTCATGCCGACATCCCTCCTTGGGATGCTTAAGGGCCTTTAAAATGTATGTTTTTTACTTGAAATACATGCAAGAGTGATCATGGACTTAGAATACATCCTATGGTTTGTAATAATAATTAATTTTATCATTTGGTATGTAATTAAATGTTGATTACCTAGAATTAGGATGTAATTATCACCTTGATATGCCAAGGATTAATTATAAATCACAAGTGTTATGATATGGAGCTTAAAGAGTTCAAGTGGAAGATCCATGGAGATCATTACATGGTGGCCATTTATCTAACCTATTCTAGCAAAGTCCATGATCACTGCTCATTTATTCATCCAATTTGCATGTTCTATGTATATATGTGATATATATGTTGTAATATAAAATATGCATATGCGATATGTATAATTGGATGCCATTAGTAATATACATATGTGATATGTGTATGAATGCCATGTTATGTATATCTGTGATATATGCAATATTAAAATGGCTAATATGCAAAGTGAGACCTCAAATAAAAACCCAAAAATCTTCTAAAATAAATTTAGGTCTAGGTTCTCCATTAGAATAATAACTTGCATGGTTTTGGACTATATGTATTGGCTATGGATATATAGGGATGTATATAAGATTTAAGATATTCATGTAGTGTTATTGTTAAGTATGAGATGTTATGGGTGTGTAGACATACTGCATGCCAAGAATGGCAAATAGGCATACCTGAGGTATGTGGTGTTCAAGTCTATACATTTCACTAACCCAATGGTATGGACATAACTAATGCCAAAGGCCAAGAATGGTAATGTGTACTTGAGGCCCACAACATTAGGAGCCAGATTGATGATATCTCACATGAGATGTTATGAATAAGAGTTGTTCAGTTAATGAGAACTAATATTCCAAGAATGGTAATGTGTACCTGAGGGATATTAGTAACTCATTAAGAATTTCATCACCCACTAGAAATCCATCCAATAAGGGGTTTCCATTTTCTACTTTAGAAGTGTACAATTCACTAAGTTAATAGGAAACCATTATAATTAAAGACCAAATCTAATGGAATTATTACAATATCATAGGACTTATCAATCTTATTATACTATTATAGCAATTTAATAATATGAGATCCTTAAACCCAATAAGCATCATTCTTGATAACAATAGACTTATCAGGCATAATATTGTTGATTGGTTGCATAATCTAAAAGTTATATTGGCCTCTGAAGTATATTGTATATTTTGGAACAAAGTCCTCCTAGACTCTTTCCACCTCATGCTTCCCAAGAGGAGCATGACACTCTTGAGAAATAGAAAGATACTGATACGCAAGCATGTTGCATTATATGGGCTTTTTATTAGCAATGAAATTCATAGGCAACATGAAAAGTACACTAATGGAAAGGAAATCCTACTTCACTTGTAAGAGAGATTTGTTTACCAAAGTAGGACTACTAGATATTAGATATCTAAGTGGCTTTTCCATGCTAAAATAAAGGAATGCAATGATGTTGGAGCACACATGAATTCTATAATTCATTCCATTAAGGAACTTGAGAGTTTAGATTTCATGATGGATGCTGAACTTCAAACTAATTTGATCTTACAATCTCTACCATTCTTATTTAGGAAATCTATTGTGAATTTCCATATGAATAAAACTGAGTGTACTCTTATGAAATTGCTAAACATGCTTGTGACGACCCAAAAGGCTATTCATAATTAAAAGAGGAAGAGTACTAATACGCAAGCATGTTGCATTATATGGGCTTTTTATTAGCAATGAAATTCATAGGCAACATGAAAAGTACACTAATGGAAAGGAAATCCTACTTCACTTGTAAGAGTTATTTGTTTACCAAAGTAGCACTACTAGATATTAGATATCTAAGTGGCTTTAACATGCTAAAATGAAGGAATGAGATGATGTTAGAGCACACATGAATTCTATAATTCATTCCATTAAGGAACTTGAGAGTTTAGATTTAATGATGGATGCTGAACTTTAAATTGATTTGATCTTACAATCTCTACCATACTTATTTGGGAAATCTATTGTTAATTTCCATATGAATAAAATTGAGTGTATTCTTATGAAATTGCTAAACATGCTTATGACAACCCAAAAGGCTATTCATAATTAAAAGAGGAAGGATACTGATACGCAAGCATGTTGCATTATATGGGCTTTTTATTAGCAATGAAATTCATAGGCAACATGAAAAGTACACTAATGGAAAGGAAATCCTACTTCACTTGTAAGATTGATTTGTTTACCAAAGTAGGACTACTAGATATTAGATATCTAAGTGGCTTTTCCATGCTAAAAGGAAGGAATGCGATGATGTTAGAGCACACATGAATTCTATAATTCATTCCATTAAGGAACTTGAGAGTTTAGATTTCATGATGGATGCTGAACTTCAAACTAATTTGATCTTACAATCTCTACCATACTTATTTGGGAAATCTATTATGAATTTCCATATGAATAAAATTGAGTGTACTCTTATAAAATTACTAAACATGCTTGTGATGGCCCAAAAGGCTATTCATAATTAAAAGAGAAAGGATGCTGGTGCTAGTTCTAAAATGTTCTAAGAGCTCATTTAAGGCATGGGTATTGGATACTGGTGCTAGTTCTCATATATGTTCTTCCTTTCAGGATCTAGCAAAGTGAAAGATGGTTATAGTTAAATGAGGTGACTTTAAAGTTTGGAGATGAAGCAAATGCTGCTGCCAAAGGTATAAGAACCACCTCTATTGACTTATGTGATTATGTTTTATTATTGGACAATGTTTTAAATGTACCTATTTCTTGTAAGAACATCATCTCTATTTCTAGTATGACTATAAAAGGTTATAAGTTTTTATTTATAAGAGATATATGTACTATATATTTTGATAATGAGATAGTTGGCATGGGTTATGTATTACATGGTCTTTATTATGTTGATAATAAATCCAATAATAAATAATATCCAACCAATTTGAATGTTGTGAATACAACACTAATTGATAATGCCTATAATCCAAAATATTTCTAGCACTTGCAATTAGGTCACATTATGAATGACTGAATCACAAAGTTGGAAAGGATAAGAATCTTGGGTAATCTTGAATCTGCATCCAATCTGACTTGTGAGGCTTATATCCAAGGCAAGATGACCCAATCACTATTTTTTGGACAAATGGAAAGAGTTAAAGAAATTTTGAAAATCATACATAGTGATGTATGTGGGCCATTCAACCAAATTGCAAAACACGGGTTGTACTACTTCATTACCTTTATGGATGATCTATTAAGGTTTGGACATTTATATTTGATGAAACATAAAAATGAATCCTTTGAAAAGTTCAAGGAATTTAAGGTCCAAGCAGAGAAACAAATGGCAAAAAGTATTAAAATCCTTCAATCAGATCGAGGACTTGAATACTTAAGTAACCAATTTATGGAGTTTAAGGAATGCCTCAATGGTGTTCACCACAACTAACTCCACCTAGAACACCTCAACTTAGTGGTGTGTCCAAAAGGAGGAATCGAACTCTGTTAGATATGGTTGATCAATAATGAGTTATACAGATTTGCCTACTTTCTTTTGGGGTTTTACATTGCAAATTGTTGTTTATATATTAAACCTCATTCCATCTAAGTCTATTTTTTCCACACCATATAAGATATAGCATGGTAAAGTGCCAAGTCTTAAACATGTTAAGATTTAGGGATGCCTAGCTTATATTAAAAGATTAAAATAAATAAATTAGATGCAAGGTCAATTCAAGGCATATTTATTGGATATCCTAAAGATAGTTTAGGGTATTATTTCTATCTTCATACTAACAAGTTATTATTGTAAGCAAAGATGCCATATTTCTTGAGAAAGAGTTTCTGCAAGAAAATGGTAAAGGAAGGAAGATAGCATTAGAAGAGGAGACTTTTAATGAGGCCAATTGAGTTTATAAAATGGATATTGATCAATCCTAAAAGTCTAATTCCACTGAAAATATTATAACACTAACTCCTAGAGATACAATTTTTTTTATGATATATAAGAGTTGCAAATGCATAAAGAAGACAATCATGATGATGATCCTACAATATTTGAAGAGGCTTTATTAGATAAAGATTATTCAAAATGGCTTGAAGTAATAAAATTCAAAAATGGATTCCATGTATGCAAACCAAGTATAGACACTTATTGATCCACTTAAAGGTATTGTACCTATAGGTTGTAAATGGATCTTCAAGAGAAAGATTGGTGTAGATAGAGAAGTTGATACTTAAAAAGCAAGGCTTATAGCAAAAGGGTTTTGCCAAAGGTAAGGGATTTACTATGAGGAGACCTTATTGTTGGTAGCCACACTTAAATCTATTTGTATACTACTTGCCACTAATGCACACTATGATTATAAAATTTGGCAAATGGATGTCAAAACTGTTTTTCTCAATGGTTATGTTAATATAGAGATTTATATGGAACAACCTAAAGTTTATGAATCTAAGGAAGGTTCCAAAGTGTACAAGCTTAGTAGATCTATTTATAGTGTAAAACCAACTTCAAGGATTTGGAATCATCATTTTGATGATGCCATATGATCATTTGGTTTTATCAAGAGTGAAGATGAGCCTTTTGTGTATAAGAAGGTTAGTGAGAGCCAACTCACTTTCGTAGCATTCTATATGGATTAAATTTTATTAATTGGGAATGATATTAGCATGCTTACAAATGTGAAACTATGGTTGTGTAAAATTTTCTCCATAAAAGACTTAAAGGAGGCCACTTATATTCTTGGCATTTGAGTCTATAGAGATAGATAAAAATGAATGATTGGTTTATCCTAAAGTCTTAACTTGGAAAAGGTGTTCAAAAGATTCAACATGCTTGATTCCAAGAGAGGATTGTTACCATTTAGGCTTGGTGTATCACCTAGGAAACTCTAGGAAATGCTTCAGCTATAAGAAGCTTAATGTATATTATGTTGTGTACAAGGCCTGATATTGCCTATGTTCTTAGTATGACTAGCAGGTTTCAATCTAATCAAAGTTTAGAACACTAGATAATAGTTAAGCCAATTTTTAAGTGATTAAGAAGGACTAAATATTTAATTTTAATTTATGGAGGAGGTGATTTACAAATAGATGGATTCATAAATTTTGATTTCCAATTATATATTGATGATAGAAAGTCTATCATTAGGTTTTTTTTTCATTTGTAATGGAGGTGCAATGAGTTGCAAGAGTTCCAAGGAAAGTGTCACTACTAAATCCACTACAGAAGCAGAGTATATAACTGCATCAGAAGTTGCTAAAGAAGCTATTTGGATTAAGAAGTTCATTACTAAACTAAAAGTTCCTTCCATTAAGTCATAGATTCCTCTCTATTGCAATATCATTGGAGCAATTTATTTGGCAAAGGAATTAAGGTCTCACAAGAAATGCAAACACATAGAAAGCCACTTCTTTATTATCAAAGAACTTATTGGAAAAGTGATATCATCGTGCAAAAGGTAGCTTTAACCAACAATGTGGTTGACCCACTAACCAAGGTGCTCACACAATTATAGTTAGATCATCATCTTAAGAAGATGGGTCTTAAACATTGTAGTGAATGGCGCTAGCGCTAGTTGGATATTATTAGCATATATATGCCCTAATGCCATTCTAGTAACATATAATGACTTTGTAAATTATCCTAAATGGTAATATAATATTCATTTAAATAAATTATTAGTTTATTTAAGTATTTACCATTTAGCATGTTGTTAAATAAATTTATTATCAAGAGTTGATAATATGAGTTACAAACTTATTTAGTACACACGCTATAAAATGTTCATAGTCGTGTAATTAACATTTGGGTAATATTAATTAGACTGTTACCTTTGTCTATTTTCTTTGATTAGTATATGATGCTAATAGCGGGAATAGTGAATCTCATGCTACTTGATATGAGATATCAAAATAGACATATGGATACTTATGTGATGGGTGAATCGAATAGTGATGATAAATATGTGATCACATGGTTATTCATTTATTGTCAATGATCATAATCTAAGTCACAATGGTGCATATAGTCCTTTGAACTAAGGTGACACAGTCATCCACATTTGAGTGATTAAAGTTTGTTACAGCTTACATACTTGTGTTATTCACACATAGATATATGGCTTGTGGTAGTTCTAATCAGTTAAATGTAGGGATAAGTGTTCGACCAAGATGGGATTCATTACCTAGAGTTAATCGAGATAAGATCCTATGCTATCTAAGTTTTTTCCTGATAAAAGAGTTCCAAGCCAGGACAAATATAATAGTCTAAAAGAGTTTCAGTGCTAGAAAGGGTTTATAGTATTTATTGTGCTTTATCAATAGATAGAACTTGAGATGGGGTAATATGATATAGCTATTAGATTTTGATTTATCATTAACTTTAGGATATATTGGGATCTTTTAATGAAGGGATTTTAGTGCACAAAAATTATGACCAAAGGGTTCATGTGAATTAATGAACACATTCATATCTAATTAGGTAGTTGTGATATCGATATTAGGGGTCACTCACAACTTATAAGAACTAAATGTAAATAATTGGGATTTTCACATTTAGACTTGAAAGGAGTTTCAAATAATATCAAGTGTTGATATTATCTTCTCATTGCCAATTAAACATAGACCTAGTAAGTCACATCTCTAAGATTTTGTCAAATCTCTATTTATTAATCTAATTATTGATTAAAGAGTTTAATTAATTGAGATTAAAGAAATTGGATTTTTTCTTATGGAAATAATTCTAGCATTTTATGAAGTCTAATTTCAATGAAAGGATTATTTATTAATTTATACTTAATTGATATGAAATATTAATTGAGACATTAAATTAATAATGGGTATATATTGTTTCTTATTTACTTGGATTAATGGCCTAAGCATTATGCACTTAGGCCCAAAAGAGTTTTGGACTAAATATTAAACCAAGTAGTAGACAAAGTCCATTTACCTTTTTTTAAGTCCACTTGTTTTATGGAATGGGCTTTGCGTCAAGAGTTAGCCCAATGGTTAGGCCTAACTCCATTAAGAGATATATTTGATTTTATTAAATCAAATATATATATATATATATATATATATATATATATATATATAAAGATAAAAATTGACATGTGTAAGTCCTAAGTGATGTAGAGAATTTACAAAAGTTCTAATCTCTACATCCTCCATTTTTGGACATTAGTGACTTACTAAGATGTTAATTAATTATTCCAAGTGGCATATGGGTTATGTCATTAATCACTACTTTAATCTCTAGCCAAGTATTTCTAAAAGCAAAAAGTAGATATTAATTGATGGTTGGTGAAGAGAAAAAGTGTATAGACATAAGAAATAAAAAGGATATTACAAAACCAATAGCTCTTATAAGGATCTAGTTAGTGCAAGTATCATAAGGGTTACTGTGAGATCAAGACAAGATGGACATTTGTTAAAGCTTGGTGTTTCAAGCTAGAGGTCTCACACTTAGGAGACTAGAATTTGATTCAATAGTTAAAACAAAAAAGGACACACCAATATAGTAGAATACTTGTGGTCTACACCAAAGTTGGGAGATTGTAAGTTCTCTTAAAATTTAAAATTCATAATTTTTTGTTTTCTTGTATTTTATATTGCTTTGTGTATTAGCTATCTATTGAATTGTAAATTGGATCTAGGGATTGGAATTCTTGATGAGATCAAGGGTTATAATAAGAAAATATTTAAAATTTTCCTTACTTAGCATTTGATGTCTAAGTTACGTAACCAATTCCTAACACTTCACACCAAGTTGGGTTTTTTTTTAGGCTTTGATGATATTGGATGATCTTAAGGAGAGAGTTCAAATAGATGGTAAAAAATGTAGTCATATAATAAAAGAAAATATAAAGCATGCTTGATGCAATTAATGATGATAAAAATGTATTGCACTTTTTCAAAGAAATTTTGCTTAAATTTGCAATTATTCTCATTTTACTAAAATCATTTAACAAAAGCATAGGTCCATTCATACAAATTTTGAACTTGAAGTTACCCATGTCCTTAACTAGCCTTCTCAGGTTTTCTGGTTATGTATTCTCTCTCTTTCCCTAATTTTTGCCTAGGTCACCCAAGTAGGGCTTTCAACTTAGCGGGAAGCCTTTAAATTTTGCATGAGTTACCATTTTTAGGTTTTCAACCCAGTGGGTTTTTTTAGCTGTAGACATAGTACTTTGTCAAGTAGTCTGTATTAATAGGTTTAGAGAATTCATTACATTCAGAATCCATAACCTTGACTACTCCTTTTGATAAGACATGTTTCACCAAGTACAGGCCTTCCTAGTTTGGTCTAAATTTCCTTATAGGGTTTATAACATTATGCCTTGCATGCTTTAACACCTAGTCTCCTACTTTCACACTCATGTGTTTCACCATATTTTAGGTAGTCGGGCCTAATACAACTATGTATGGTATAGAGCTTTAAGTCTTTGACTATCTAAGAGAGTGAGGTTATCATGCCTCTGTTGAGCCCATTATACTTCCAATAATTCATATTTGATTGCTACTCATTATGACTTGATTTTTATTTCAATGTGGAGTTTTGCTTCTGACCCATACACTAGTGAGAAAGGAGTTGCTCCAATTAAAGTTTTGATTATTGTTCGGTACCCCCACAAAGCATATGGCAATTTGTCTACCCAATCTTTATGAGTCTGAGTGATTTTTGCCAAAATTTTCTTGATGTTCTTGTTTGTGGCTTCTACATCCCCATTTGTTTATGGTCAATAAGGAGAGGATTTATGATGTTCCACCTTATAACTCCTTAGTATTTTTTTAACTTCCCTATGGAATTGAATATTATTATTTGAGATGATGTGATGGGGGATCCCATATCGATAGAAAAAAATTTTCTCGATGAACTTAGCCACTTTCTTGTGAATGATTCTACTTCAAACCATTTTGTGAAGTAATCTATTACCACTAGGATGTACCTATGTCTATTTGATGTTGTTAGGTAGAATTCCCTAATTATGTCTAATCCTCATGCTAAGAAGGGCCATGGAGAAGAGATGTAGTGTAATTATGTTGGATAAAGGTGACTAACATCCCCATGAATTTGACACTTGTGGCATTCTTTTACAAATTTGATATTGTCTTCCATCATCATCATCTAAAAGAACCCTTGTTTGATTAGCTTCTAAACTAGGATTGCTCCATTTATTTGTGGACCATAAATACCTTTGTGTACTTCTTCCATTGCATTTGTAGCCTCAGTTTTGTCTAGACATCAAAGTTGTAACCCATCTAAAGTTCTTTTGTATAACACACCTTATCTTTTTCACTTGCTTGATTGGGATAGGCCCATTCTTTGAAATATATCTCGATGTTATAAAACTAGGTTTTTTAGTTGTTCTTGTCTTCACTATTCTATAATTCTTATGACAAGGTTGTCCTTATCTGAGTAGGATTAAAGGTTTAATGGAGATTTTGGATGGTCCTTCCCATACTAATGCTAGGGAAGCAAGTGCATATGCCATCTGATTGCAATTTCTAGGCAGATGGATACATGTACATTTTTGGAAGAACATGGTAATCAATTTCAAGTGATCCAGGTAAGGTTTTAAGTGTTGCTCCTTCAATTCCCATTCTTTTGTGGCATAATTAATTACTAGCATGCAATCTTTGAAGATTTCAACCTCTATAACATCTAGGGCTATTAGTGCTTTTATTCCAAGTGCGTACATTTCATATTTTGCTTCGATATTCATGACCCTAAATTCTAGCTTCTTAGCAATCGGTACTACTTCACCTTATAGTGATTGTAGTATGATCTCGACTCCTACACTAAAGTGGTTAGTTGCTCTGTCTAAATACATCTACCATCCTTAAATCTCGATGGCTGAACTAAGGTTGCCTGGGAAGTCTAGTTTGTATTTATTCTGAGTTTGAAATGGGGTTAAAAGCTAGAAATTTAGCCACTGTTCTTCCTTTTATTACTTTCTTAGTCAAATACTACACATTAAATTTTGTTAATAAAACAAGCCACTTGGAAAGTTTTCCCACTAGAGAGGGAGCTTTGTAAAGGTACTTTATCATATCCATTTTAGACATAACCTGAATTCTGTACGAATGAAAGTAATGTTTGAGTTTCTTCATTGCCCATACCATTGTCAGGGATATTTATTCAACTTAACTATACTTTTCCTCATGTGGTAAAATCTTCTTACTTAAGTAATAAGTCTGCTTTCATTTATCATTATTATAAACACCTAATTTTGGGATAATAAAATATGAATGTGACAATTGACTCCAATGATGAAAATCTTATAAGTAAGTCTTCAACACTTGAAGTTTAAAACCTCAAAAGTTTGAATATATTTTTAAGAAAAGTTTCATTATTTTTTAAGTACTTAATTGTAATACCTTTTAAGACCTAATTGAAACTTTTAATTTCTTTCAGGGGTATTTATGTAACTAAATGCACCCACAAGTATTATCTTCTCCCTGCCTTATTTTATTTTTCTTCTTTTTATTATTATTTTGATTTTATTAAATTTCAATTTTATTGAATTTTTATTATAATTTTATTCACTAATCCTTGTTTTATCCTTTTGTGATGGTGATTATGGAGGAGATTACATGATGATCATATTTGGAGAACCAAATCTATAGAGATCCATGGAATGCCATGGATGGAACCTTATAGTTAGATGTAGTTTCTAGGCTTTTTTTATTTAATTGTCTTATTTTTATTTATTTTCAGGATTGTATTAATTCTTCTTTTTTTTATTATTCTCAAAAGTCCATTGTTATAGCCCCAATAGTGGGAATATTGAAATTTGGTGTGCATGCTTATGTGTTTTATTTTAAGTTATTGGTTAGTAAAGTTAGGGTTTTTATTCAGGAATTATTTAAATTTAATTGCTATAAAAATCGTTAGGTTGTTTAATTAAAATTGGATTAAAATTAAGTTAATAGAATTAGGGTTACTTGTTAATTATTTTATTTGTTCATGTTTACTTTAATTGAATTAGGGTTTTGGAATAGATTTAATTAATAGTTTTATCTTTTATTTGTTTATTTTGATGTTTTTTTATTATTTTCTAGCTTATTTGCTTACAATTATGTGTTTAGGCCTTTGGCCCATTAGGCTTTAACCCATTTAAATTTAGGTTTTCTTAGGTTTAATTAATAAAAATGCATCTTTAGGCCCATAGTTAATTAGATTTAGGGTAGAGATAACTTAGGTCCATTTAGTTAATTAGACATATGCCCACCTAATTTAATTTAATTAATTTAGACTTAACCCATTTAATTTAAGTCTTTCCATAATTTATACATTTTAGATCATTTTAGAATTAAAATATGTAGAATTAGGGTCACTAAAGTAAATACTTCATAATTAGTAGATTTAGGCCCAATTTTAGTTGGGAAGAATGCACTTAAAACATAAAATGAATGCACTCTAAAAAATTATTTTATCATAAAATAAGATCTTTAACTCCTGAACTTTTTTTTTTACAGGAGATGTTAATAAAAGGAATGAAGCCCTATACTATAGTATTAATGAGAATGGTGCAAATACAAATGCAACCCAAAGCCATAACTTAAATGGTGGAGTATCATAACCTTCGTGATCATAGACATCATTACCACAATCAAAAGGAAAGAATGCAAAAGAATAACATTGCATTTTAACAAAATCTCTTCACTTGCAAATAGACCATACTAACTTTTGGTATTTTGTGTAGGGAAAAATAAAAGAGAATGAAGAAGGGGAAAGGAATTGAAATATTAGTAAAATCAAGCAAAATTGCAAATGCTAATCATTCATCAGAGTATCACCCTGCATGGCAAACAACTTGCCAAACACTCTTCAAGATAATGAAAAGGGAAGTAACAAAACTCTCTTCCCTCAAATTTTGTAACAAAGTACCATCTCAATCATAAAATTCACAAATTGAAAGTAAATTCATCCACTTCACAAGATTATCTGCAAAAAGCCTATCTTATGACCTTTTCTCATAATGGCTCTTTTTTATTAGCCTCGCATAATTTAAATGAGCAGTTAATAGTTTTGTGTTAAGATTTTATAAACTCAAATCAATCTAATGCCGACTTTGCACCTAAAAAAGTGGAAGAATATGAAAAAACAAAATCAATGGACTTATAGTATAAATGGCTTGAATTTTAAAGTATCATTTCAATCTTTTGAATGATAAATATGCACATAATCTACTCCAATGCTCAAAAATGGGTATAAGTACAAAATACTTTGATGGTATCCATGCTGAGTAATACAAGAATGGTAGGGGAATACTAAGAGGAGAATCAAAATAAGAACAAGCATAATGTTCTTTAATGCTCATAAATGAGTAAGAGTATCAACATGAAACCTCTAACAGTATCCACACTGAGTAATACAAGAAAGATAGGGGAATACTAAAAGAGGACCATGCCAAAAATTGCTTTATTTACTGCAATGCTCTAAACGAATATAAGTATCCAAAGGACATTTCCAATGGTATCCACATTGAGTATTATGAGAAAGGTAGGGGAATACTCGAATAAGGAAGGAAAGCACAAAAATAACTTAAAGATTGTTTTGATGCTCAAAAATTTGATCTTTTTATGCTCAATTTTCATCAGTTTTGCTTAGTAAATTCTCCCTAAAATTAGGTGTAGAAGTAAGCTCTTCACTTGCTAAAAGATATGCCCTCAGCATAAGATAGTTAATGATGCCTCTAACCTTTATAAATGATAAATAAATGATAGTCATGGAAATAAAAAATAGTGAGATTCGTTGAGTACATGTTATCTTATAAAAAAGTGATGAATTTTCTCATGAATTTTCAATATTATAATGTACTTGTGTACATTCATCATGATTGAAACTAACTTTAACAAGTCCATAGAAATTACAAATCTTGAAGGAAGTGCACCTAAGTTGTAAAGTTAGCCAAAACAACAAAATTCAAAGTCAGTAAGTATAAAGAATTCAAAAGCATTCTACTCAAACATCCAAAGATAAAAATCATGAGCAATTATAGATTACAACATCATAAGTGAGCAATGAAAGCATTGCAGCCAATTCTGGAGTAGTTATGGACTATATCATTATCAAAGGTGAGCAATGAAAGGATTGCAGTCAAGTTGCAAGTAATTATTGATTGCAGCATCAAAGGTGAGCAACGAGAGGGTTGCAGTTAATTAAAATCAGTGAACAGTTATGGACTATAGCATTGTTAAAGGCGAGTAATGAAAGGATTACAATCAATTTGCAAGTAATTATGGATTGTAGCATCAAAGGCAAGCAATGAAAGGACTGTAGTCAATTTATGAGCAGTTATGGACTATAGCATCAAAGGCAAGCAATGAAAGGATTGGAGTCAATTTGTGAGCAATTATGGACTGTAGCATCAAAGGCAAGCAATGTAAAAGTTGCAGTTCATCATGAGCATTTATGGATTGCAACATCATTAGTGAGCAATTAAAGGGTTGAAACTAATCACAAGCAATTATGGATTGTAGCATAATCGCATAAGAGAATTCAGACTATATGACCTAGTGTAATCAACATTGTATAACTAAGTGCAATGTGTCCTTTTAATTCAGACTATACGTCTGAATGTAGTCGACATCATACGATAGAGTATGATGCATCCTTTCAATTCATACTATACAACCAAGTGTAGTGGACATTGTACGACTAAGTATAGTGTACCTATTTCAATTCATACTGTACAATCGACATTGTATAACCGAGTACAATGCATCCTTCTAATTCAGACTATACGATAGAGTATAGTCATCATCATACGATCGAGTGTGATGCATCCACCTGAATCAATGTTATACGTCAAAGTATAGTGTTTCCTTAGATATTTAAAGTTTATGCCTAGTGTTGTATGGCAACAAAAGCATTTATCATGAACCGACGATCACTACAAGCATAAACCTTAAAGAGCACAGGTAAGTACAATAACTTTGTTCTTAAGAAATTATGTGTTTATTTGCTTTGCTACAATTTATCAAGCAAACAATGACAAAGGGTGGCAATTGTAAACACCCAATTTTAGGATAATAAAATATAGATGTGACAAAGGACTCCAACAATGAAAATATTATAAGTAGGTCTTTAACACTTAAAGTTTAAAACCTTAAAAGTTTGAATACGTTTTTAAAAAGAGTTTCATTGGTTTTTTAAGCACTTACTTGTAATACCTTTTAAGATCTAATTGAAAATTTTAATTTCTTTTAAGTGTCTTTTTGTAATTAAAAGTTAAAATTTTCAAAATTATAGAATTTTGAACAGAATTCTATAATTCCGATCGGAATTATGCAATTTCGGTTGGAATTACGCAATTCCGATTAGAATTACATGTTTTCCATCTATTTTTTGTATTTTTTATAAAAAATAAAAATATTTTTTGTATTTTTTTTAGTTTTGATTAGTTTAAAAATTTTCATAAATTTATTTTTAGGATTTATCTACCTCTCCAAGAAATAAATTCCTTTTAAAATTAGAACTCTTTAGAAAATAAAGTCCTTTTAAAATTGGAACTCTTAGTACGTAGAACTTACAATTTTTTGGTTTTTTCCCTATAAAAGAATAACTGAGGCTCCTAGAGCAGGGGACTTAATTTCTTTTGCAATTTCAACTCTCTTCTTCCTAAGTATCTCTAGACTTTTCTTTAGGCATAACATAAAAAAAAAAACTTAGTGAATTATTCATTTGGAGGGTTTTTAGAAGATGAATAACAAGTTTTGAAGGCCTACTAAAAAAAATAACAGTGATATTTCTAGTTTGAGGAGCAATTCATTCACAAGCATCCATAAGCATTATCTTCTCTCTACCTTCTTTTTTTGTTATTTTGATTTTATTGAATTTCAATTTTATTAACTAATCATTGTTTTGTCCTTTTGTGATGGTGATTATAAAGGAGATTACATGATGATCATATTTGAAGAACCAAATCCATAGAGATTTATTGAATGCTATGGATGGAACCTTATAACTACATGTAGTTTCTAGGTTTTTTTTTATTTAATTATCTTTCTTTTATTTATTTTTGGGATTGTATTAATTCTTCTTTTTTTTGTTATTCTCAATAGTCCATTGTAATAGGCCCGAAAATGGGAATAATGAAATTTGGTGTGTGTGCTTATGTGTTTTATTTTAAGTAATTGGTTAGTAAAATTAGGGTTTTATTCAGGAATTAATTAAAATTAATGGCTATAGAAATCATTACATTGTTTAATTAAAATTAAATTAGATCTAAGTGGATAGAATTAGGGTTGCTTGTTGATTATTTTATTTTATTTGTTCATGTTTACTTTAATTGAATTAGGATTTTAGAATAGATTTAATTAATAGTTTGATCTTTTATTTGTTTATTTTGATGTTTTTTTTTTTTCGGGCTTGTTTGCTTATTTTTATGTGTTTTAGGCCCTAGGCCCATATTGGGCTTTAATCCATTTAAATTTAGGTTTTCTTAGGTTTAATTAATAAAAATGCATCTTTAGGCCCATAATTAATTAGATTTAGGGTAGAGATAACTTAGGCCCATTTAGTTAATTAGACATAGACCCACCTAATTTTAATTTAATTTAATTAATTTAGACTTAGCCCATTTAATTTAAGCCTTTCCATAATTTATAGATTTAAGATCATTCTAGAATTAAAACATGTAGAATTAGGCCCACTAAATTAAATATTTCATAATTTGTAGATTTAGGCCCATTTTTAGAATTGAATAAGGATTAGGCCCATTAGTCTTTAAGCTCACTAGTAAATTAAAATATGTAGATTTAGCTCATTTAATTAAAATCAATGTAGATTAGACTAACTTAGGGATTATGATGAATGCATTGTTTACTTGTATAATTCATGACTAGTTTGTCTGGAGTTGATTATTTTTTAAGGGTTTATATGAAATTGCATGTAAATAGAGTATAAAATAGTATTTCATAAGGTAATTCTAAATAAACATAGGACTGAAAGAAGTTAGTATTTTGTACCTAAAATCTCCTAATTGTGGTGCTAGCTTTCTTTTAGAGGATCAAGTACCCCCATTTTTATTTATCCTAGTTATTACCTTACGTGGTGACTCCTCATCTCCATGCCATGTATTTATGACAATGGTTAGTGTGTTCTCTAGAGCCTTGAGCTTAAATAATATCGTGGTTGCTAAAATATTAGGTGCGCACTAAACCCCACTGTCTATAATTGCACTAATTGCATTTCCTTCAATGGCCAAATAAAGGGTTAAAGGCATCCCTAGTTTAAGCAGTTTTAGGACCAGAGGGTTAGCTAGGTGGTTTATGATCTTGTCAAATGCTAACTGACATTATTTGTTCCACTCAACTAGCTGATATTTTATGAGTAGCTTAAAGATCAGTTCATACACTGCTCTAAACTTGGCGATGAATCAATTAATGAATTGTAGTTTCCCTAAAAAACTTTTAATTTCTTATTCTATTTTTGGTACTGGCATCTCTCTAAATGCTTTTGCTTTATCTATATCTATTTCAATTCCATTATGATTAACAATATACCCCAACATCTTTCCTAAACTGACCCCAAACATGTATTTCTTCATATTCAACTTAAGACTGTGCTATTTGAATATTTTAAGGAACTTTTTAATATCAAATGGTTATTCTACCCTGGTCTTTAACTTGACCATCATGTCGTCAATGTACACTTCCACTTCTTTATGTATCATGTCATGGAACATTATAGTTGCCATTCTCTGGTAAGTTGTTCTTGCATTCTTAAAAATGCATTGAAAAACTAAAAATAAACTGAAAATACCAATAATAAATGCACAATATCAAAAACATATGATAATATTCTTATTAAAATAATAACATGTCAATTCAGAATACAAATAACCCAAGTTCATAGATAACTATTACGGTGTCTAGAATTTAATTATACAGTACATATATCAATCCAACATACATAGTGTAGCTAGTGAATAATGAACCTAGTGCAGATAGGGAACACTAAAAAGTTGACTGTGAGGTCCTAAAAAAAAAAGTTGAGGGGGATTAGATATCACTGAGTGAATTAATTCTATAAAATGCATATTGATTGATAAAATCATTTGTTAAAATCTTTTTTTGAAATAAATGTAAATAAAGTAATCATAATCACTAAAATCATTTACTTTTCATAATAATATTTAAATAAAATCGATTTATAATTCTTAAATCAATTTAATATGAAATCCCTGTAAGAAAACATATAGAATAATTATTTTTCATGGAAAATCTGGTAGAATACCACACCAATATTCTAATAGCCTTTTGGATCTCTTTAATCCAAGTGATTGTCATCCCGAGAGTAAGCTCAAGTGAGTTACTATCATAGTCATTTTCACTTATTCCATATTGATGTCCTGAGAGTAAACTCAACTGAATTACATCCTTTTATCCAACCCGAGAGTACTAGCTCCACCGAGCTCTAACCATTTACTCTTGCCTGAGAGCATATGCTCCACCGAGCATATTCTATAATTTAAATATATACTGAGATCTCACCCATGCACACGCGGTCCTAGTGACACCCACTAGGTAGCACGTTCTACCATTATCTCCAAATCAATTTGAATTATAAATAATTAAATAAATAAAATCAAATAAATAATTCATTAAATAATAAATAATTAAATGATTCAATAATAATCAAATAAAACATCACAAAATAAGTTTCCTTTAAACATGCTTTCAATATCTACTCGTAAATGTAGAAGAAATGATCATGCATGTGACAATATAAATATCATCATAAATTAATCATATAATTATTTATTTATTATATTTAATTATTTGAAATATAATAAAAACATTTGCAACACACATTTCATAAAATTAACTCACAAGTTAAGCCTGCTAGGCAATGCATTCTCTGCTACCCTAGTGCTATAGCTAGAATCCCAGAGTTCTCTAAAATAAATAATATTTATTTAAAATATGCTCGTAAAATAAAATAAATAAATTCATGAAAATTCTCAAAATTATGGAAAATATAGAATTGACAAAAATGACTTGACCAAAGACACAAATTCAACACAGGTCGATGTCACATTTTACGAGAAATCTACCAAAAATTCAGCAAAATCTTCTCTGTAAAATGAACATCTCTATACCAAAAGTAGAGTTGCTCCTACACGCAAACACACTTCAAAAATTCATAGCACTCAAAATCTCAAGTTTGGCCCCCAAATCACAACTATGGCCCAACCGCGAACCAATTCATCAACAAAACCCAAAATAATATAAATCTCAATAATTCACCAAAAATCATAAAATCTATTTAAAAATATAATCATTTCTCAAATCACCAAAATATCTCATAAAATATTAAAACCCTTTATTTATTTTCCAAATAAATAATAAAATTTTTTAGTTTTTTTATATATAATATTTGCTAATAAAATCCAGAAATGGAATAAAATTCTCATTTTCCAATTAGATTAGAATAAATTGCAAATAATTATCAAAATCACTTATTAACATCACAAAAATAATAAAATACCCATTTAAACTCAAAAATAATAAGTAAATTTATTATTCATACATTTAATAAGTAAATTTAAAAATAATAAATAATAAATAAACTTCATGAACAAAACTTGCTCAAAATAATTAGTAAAATGTAATACCCTATGTTTTAATTAAATAAAGTAATTTTATATTTAAATCTTTAATAAATACTTTTAGGTTATATTATATAAAAGATTATTTTGTTTTCTATCTAATGGAGGTATATATATATATTAATATTATATTTAGGGTTAAATATTATTTAAGATGTGTGTATATTAAAATAACTTGTATTTATATAAGTGCATGTAGTGTATGTATATATATATACACACTAATTATTACCTAGACACACCTATATGTATAATAATATATTATTATATATTAATAGTTTAGAGTATTATATATATATATATATATATATAAGTGATGGGAAGTGGACCAAAGAAAGAAAAAAAAAACGGGATCAAAACAAAACAAAAGAAGGCAAAAATCAAAAACAAAGAAAGAAAGAAAGAAGCTGCGTGAAGAAAAAAAAGAAGAAGAGAAATAGAAGCTCACAAGCCCTGTACCCTCTCCCACTTCATCCCTCACCATCTCTCCCTCCTCCTTTACTGCGTCGTTCATCCTGCCACCATCAGAATCACCATTGCCGTCGCACCAAGCTGCCAGGGGAAGAGCTGCTGCTGCCATTCCTCATTTCTTTCCTCTGTCAGCTTCGATCCAAGCTGATCTAGCACCACCCAAGCTTCCCCAACTTCCCTCATCATCTTAGGTGTCCGTCCAAGCCAAGAGTCGCCGCTGCAACTCACCTCCGGCGCCGGAATTGAAGGTTGAAGGTGAGTTGCACAGAGTTATTCTTAGGTTGTTGACAGGTTGTTTTCTGGTTGTTGCTCAATTTTGAATGTTGATTTTAGGTTGTTTTTGAGTATATGTTGGATTATGCCCATAAATTGCTTCAATTTTGATTTTTAAATATTTTTCCTAATTTTTCTTAATTTACAGAAATTTTTTTATAATATTTATTTATTTATTTTAATTTTTTTTAGTTAATTTATTGGGTTTTATTTGGTTTAGTTAGTGAAATCAAAGTGATTATAGTTAATTTTTTTAGTATATTAATTTTATGTAAGATTTTAGAGTTTTTGGTGTTAATTAGGGGGTTATGTAAATTTTAGGTATTTAATGGGTAATTAGGCTAATTTCGAAAATTTTGATTAAAAATTATGAAATTTTAATAATTGAGGTTATTATTAAATGTTATTAATTTTAGAACTCAAATTGTAATTTTTGAGATTTTCATACTATTTTTATAAATATTTTTCAGTGTATGCCAAATTTGATTTTTTAGGTTAAATAATAATATTTGGAAAAATTGTTGGTTGATTGTATGTTTTAATTATAGTAGGAAGATTTATTTTGAGAAAAATAATTTTTGGAATGATTAAATAATTTTAAGGAATTATTTTTAGTATTAATAGCACATTATGTAATTTATGTATTTTGGGGGTAAAAAATGTAATTTTTCACTAAATATGATAAAATATATATTTTAATTAGTTTTATTAATATTTAAAGGGTTTAGACAATTTTTATAAATTAATTGATATTTTTACCTAAGTAGTGTAAATTTTAAATATCAAATTCCCAATATATATATATATATATATATATTACATTACAATAGTTTTAATTTGGGTTATAATTATATTTATATTTTGATGATGGATTGCAAATTTAATTGTTTAATTTTTGAATAATTGAGATTTTATATAATTTTATTTATTTTTAGTATACGTGTATGGGAAATATGTGTTTGAGAAATAAATATTTTTAATTCTCGATATTTTATTGAGTTGTGATCTCGGTCGGGGCAAATTGTAGTTTTGGAAGCCCGACTCGAGTGTGGGTGTTTGTGATTATTGGAAGTGCATTTTCTATGCAGGTCTAGCTTTACCTTTGGTAGAGAGATGTCCGTTTCACAGAGGAGACTCTGCCAAAATTTCGGTAAATTTTCTCATAAAGCGTGATACTCATAAAATTTCTATCGTTAGTTAGGTTAAATCCTGTCTGTTGAGTCAGTCTGGAATTTCATTATTTTGTTGATTTCTGATTTCGATTCCTTAGTCATGTTTTAAAAGTCGATTATTATTTTCTTTTAGAGCATTTCGGAGCAGAAGCCGTGAGGCCGAGGCAGATGCGTGGTCGTCAACCTTCGCATTCATCCTGTAAGTCAATAGAACAATCTGTGCGTGTGTTTATTTAAAGAATGCATGTGCTCGTATTCCTATTATATTGATTATATGATTTATTTAATTTAATGCTATTATTTATGATTTAAATGCATTTTATTTATTTAAAATCGACTTTGAGAAATTTTGGTAGAATGGGCTACCTGGTAGGCTTCACCAGGACTATGTGCACATGGTAGAGATTGAGAGATGGATCCGATATATGTATGATTGATGAATGTTAAACTCGGACAGGTGCCTCGGTGGAAGCCTTTGCTCTCGAGGACCGCCAGTTATTGTAAGGCTATTAATGGACTAGGATGGGTGCCTCGGTCGATGCCTTTGCTCTCGGGAACCGCCAGTGCCATTTATTTGGATTAAGTGAATGAATATGGCTTGGTGCCTCGGTTAATGCCTTTGCTCTCGAGGATCGGTAGTCTAGTTTGAATAAGTGGGCCCGATTGGCCATTTAGATTTTGGGGTTCTACCGAGATTTTTTTTCAAAAACTATACATTATAAATTACTTTCACTATAAACATATATAGTTTTCAAAGGTTTTCAAACCGTACAGCTCTTTTATTGACTTACTCAGTGAGGTCTGATTCCCCTCAATTTATTTTTTTTTCAAGAGCTTAGGAGTTCGACCTCAGACTACCTCTACGTCGGGTTTCTTCTTCACCGACCATTTTATGTAGGTCATTATAAGCTGTACTGTGTGTTAATCTAGGTTGCTACAGTAGTATATGTACTAAGGATTTGTATGGTTTAAAAATAATTGTGTAATTTATTTGTGTAAACTACGCTCATGTATAAGATTTAAATTCAATTTATAATATGAGATGTTGAAACATATTTTTATTAAGCAGCTTGATAATATGTTATGTTGTTAATTAAAGTTTAAAATATGAATGGTTTTATTTTCGTTTCCTTTAGGCTTACTATGGGTTTCGAGGGCCTTATGCCTACCCATTCCCTAGTGCCAGTCATGTGCCCTCGGGTTCGGGTCATGACAAAGTTGGTATCAGAGCATAAGTTCAATTAATTATCTATGTCTGTCTTTCTATATAACTGTTGCAGCTTTAGGATTGATAATTGTCTTGAGATGTTATTGTTTCTAATTCCGCATTGCTTTAAATATTCTTACCCCGTTTTGAATTTGATTTTCCTTGTCTTCTTTTCAGTATGAGGCGTGTGCGTACCGACCCAGATGTTGATCTGACCCTTAGATTTGATGAGCAGTCTGTGCACGATGAGGCTCCCCTTCCTACTCCATGTCATAAAGGCAGAGGTAGAGGTAGAGGTCGAGCCAGGGTAACTGCAGCTGAGATTCCTGATCAGCAGCCAGTCGAGCCTGAAGCCCTAGCTATTGACCCCACAGCCTTTGCAGTTGGACTGGCAGGGATTAATCAGTGTCTAGCAACATTGAATCAGGTGATGCCTCTCATACAGCAGATGCTTCAGCAGAGGAACCAGGGGATGTCAGACACTGAAGCAGCCCTTATTTACTCTCAGATCGGTAGAGTTTCTTTTGACGGTACGGGTGATGCCTTAGACTTTATTAATGTGATTGAGGCACGCACCAGGACTGGACATATGGATTATTAGAGGATTATGATTATGGAGTTGTCGGTTCAGGCGACCGCTCAGGATTGGTTTATGTAGTCGATTCAGCCATCGATGCACGAGCTGACTTGGCTAGAATTTAAGGACCGCTTTTTGAGATTTTTCTGTCCTCCAGCCACCAGAGATGCCTACAGGTGGCAGCTACTCCACATCACTAGAGGTGATAGGTCAATGGAGGACTATACCAGAGAGTTTAATAGGCTATCCCGGCATGTAGAAGATATCAAGAAGGACCCTTACAGAGCAGTGGAGCTGTATGTTACTGGATTAGGACCCACTTTTATTGGTATGCGTACCGAGGATCGCACCTTAGAGAGTGTGATTGAGGAGGCCCGTTTGATTGAGAGGCGACATATTCGCCAGGGCACCATGATAGATCCTTATATGATCGGGGGCAGTGGTTATGGTGTAGCTCCCGGGTACCAGCAACCAGCATTTCACATCGACAGTTCGAGTTAGCAGGCTGCGGGTAGTTCTCAGCAGAGTGGTAGGAGGTCTAGGACTCACCGAGTTGGCCGACATAGGTATGCCTCAAATAGAAGCAGTGGTAGGGGTCACAGATTCGGTGCAGGAGTTAGTAGTAGCAGTAGTGGGCAGAGTTCAGGGTAGAGTAGTTCTGGGTCTGGAGCCAGTGCTTGCGCGAGTTGTGGACGATTTCATCAGGGCCCATGTCATATGTTGACGGGCGCTTGCTTAAGATGTGGGCAGGTTGGACATCTTGCCAGAGCTTGTCCCCACTCCGAATACCAGCCACAATACGTTCAGGGTTCGTCTTCATCAGTGGCTCAGCCCTACTATCCGATGCCTCAGCAGTATCGAGCACCCATACAGCCATAACAGAGACCACCTTAGCCTATGAGTCAGTAGGGTCGAGGTTCAGTTGGTAGACCTAGCGGACGTGGTTTTGCACAGCCTTCGACTTCTCAGCAAGCAGGTCGTGGTCAGGCTTGAGTGTTCACTTTGACACCACAGGACGCTCAGACTTCGAATGCAGTGGTAACAGGTATTCTCTCAGTCTGTGCATGCGATGTTAGAGTGTTATTTGATCCCGGTGCTTCACATTCCTTCATTTCTCCTGTGTTCACTTCGAGAATCGAGTGGTAGCCTTTTAGGTTGTCCTTTCCTGTATCTATTTCAACTCCTCTTAGTGACGAGTTGGAGATAGATGTCTTTTTTCCTTTGTGTCAGGTTATAGTTGATGGTAGAGAACTATGGACGGACTTAGTATTGCTCGATGTACTGGAATTCGATGTCATTTTGGGCATGGATTGGTTATCGAGGTATTATGTTTCAGTGAATTATAGAGAGAAAGAAGTGGTGTTCATAATTCCAAATGAAGAAGAATTTTGTTTCAAGGGTGAAAAGAGCTCCATGCCTCATAATCTCATTTCTGCCATTACAGCCCGGAAGATGCTTAGAAGGGGTTGTCAGGGATACTTGGCAGTGGTAAGAGATGTTAAGAAGGAGAATGTGGCAATTGAGCAAGTGCAAGTGGTGTGTGAATTTCTGGATGTCTTTCCTAAAGAATTACCAGGATTACCACCAGACAAAGAGATAGAGTTTTATATCGATGTCATACCTGGTACGGATCCTATTTCTATGCCACCCTACAAAATGGCACCAGTTGAACTATAGGAGCTAAAAGAGCAGTTGCAGGAGTTGCTTGATAAGGGTTTCATCAGACCCAGTACATTGCCTTGGGGTGCTCCGGTGTTGTTCGTGAAGAAGAAGGATGGTAGCCTTCGCCTTTGTATCGACTATAGACAGTTGAATAAGGTCACCATCAAGAACAAGTACCCACTTTCAAGGATCGATGATCTGTTTGATCAACTTCAAGGTGCTACATGCTTCTCTAAAATAGATTTGACATCTGGGTATCATCAGTTGAGAATCAGAAGAGGTGATGAGCCCAAGATAGCCTTTTGAACAAGATATGGCCATTATGAGTTTTTAGTAATGTCCTTTGGGTTGACTAATGCTCCAGCAGCCTTTATGGACTTGATGAATAGGGTATTCAGGCCATACTTGGATCGGTTTATGATAGTTTTCATTGACGATATCTTGGTTTATTCCAAGAGTGAGGCTGAGCATGTGATGCATCTAAGAAGGGTACTTCAAACCTTAAGGAAGCACAGATTGTATGCCAAATTCTCAAAGTGTGAGTTATGGTTGCATCAAGTGGCATTTCTAGGCCACGTGGTTTCTCGAGATGGCATACAGGTGGATCCTAAGAAGATAGAGGCTATTACAGAGTGGCCAAGGCCGACTACAGTTAGGGAAGTACGAAGTTTCCTAGGTCTAGCAGGTTATTATAGAAGATTTGTGAAGGACTTCTTTAGAATTGTTGCACCTTTGACAAGGTTGACCCAGAAGAATGCTAAGTTTGTATGGACGGACAAATGCGAAGAGCACTTTCAGTTATTGAAGGACTTGTTGACGTCGGCCCTAATTCTAACTTTGCCCTCTGGAAATTAAGGTTATACAGTGTATTGTGATGCTTCCAAAGTAGGATTGGGTTGTGTGTTAATGCAAAATGGCCAAGTGATTGCTTATGCTTCGAGGCAGTTGAAGAAGCACGAGCAGAACTATCCTACTCATGACTTAGAGATGGCAGCCGTAGTGTTTTCTTTGAAAATATGGAGACATTACTTGTATGGAGTGACGTGTGAGATATACACTGATCACAAGAGCTTGAAATATATTTTCCAGCAGAGGGACTTGAATTTGAGGCAAAGGAGATGGATGGAACTCCTTAAGGACTATGATTGCTCCATTTTATACCATCCAGGCAAGGCGAATGTAGTCGCGGATGCCTTGAGTAGAAAATCAGCAAGCAGCCTTACCCATATTAGCACAGAGAGAAGGCCCATTATCAAAGAGTTGCATGGGTTAATTGATCAGGGGTTGCAGATGAAAGTTACCCAAAAGTGCCTTTTAGCTCAATTCAGTGTACGATCAGTATACTTGGATCGGGTTACAGCAGCTCAGAGCAGAGACCCCCAGTTGTAGAGAATCATGTATGAAGTGCAACAAGGGTAGTCACGGGACTTTGTGATTGATAGAGAAGGTGTATTGCGGTTGGGCACTAGGATTTATGTGCCAGATGTTGATGACTTGAGAAAGGAGATTATGGAAGAAGCACATTTTTCTACATATAGTGTTCATCCAGGTTTACCAAGATGTACCATAACTTGAAGGATACATATTGGTGGAATGGAATGAAGAAGGACATTGCAGAATTTGTATCCAGGTGCTTGACTTGCTAGCAAGTAAAGCTTGAACATCAGAGACCCTTGGGACTGTTGCAACCCATGCCGATTCCTGAATGGAAATGGGATATGATAGCCATGGATTTCGTGACTGGGCTACCTCGGACTACTGGAGGTTATAACGCTATTTGGGTGATTGTTGATAGGTTGACTAAGTCAGCACACTTTTTGCCTATAAAGAAGACATACTCTACTGATAGACTGGCAAGACTTTATGTCAATAGGATTGTTTGTCTACATGGAGTACCTGTGAGCATAGTATCGGATAGAGGAGCCACCTTTACCTCAGTCTTTTGGCAAGAATTACACAAGGCCTTGGGTACCAGATTGGATTTCAGTACGGCCTTCCACCCTCAGACAGATGGTCAGTCAGAGAGGACCATCCAGACGTTAGAGGATATGCTGAGGATGTGTGTAATGAATTTTGGAGGACAATGGGATTCAAACTTGCCACTGATTGAGTTTGCTTATAATAACATCTATCATGCTAACATCGAGATGGCTCCGTATGAGGCACTATATGGTAGGAAGTGTAGATCACCTTTGTGTTGGGAGATTGGTGAGAGGCAGTTAACGGGACCAGAGTTGGTGCAGATCACTTCAGAGAAAGTCCCCATTATACAGCAGCGATTGAAGACAGCCTTCAGTAGATAGAAGAGCTATGCTGACCCTAGGAGGAAGGATGTATCCTTCATGGTTGGAGACATGGTTTTCTTAAAGGTGTCTCCAATGAAAGGAGTTATGAGATTTGGCAAGAAGGGTAAGCTAGCTCCCAGATACATTGGACCATTTGAGATTCGGTCTAGAGTGGGTGAAGTGGCGTATAGGTTGGTGTTACCACCAGAGCTATCGAGAATCCATCCTGTATTTCATGTTTCCATGTTGAGAAAATACGTCCCTGATCCGTCTCACGTGTTGCAACCTCAAGTCGTAGAGCTTAGCGATGATTTGACTTACGAGGAGTTCCCGGTGGCGATTGTGGATCACCAAATCCGACATCTGCGAACTAAGGAGATACCGATGGTGAAGGTGCTATGGAGTAACCATTCTGCAGATGATTGCACTTGGAAAACTGAAGCCGAGATGCGAGTTTCGTTCCCGTATCTCTTTCCTTCTTCGCCTTGTAATTCCTCTTTTCTTTCTTTTCTCGAATTCAAGGACGAATTCATATAAGGAGGGGAGACTGTAATACCCTATGTTTTAATTAAATAAAGTAATTTTATATTTAAATCTTTAATAAATACTTTTAGGTTATATTATATAAAATATTATTTTTTTTCTAACTAATGGAGGTATATATATATATATATATTAATATTATATTTAGGGTTAAATATTATTTAAGATGTGTGTATATTAAAATAACTTGTATTTATATAAGTGCATGTAGTGTATGTATATATATATACACACTAATAATTACCTCGACACACCTATATGTATAATAATATATTATTATATATTAATAGTTTATAGTATTATATATATATATATATATATATATATATATAAGTGATGGGAAGTGGACCAAAGAAAGAAAAAAAAAACGGGATCAAAACAAAACAAAAGAAGGCAAAAATCAAAAACAAAGAAAGAAAGAAAGAAGCTGCGTGAAGAAAAAAAAAAGAAGAAAAGAAATAGAAGCTCACAAGCCCTGTACCCTCTCCCACTTCATCCCTCACCATCTCTCCCTCCTCCTTTACTGCGTCGTTCATCCTGCCACCATCAGAATCACCATTGCCGTCGCACCAAGCTGCCAGGGGAAGAGCTGCTGCTGCCATTCCTCATTTCTTTCCTCTGTCAGCTTTGATCCAAGCTGATCTAGCACCACCCAAGCTTCCCCAACTTCCCTCATCGTCTTAGGTGTCCGTCCAAGCCAAGAGTCGCCGCTGTAACTCACCTCCGGCGCCGGAATTGAAGGTTGAAGGTGAGTTGCACAGAGTTGTTCTTAGGTTGTTGACAGGTTGTTTTCTGGTTGTTGCTCGATTTTGAATGTTGATTTTAGGTAGTTTTTGAGTATATGTTGGATTATGCCCATAAATTGCTTCAATTTTGATTTTTAAATATTTTTCCTAATTTTTCTTAATTTACAGAATTTTTTTTATAATATTTATTTATTTATTTTAATTTTTTTTAGTTGATTTATTGGGTTTTATTTGGTTTAGTTAGTGAAATCAAAGTGATTATAGTTAATTGTTTTAGTATATTAATTTTATGTAAGATTTTAGAGTTTTTGGTGTTAATTAGGGGGTTATGTAAATTTTAGGTATTTAATGGGTAATTAGGCTAATTTCGAAAATTTTGATTAAAAATTATGAAATTTTAATAATTGAGGTTATTATTAAATGTTATTAATTTTAGAACTCAAATTATAATTTTTGAGATTTTCATACTATTTTTATAAATATTTTTGAGTGTATGCCAAATCTGATTTTTTAGGTTAAATAATAATATTTGGAAAAATTGTTGGTTGATTGTATGTTTTAATTATAGTAGGAAGATTTATTTTGAGAAAATTAATTTTTGGAATGATTAAATAATTTTAAGGAATTATTTTTAGTATTAATAGCACATTATGTAATTTATGTATTTTGGGGGTAAAAAATGTAATTTTTCACTAAATATGATAAAATATATATTTTAATTAGTTTTATTAATATTTAAAGGGTTTAGACAATTTTTATAAATTAATTGATATTTTTACCTACGTAGTGTAAATTTTAAGTATCAAATTCCCAATATATATATATATATATATATATATATATATATATATAATACATTACAATAGTTTTAATTTGGGTTATAATTATATTTATATTTTGATGATGGATTGCAAATTTAATTGTTTAATTTTTGAATAATTGAGATTTTATATAATTTTATTTATTTTTAGTATAGAATTAATAGATTTGGAAGCATTACCATGGACTTTCATATTTATGTGACTATAGGGAATGGTTATTTGAGGGCAGGCCTAGTTGACAAAACTTTAATTATGATGAAGAGATCATATAGGTAATCAATAATAACTTAAGAAGGTCAACTTATGAAATTTTACTCACTTTATATATAACAACTGTGAATAAAGATGAAGTGTATCATATTTGGAGTAAGTATAAGGAAATCTGCAAGTTCTTCAACTTAGGTTATATATGAATGATAAGTTCATTGGTGAAGTTAGATGATATAAAGGGTGCTTAGAGGATTTAAGAGGAGTGGGATTCTCAAAAGATATTTTGACATTCGCATTCCAAATTTAATGATCAACACTTATTCCAAAAAAAGGAGAAGGCTGAGGCATACATAACTAGGATCATAGAGAGTGGGAATAAGCCTGATGCTACCTCATAAGATCATTTAGCAGTTGGATATTATACAAGTGGTCAAATGACATAAGCAGTAGAAATAATAAAGGAAGCAATTTTAGTATGTAAACCACGATGGAAGCCTAGCCTATACACTTTGGTTATTTGTCTTGAATATTTGAAAGGGCAGGGACATGTGGAAATGGCATAAGAGCTTTTGAAATTGGTAATGGAGAACTGTCACTTTGTAGCAGGTACTTATGATAGATTTATCGAGTACTGTTAATGACAATAGTGCAACCAATCCCTTTGACCAGGTGGAAGACGATGATTAAAATTTGGAGTTCACAAATAAAAGAAGCACCTGAAGTATGACATTAATTACAACCATCTCTAGTGAATTTTAAATTTTATCTGATTATGTGCTAGTGAACATCTTATTATTGCCATGTAGTTGCTGTTATTAGCAAGCCTTTGCTAATATGAAGCCCACTTTCCCCTTCCTCTGTTTCCCCTATTTGAGATCATTGTTAGATGATTAATGAGATGAAGTCTTCAGGAATATATCTATTCTTTGAGTCTTAGATGGATATATCATGAGAATATCTTCTAGTACAGTTTCTAATCACTAATTTACTCTACAAGCAATATGTGAGGTTGTTCCTCTGTTTGATGTACCATTTGTGTGTATCCAATGGAATCCTAATGGAATCAAAACCTAATTTTTTTAATAGCAAAACATGACATTTGAAATAATTTAATATTAGTTTTGATTTAACAAATCATTTTATAATTTCATCTTATTTAGGTTTGATTTTTTTTAAAATGATGTTTGAACTATTTTGATTTTGTTTTATAAGTGTTGACCTATTTTGACCTATTTATCATAAGTAATATATGTTTATTAAATCATTTATTTTTTTCTTTTAAAATGTAACATTTTTATTTATTAAACAACAATTTTCTCTGTGGTTTATTTATCCTACTTGACTTTTTATTAGTACTTCATTAATTTAGGATTTTTTTATTTCTTTATCTTATTTGATTTTTTAAAATGACATCATGATAGTTTTAAATTTTTATAAAAATTATTAATTTCAAGAATTTTAATATAAAATTTTTTATCTACGCTCAAAGTATTATAATTAAATGGCATATGATATTTTATAGTTGATCAGTAAAATATAAAATAGTAATATATATAAAATATAAAATAGTAATATATATTAGACATTTAACCATTAAGTGTGATACACCATTTATGATGTACGGAAATTTCAGTAATGGAGATTTTTCCTATTAATGTTTCAGGGTTATAGAATTACAACATAGCAGCATATGTTGGTTAGCTAGTAAAAAAGGCCGAAAAAATATAGATTCGTTATACATACAAAAACTGTCGCAAGTGGCACATAATGATTTCATTTTGGATGCATGGGCTCTTATTTACACCAGCTGTAATAAATCGTACAATACAAATTGTAACATATTAATTATCAAAATGATTTACATTTGGGCATTAAAAAAAAAAAAAAAAAAAAAAAAGATATATATATCTTTATATTACAAATTTTACTGTTAAGTGTATTTCACCAAAAATTTAAAATTGATTCATTCTCATATTATAGGGCAATAATTTTAAAAAAAAAAAAAAAAGCAAAGAACATTATGTAACGGGCCAATAAATATAAATAAATAAAAAAAAAAAATATATATATATATATATATATATATATATATGGAAAACAATATCATCTGGTTCAGTGGCTAGCTAGCTAGCTTAGCCTCTAGAGGTGCTTCAATATCATCTGGTTCAGTAGCTAGCTAGCTTAGCCTCTGGAGGTGCTTCGAAGCGAATGTAATAATGAATTCCACGAAAAGGGCCCGTTGCTCTTGATTGTGTTAGATATATTGTATTGTTTCTGCTAAGTAAATGGCCTGGCACATTAATGCTATATAACCAATATAATCCATGTATTCCATGCCTTGCAATGGCATTGTCTCTACCTATTAGTTTAATTCTAAAATGAGGTCGTTTCTTGCTTCGATCATTGAACCGAACCTTAAATCAACCACATATTATAATTAATAACATTAGTCAAGATTGCTAGCTTAAAATTAATTAATTTTCCAAATTTTTTGTGTTAAAAGCAATTAATTAATTTGATTTGTATATATTCTACCTGTAGTTTTGCTACAGTGGCTAATGCTAAGGCCACTTGAAGTGTTTAATTTTCATTTCTTCTGACATTTTCTAGTTTAAATCTAATCTGCCATGTTGTTGCTTCATGTGTTATTTTCTGTCTTCCTGATAGATGAAACAATTTGATCAGTTGGAGATCAACAAGTTAATGCCGAAAAGGTATTAAAAATGATAAAATTAATACCTGTTAACATGAGCAAAGAACCAATCTCAGTTCTTTAGTTGCTAGTGACAATGGTGTAAATTAGATCTTGGGTAGGATACAAACCAGTGTATTTTTCCCATAGTCCATACTATCTAAACCTGTGTAAAGAAAGTAATTACTTAAAAAAGATTTGTCCACCAATCAAACTTTCTTGGCCTAGCTTCAGACATGAAGATTAATCCTATCTAAATTAATGTGACATAGGAACATTTCGCGATTACATAAAAAAAAATATATAATTAAAATTTTAAAAATAATTTTAAAAAGAATTCAGTGTAAATGTAGGCCTAGTGCATATGCTTATAGAATCTAAGAAAAATATCATTGTTAGCAGAATTTGAAAATATTTCATTGTGCACATTATCTAAAAGAAAAATGTGTATAAAAATGGTGAATATATATAAGCAAATAATTACTTGTGGGTTGGGTGATTGGTGTGCAGCTTATTTTCTTTCAAGTGTTAGGTATGGGTCTGGCATAAAGAACTCAGAAGCAGTTCTATCAGGGATGCCTATTTCCCAAAGGGTTGGACCATTTCTTGGTGGCTTGTACACAACAACACCCAAATCCATTTCAGTTCCTGCATGTTAACATGGCAACAAGCAAAATTTACTAGAAAATAAATAAATGAAAAAAAAAACAACAAAAATTTTAATATTGAACTAACACATTTCCTAGTTTGACATGGACGTCAACATGATATTTCCAATCACCAATAATACTAGAAACCTAGGCATAAAAATTATAACGGCCAGCTCAAACATTTTCAATTGTGAAATAACCTTTCCAGTTAGCTTGTGTCCAGAACTGATAACCCTCAAAAGCAAAATTATTTTACATATATACATGTATATAATTTTTTCAATGCAGATTTAACAAGTTGGAATTACATCACTCTTACAATTTACTTTCCACTCATATTGGTAAATGGTGGTATAAAAATTCAACTTGGCCAATGAAGCCTAGCCTAGATAGTAAATGTGGAGGCTTCATGACCTAAATTAGTTAAGGTTCAATTCTTGGAAAGAGTAATGTCAAGGATTTTATGTTTTTGTTTCATCCTTCACTAGAGCTTCTATATTCATGTAACATTATCGTTAATTTGTAATAGTTTGTTAATATAATAACTTGTAATAGTGTCATAGCTTGTAATAGTTATTATAATAATTCTTGTGTTTATGGTGATCTCTAGACTAATGGCAAGTCTGAAAAACAATTAGAGGATAGAAATAACCTGGGCTTCTATTTGCCATGAGCCCACCTCTCCTGGTGGTGCCAACTCAACACAAGCAAAACCATCCCACATTAAATTTCATGTATGATGAAATTAGTACATACAATCATTTCTTGACAATGTCCTATTGGAGATATCATATGGTTGCCATTACCTGTCACGGACTAGTAATTGCCCTGAAACAGTTCCACGTTCATTTGAAGAAGGAAAATCCTCAGACAGGATAAAATCATACGGCCAACTTCCCACTTCTACTAACATCTAATATTTGATCTCAACCTCTGATTGTTATTATGATCTTCAAGAATAAACAGAAGGATAATTAACTAAAAAAAAAAGATGCATTTAGCGTGGATTTGATAATGAAAACAATTGTGCACATATTGAATCATATAGTCTGTTGAAAATTGATGTGTATTGTACCTGCTGTTTGGCATCTTTCCAAAGTAGCAAAGGATCCTGATCGTCTGAAATTGAGTTGAGATAGACACAAACTGGACCAAAAACATTTTTTCATGGCTTTCCATCACTATATTTTGTGCGTAAATCCTTCCCAGTGCAATGGGTACTAGTGAACATCTGCATGTGCACATTCGTATATATTGATTTCATCATTATTATTGTTATGATAATTCTTTTTGTTTGCATTTTGATGCTTTTAATATTTAATAACCTTTTGAATATTTTAGTATTTGAATTAGATGAATCTTAATGCAAAATAAATAAATAAATAAATAAATAAAATAATAATTAAAGGAACCTTACAAAGAGAGTAGGTTTTGTTTTTCCAATATCTGTTCTTCATTATCTGAATATTCAACTTTTTAATTTTGATATTCAAAATTGTCATTATCTGGACTAAGATATGCAAATTATAATTTTAATTATGATAAAAGTTGATGAGTATCAGTACGCAGGCATGAAAATAAATTATCTTATTAGCCTTTATAAAAGGAAAGCTGATTCTTAAGAATTTTTTGCACGCTCATGTCATGTCATGTTGAGGTACTCTAGAAAAAAATAGCAAAATCTCTTCCCATTAATATTATTAATTGATGTGGAAACTTATATTAAGGATGGTGGGGTCTACGTGGGAGGTGAGATCTTGCTTAGAAGGACCACCAAGACGAAACTCATCACTTGGGATGATCATCCAAAATCCCACAGGAGGATCCTCTGATATCCAACCATGCACCCCATTCTCTTTATTCTCATTTGAATACTGGTACTTATTATCCACCTACGAATTAATTGTTAACCACACTAGTAGACCATTGTTGTAAAATATAATTATTTTAGCTAAATATGTATGTCCATACTCTAATTGTTGTAGATGGTGCCTCTCCTCTGGCATGATCTTTTGTCTATCATCTGATATTACCATCTGATGAAACCTAACCATTTGCTTACATGCTCTTAGCATTTAATAAATTAATTAAAGAATAATTAATTATAAAATAAAAATTATTCTTACAAGCAGGAGAGTATTTTATAATTTGGTAAAAAGAAAAGGAGAGTATTTTATAAAAAAAGTTGAAGATATGCTGATATAAATTTTTTTCATTTTACTTTAATCATTTTAATTAAGATTCTTTTAGAAAAGTTTCTAATTACAACTTTTTTGAGTTGGTTAAAGTAATTAATTTTCTACTATAAATGGAGAAAAGAATAGAGAGGCAATTTGAATATGTTATGTATGGCTCATACGTAGCAACGGTTTAATTATGGGTTACGCTTAGATGAGTTAGGGGTGTGGGGGCAATGCCCCGCGATATGGTATAAGGGTGATTTTGTAATATGTACCATACCTATTCTATTATAAATAGAGCATGTATTTGCAACCCTATTTAATAGCTCTAATAAGAAAAACTCTATCCGCTTGCTCCCGAGGACATAGGCACATTGCCGAACCTCATTAAATCTTTGTGTCCTTATTTCTCTTTTCTATTTTCTTCTCTATTTATTCTTGTTACTCTACCAAAATGCCACAACTGGTATCAGAGCAATTGTGATGGCTCTCAAATCAGGAGCAAAATTCAAAGTGGGTAAATTTGATGGAAACAATCACATCAAATTATGGTAGACACGAGTAAAAGATTTTTTAGCGCAGTAAGGGATTTTGAAGGCGTTGCGGGCCAATAAAGCATAAGGCATAGATGATTTAGATTGGGAGGAGTTACAATAGTGGGTTATAAGAACTATACGACTATGCCTATCATATTAGATTATGTACCAAGTCCTGGACATTAAATCTCCAGGAGAGGTATGGCAGAAACTGGAGAGTCAGTATATGTCCAAATCACTCGCAAACAAGTTGTATCTTAAGCAAAGGCTATATGGGCTAAAGATGCAAGAGAGTTCGAATTTGGCACGACATGTCAATATTTTCAATCAAATAATTATAAACTTAGTTAGGGTTGATGTGAATATTGAGGATGAGGACAAAGCAATTATATTGTTTGTTCTTTACCGCCATCCTATGAACACTTGGTGACTACTCTTACATATGGAAAACAATCCATTAGCTTGGAGGAGATTACTACAACATTGTTGGCTCTTAACCAACAAAAACAAAATGCAAGTGAGGAATCTCACTATGAAGGCTTGGTTGTGAGGGGAAATCTAGAACGTGGTAGAAGACAAGGTAAAGAAAGTATTTCAAAGGGAAAGTCTAAGTCAAAATCCAGACATAGAAAAGCAATGCAATGTTATAAATGCTAGGATTATGGACATATGAAGAAAGACTATCCAATTACACAAATTTAAAAAGTTGAACTGCAAATAAATTCTACCAAAAGTTTATTTAAATCAAATACACATTGTAAGCACCTAATTTTAAGATGCAATTGTGTACAATTGCAATGCAAGACCATATGAAGAAATTTATTCAAAAATTGAACTTGGTTGTCGATTTTCTGGACTTCAGGGACTAAATTGCAATATTTTTTAGGATTTGATTACAAAGAAGTCAAATTTTCAAAGGTCTTTTAGTAATTAAAAGTTAAAAAAATAAAATTAGGGTCGGCATTTAATTTTGACCAGCATTGGTGTAATGCCAACCGGCATTACACAATGCTAATCGGCATTACACAATGTCAACGTGTAAAAGTCCTATTTTTTCAATTTTTCGCATATTTTTTCTTATTTTTATCAATTTTTTCAGTGTTTTGATTGGTTGAAAATTCAATTTTATCTTTATTATTATTTGATAAGGTTTTTAAATGCATAAGTTTTTGAAACAAAAAATAGACGTTATCATCAAATCATATGAGATGAGGCTGTTCCTCTGAAGGAAGAAGTCAGTACATAAGCAAACTTTACAATTAAAAGCAGAGTCTTCATGTGTGCGAGAGGAGAACTTTTTTTTGGGAGAAAAAAATTTTGGAGACTCACAGAGAGAATTGCGTAAAAAAAAATGACTATGCAAAAAAAAAAAAAAAAAAAAACCTAAACTTAAAAAGCTCCTAAGAACACCCTTTCTAGTCCAGAATCAACAACAAGTCAATTTTAATAATGATAATCCAATCTAAGGGGCTATCTCAACGCATTTGTACAACATCTAAAATCATAAGTGTTCTTATCTATTCCATTCTTTTCTTTTTTCTTTTTGTGATTTTTATTTTGTTATTGTTTTGATTATTCAATTTCTCTACTAATCTAATTACTTTTGTGTTTCTTTATTTTTGATGTCTGCATGAGGATTGAGGAGGATACTGCCTGTGTTTAGATGAATAAAAGGTCCATGGAATGCCATGAAAGAACATGTATTATTTTCCAGTAGAACTTAGGATTTTTATCTTTATTTTGTATTTTGGTATCCTGTGTAGTTTTTTAATTCATGGCTATATAATTGTTAAATTTTAATTTTGTACGTAGTTTGTAATAGCCCCAGTAGTGGGAATAGTAAAAGATTTAATTTTCTGCACTTTAAAATTAATTAGTAAAACTAGGTTCACTGGGTAAAATTAATTAAAATTAATGGTAGCTTTAGTTAATTAGGGTTTTTATGTAATTAAATTAGGTTTGTTTTAGAAATTATATGTGAATGTGTTTTGATTTGATTTTGTTATGTTTTTTTGGCTTTTTTTATTTGGTTTTAGGCCCCAAGCCCACGTTTAGGTCTAACTCACTTAATAAATAGGCTTAAAAATGGTTTAAAACTTTAAATAATTAAAATCAACTTAGGCCCATTAGGTTAATTAGATTTTAGGCTCACTTAGTTAATTAAAACTTGTTTACTCTTAGCTCAGCTCACTTAAATTCATTTCTATTAAAATAAATAGATATAGGCCCACATTTCATTTAAAATGAAACCAAGTTAGATTTAGACCCACTAATTTAACTTTTCTTTAAAATTGAATAGACTTAAGCCCATTCCTTAGACAAGCTAAAATAAATAGATCTAGGCTCACTAATTAATAAAAATGTAGGCCCACTTCTAGTCCCTTTGTTACTTGTAAATAAAAAAAATCTAAATCTAGCTAACTTTTTAATAAAATTAACATAGTTTAGACTTAGGGACAACGCGATCTTGAGTGCATTTTTTGTGTAATTTTATTGACTAGATGCTTAGAACTAGATGGATGTCAAATAGGGTTTAAATAAAATTTCATGTAATTAAAGGATGAAATAATCATTTATAAAATTATTCTAAATGAACACAAGACTAAGAGAAGTTAGTATTCCGTATCCAGAATCTCCTAGTTATGGTGCTAGCTTTCTTTTAAGGAATCGAGTACCACCTTTTTGATTTTTCCCAGTTATTACCCTAGGTGTCGACTCCTCATCTCCACGCCATGTCTTTGTGATAGTGGTTAGTGTGTTCTCTAAGGCCCTAAGCCTAAACAGTGTCGTGGTTGCTAAAATCTTAGACGCACGCTAAACCCCGCCGTCTACACACATTATTTGAATTTTTAAATGAATTGTATAAAATATTATGAAATTTATTCATACTAAACACCCTCTTTAAAAAATTATTTTTGAATGTATCATGTTGATATTAAGTACTCTCATCAACACAATCAATACCCATAAATTAAATAAAGACAAATGTCATGTGTTAATTTAATTAACACATAACAATAATCTTACACAAATCCTATTTAATCAAAACTATCCAATTTTGGTTCTTTTCATTACATGTATGTATATATGCAAATAATATTAAAGCAACGTACCTACAAAAAGCAACAGTAAATAAGCAGAAGATCAACAGAACAACCATTGCCTATAGAGACATAGTAAGAACCCTAACCTTACTCATTTTGGTTGATAAAAATTCCTATAAATCATCAATAACCAACAAAAAAAGGTTCTAATGAAGTGAAGATTCAATCTAAAAAATTGGCTCTTAAATATGTTAAATAAGTCCATGAGCCTTGAGAGTGTTGGGCTATGTACACACATGTAGACCTATAAATGGGGTTGAGCTTATGTAACACAAAACCAATTGGCTTGTGTTAAGGTTTAATCTACACCACTTATAACCCTTTATTACTTTGCACGTTTTCAATGTTGGATATATTCTTCAACACTCCCTCTTAAGTGCAATTGGGATTTGACAATTGTCACTTGAAGCCTATACTTTTTGAATTGAAAGGCAGTGGCAATACTAAATCAGGCCACTAGGACTGGACATTCAACGAAATCCAAAAAATTTAAGAAATCGGGCCAAATATGCTCTATTACCATATTAAGAAATCCACGAGCCTTCAGAGTGTTGGCCCATATAGACACATGTGGACTATAAATGGGGTTGAGCCTATATAATATAAAACCAATTGGCTTGTGTTAAGTTTAATCTACACCACTTATAAGCCTTTTATTACTTTACACATTTTCAATATAGGATATATTCTCCAATAATCCCCCTCAAGTGTAACTAGGATTTAAACAATTGTCACTTAAAACCCATACTTTTTGAATTGAAAGGTTACGACAACACCGAACTAGGCCGCTGGGATAGGACATTTAGACGAAAAATTGGGAAATTTAAGAAATCGGGTTACACCCGCTCTAATACCATATTAAGAAGTCCACGGGCTTTGAGAGTGTTGGCCCACGTACATACATGTGGACCTATAAATGAGGTTGAAACCATGTAACACACATCTAATTAGCTTGTCTTAAGGTCTCATTTACACCACTTATAAGTCTTTTTTCACTTTGCACATTTTTAATATGGGATATATTCTCCAACAAAATGGAAACAAAAAGTTAGTTTGAATTAAAGAAAAGCCATAATTTTTTTCATTTCTTGCAAAATTTGCCACATCAATGAAAAGGATCCCATAATATTTTATGAATATACTTCATCACATGGATATCAATGTAGATTTTTAATAATATTTTATGACAATATTATTGCTGTCCTTATTTATTTTCTATATCAATCTACAATTTAGCTAAAAATAAATTAAAGATTAAGGAAATTGGTCTTATAAGTCTATCATACCATTATTAAATATATCATAACAAAATAATGTCTTAATTAATCCTCTGTAAAATAAACATCCAAATCCATACATACACATCATGCTACAATTCAACATTCCTCTTTTTGGATACTCCTAAACCTAGGTGCAACCAAAAGGGTTGGCCAACTAGTAGGGGTTAGAGTTGTGGTAGATAATAGTGTTAAAAGGTGATGATTGCATATCAACACACTAATTTCTTTGTAATTAACTATTCCAAGTTGTCTCTTTGGGTAAAGATAAAGATCCCCTCTTCCCCTCCAAAATTTGACTTCTTGTTTTTAATTAATTAAATTTTTAGTTGAAATTAGTTTAGCTTAGTTGATAAGAAAAATGTGTGTCTATATATATATATATATATATATATATATATATATATATATATATATATACTAGTAAGAAACTACATGTTTTACAAGTAAACAAAAAATTTATTAGACTCACGATATATGGTAAATAAACAATTAAACATATTATTGTTATTATTAAATAAAAGTTTTTAAAATAATAACAATGTTATTTATTACATAACAAAAGGAGTGATCATTTAACATATTGAAATAAACTAATGGATAATTTAGCAATTTTGCTTATACTAAATAATGTATTATATGTTTAAAAGTATTAAATATAATATACATAGAATATTATTTTTTTTTTGTAAACTAGTAGTTTATTAATTAATTAATATTTTGTTCAATTAATTTTTTATTCCCATTTTATTAATTCATAAAAGTTTTCTATGTTGTTTATATGGGCTGGAGAGCCCTTCAATGCTGCAGAAGTTTAAGGATTTTGAGGTTACACATGTTTATAGAGATGCCAATGGAGTTACAAACCACATACGCAATAACGTTGAGGCATTAAATTCATATTTAAAGCCGAGATGTACGAGGCTAGATAAAGCTTATTTGAGGGCTAAATTTGAGATGGAAAAGTGTGATTTCAAAAAAAAAATGAAGTACTTCCTATTTTTTAAGGTAAAATTCTCATAAAATCCCCCTTAATATATTGAATTAAGAGTGATTAAATTAATGTTATTGAATTAAGAAAGAAAAATTGTCCAATTGGTTGTATATATGAACTTAATTTTTGCTTGTTGCTAATGATATTCACACTCCCATACCAACATTTTTTTATATGCAAATTCTTAAAGTGTCAATATTAAGTATGTGCTAGGCTATTAAGAGAGTGTCTAGAACTTTTTATAAGGCCCTTGGTTTATAAGATAGTGAAAAAGCTCTAATTATACATAGCAAGTTTCTTTAAAGTTCTATTAGTCATTGTAATCCATGTAGGTGTGATTTTTTTGAGTTTCAATCTTTTTGAATTCTCCTATGAAGAAAATGATTTGCAAATTCTTGTATAAGAGCATAATGCTAAACGGTATACGTAATAGTTCACAGATTCTTATATATTAACAAGTTGGGTGGTTGGATCCAAATGAGCTAATTATTAGTTCTTAATTATGTATCAAATCCCAATTATAAAAGAATACACATGTATTTTTTTAACGTATTTAATTACAAACTCAAAGTAACATTTTTTCACTCCTCGTATATGTACAAAAACATGATAAAGTCTTTAGAGAATCATTTAGCAACCTTGCAATGGCAAATTGCGGCTTTACATAAGCAGATTGCTGATAAATATATTGATCAAACCGACTCTTTGGATTTAGAGGTTAATGAGATGGAACATGATTAGGACTTCATTTGGGTTGATGCAATCATAGAGTTTTCAACATTTGAAGTTAGATTTTTAATTAGAGTAAAAAAATTAAGATAATTTTTAAATGTTTCATAAGTTTAAAAAAAAGTGTACTTACATTTTTTTAGCCATGTTCATGGGTGGTTACAAGAGAATGAGGGAGGCACTATGAATGCACAAGTCAAAGGAATAAAGATAGAAAAGGCAAATGCAACCAAAAAGATATATGCAACACCTAACAAAAAATAAAGATATAAATGGCAAGTGGAACAATTAAGATATATGCAACATCTAACAAAATCCAAGAAAAAGAAATAAATGTTTTGCTATGCAATGTATATGCCATATGCAAATTGAAGCTTTGTATGGTCTTTTTTATCATTTTTTGTTTATTCATAAAATATACAGATCCTAAATCTTATTTTGTGTCTCAAGGTTGAAACAAAACAAATTCCAAAATTTTTTAGTTTCAACTATGAAACTTGTAGAGTTCAATGAAGCAAACACTTGATTTTATATGTTAAAATGAAGATACATGTATATAATTTGCAACCTAATAAATTGAAATCCAAGAATAAGATGAAATACTATTATTAAATGCACTTATAGGACTAATTTTACATACAAAGGTACACCTTCAAATGGCATTAAAACCTAATTCTTTTTAATGGCAACACATGCCATTAAAATGATTTAATATTATTTTTGATTTAACAAATCATTTTATAATTTCATCTTATTTAGGTTTGATTTTTATTTAAAATGATGTTTGAACTATTTTAATTTAGTTTTATTAGTTTTGACCTATTTTGACCTATTTGTCATAATTAACATATGTTTATTAAATCTTTTATTTTTTTATTTTTTTAAATGTAACCTTTTTATATATTAAACAAAAATTTTCTCTGTGGTTCATTTAGCCTATTTGACTTATTATTAGAACTTCATTAATTTAGGACCTTTTTGTTTCAATTTTAAATTTTTTTAAAAAATAAAAACTCGAACCATTTGATGCACATTACTAGACATTAACTAGCTAGCATTTCGACCCATATGATGCATAACCCAGGCTTACATTAGCAAATAAAGAATTATTGTGGTAGAAAGTTGAGAAAAAAATTGGACTCATTTAACAAAAATACCAAGCTTTGGTGGGTGGGCTTTTGGGTAAAGGAAATGGACTTAATTAACTAAAATGACCCATAAAACTACCAGCGATGAGTAAGTAGTGAAATCATAACTCTTTTATAAAGCATACTGAAATACTAAACACACCCTTAAATCCTTCTTTAACCTATGTATTGATCCTTCTATAGTAAAAGAAAAAGTTGCCATCTTTAACTTGATGAAGCCGCTTTTACCATCTAACACCTAGATAAGGTACGGTTGCCATCAAATTGTTAGAGTTCAATTATTTTTCATTTTGTCAGCACCAATTATTAATCTACACAAAAGGATATTGGTGGCTAGATCATCCATCTCAATTGTTCCAGTTCTTGAGAAGTGGCTTAAAAAAGGCAATCATGTTAACCAAACTTAGCTTTCAACCATTCATCAAGCAACTTTGCAAGTACAATCACTATAGTCATGCCCTTTAGGTTTATTAGTTATTTATTTTTGGAAAAACTCATCCTGAGACTCCTAAATTTATCTACTTTTTAGCTTTAGGCCCCTAAAGGTTCATTATATATATATAAGCTCTTAAACTTCAAGGGTTTGACTTCTATTAATTTTTTAATAAAAATTATTTCCTTTTATAAATTTTTTTTAAAAAAAAGAAAAAAATGTTTTATTGTGCAATGTATATACTATATGCAACTTGGAGCTTTGTATGGTATTTTTTATCATTTTTTGTTTATTCATATAATATACAGATGCTAAGTCTTATTTTGTGTCTCAAGGTCGAAACAAAACAAATTCTAAAATTTTTCAGTTTTAACTATAAGACTTGTAGAATTCAATGAAGCAAACACTTGATTTTATATGTTAAAATGAAGATACATGTATTTAATTTATGACCTAATAAATTGAAAGCTAATAATAGGATTTACCACACCATTGGTACCAGTACTTTGACCCTTGTTTCAAAGTAATACCACAATTTTAATTTTTTTCTTTTCAGTACCTTAAATTCCATTTTTGTTTTAAGTTAAAGTACATCAAACATATTCGATCAAATTTAGCATGCATGGTAGCCGGAATAAACATATTTTTTAGCATATTCACCATGTAAGTATCCCATTAAACAACTTAATCATCATGTTAAGCCCATTCAACAAAATTTGTTTATGGAGTCCATAAGATGATTAGGTTGCTTAATAAGATGCTTACGTGGTGAATATACTAAAAATATACTTATTCCACTTATGATGCATGCTAAATTTGATCGAATATATTCAAGGTACTTTAAGTTGGAATAAAAATAGAATTTGAGGTACTAAAAAGAAAAAAATTGAAATTGTGGTACTATTCTAAAATAAGGGTCAGTTATGGTACCAACGGTGTAATAAACCCCTAATAATAATATGAAATGTCATTATTAACTGCACTTATAGGACTAATTTTACATACAAAGGTACACCTCCTAAAGGAATTAAAACCAAATTTTTTTACTAGCAAAACATGACATTTAAAATTATTTAATATTAGTTTTGATTTAACAAATCATTTTATACTTTTGTTGACCATTTGCATGATCAAACTCCTAATTTTGGACTTTGACAAACAATTTTTATACTAGTAATTTCAATTAAGTGTGTAGGGAATTATATACCAAACATATACCAAGCATATACACTTTTTGGTGAATAGTGACTTTTTGGGCTGATTGAACCTGTGAGATTGAAGAAGGCTTTTGACATATTTAAAGCTCTTAAATGAGAAAATGAGCTTCTTTAATTTTGAAGTAGACATCTTAAGCTTTCCAGATTGTGCTTGCTTATCAAAATCCAAGTTCATTTGGATATGAAAATGTTCAGTCGAAGTCAATATATGCAGCTTGCATTTCAGTTTGCACATCTTTTGGTATTTCAGCAATATCTTGAGCTACTGATGTTCAATTGAGGTGATTCAAACTTGTATGAAAATATAAGACAATTATATAAAACTTTTATAAGAAATTTTTAGCTGAATCAATCATCTTTAGTCCCATTTATGAGAAACTTTTGCAGTGGTCATGAGCTATCCTTCAATGCAGCCTTAGGAGCACGTTTTTGCTAAAAAATGGCAGCGCCCCTCATGAGTGCTCCTCACGAGCTATTTTTTCATGACCTGCTCATGAGCAAACCTTTGACAGCATTCCAATGGGAATTTTTGAATGCAACGGATATATTTTCACCCCTCACGAGCACTGTTCACTCATAAGGCACTCATGAGCAACCTTTGAGCTGCCAAAAGTCCAAGAATTGATTCAAAATCAATTCTAAACATTGGAGACATGATTGATACATCCAAAAAATATATTTTTAAGTGTTTGTCTATATAAACACAACTTATAATTCAATTTAAAGGTTAAGAAAACTTGTTTATCATTCATTATTTTCTTAAACATTCAATTGAGCTCTAAAACTTTCTTTTAAAAAAATTCTTCATTTTATAACTCTTGTGAGAGTTGGTGAGTGATTAGAATAGACATTCTTATTCTTCTATTTTCTAGATTTAGAAAATAGGAAGTGAGATTCTATTCTAAAGGAATTAGTTTAAGTGTTTAGCCATTAAAACGCTTAGGAATTTAGTTTTTGAGTGACCCTTGAAAACTCAAGTTGTAAGGCTGTAAGAGTGAGCCTTAAAACTCCTATGTATTCTCAATCTTATGAATAAGATTGTAGGTGATTAAAAAATCCTAACTTGGGGATAAGTTAGGTGGAGATGTAGGATTATTGTTGAATCCAAACTCCATAAATATTTGTGTTCTTCATTCTTCCTTCTCAACTCTTACTCAATTCTTGTAAAGAATTCCTTTAATTTCCTATTTTTGTTTAATAGTCCTATTCACCCCCCTCTAGGACTATTTCAATTGATATCAGAGCTTGAATTCTAGATACTTTATTACTAGAATACAAGATCATGGGGAGTGAATCTCAAAACATCTCTTCTCTTAGACCATTCTTTGATAGTAGTGACTATCCACATTGAAAATTCAAAATGGATTTATATCTTGATTGTGATTTCATCAAACTTTGGGATATTGTCCTAAGAGGTTAAGAACCACCTACAACCATTATTGATGGTGTGATAACCACTCTTGCAAGAAGCCAATGGAGTGTTGATCAAAAGGAAGAAGATCATAAAAAATAAAAAGGCTATGATTACTCTAGTCTCTTCCATGACAAGAGAAGAAGGAAACAAGCTTCAACATTGCATTTCGGCTAAAGAAATATGGGAGACCTTATAGAATCACTATGAAGGCAAAATTCAAGTAAGAATCAAGAAGGTTCAACTTCATATGTATGAATATGAACTCTTCAAAATGAAGCCTCAAGAATCAATCATGGAGATGACAAATCGTCTCAATGCTCTCCTCACAACCCTCAAGAAACTTAGAAAATATTTCTCTAAAGAAGAGGTAAAAAATAAGATTCTAAGAATCCTACCTAAGAAGGATTAGGAATCTTGTGTTACCTCAATTGAGGAAGCTCAAGACCTCTCTACTCTATCAACCGATGTGCTCATTGGTAAGCTCTTGACATATGAGCTTACCATCATGCAAAGAGGTGAAGAATAAGAAGAGAAAGAAGAAAATAAAAAGAGCATTGCTCTAAAAGCTCTTTAAGAAGATAGTGAAGAGGAAAGCACCAAAGATTCTAGTAATGAAGATGGTGACATTACCATGCTCACTAGGAACTTCAAAAAGTTCTTAAGAAAGAAAAATTTCTCAAGAACAAGGGACTTCAACAAGAAGTTCGTATAAGATGGAAGGAAGAAAACAAAAGAGGTTACTTGCTATGAATGCAAGAAACTAGGACATATTAGAAGTGAATGTCCTAAAATCAAATTCAAAAGCAAAAGAGCAAAAGATAAGAAGAAGGCATTCAAAGCTACTTAGGATGATTCCTTCAAATCTGAAGAGGAAGAGGAACAACAAGAAGTTGCCAATCTTTGCTTCATGGCCATTGAAAATGAAAATGAGGTACCATCCACTTCTTATTCTTCTTTTGATGATTATGATGAATATTATGATGATGATAATGATGATGATGAGAGCTCTATTGTGAGCAAATTACTTGTTAAATACAAAAGTTTGTTATTTAAGAAGAAATAATATAAACATGAGTTAGCTAGCTTAAATAAGGATTTTCAATGTTTAAAAATTGATTTTGCTAAACTTGTTGCATTGAATGAAAAACTTGTTAGTGATGCTAAATCTTATAATTCTTTGGAAGACCAACTTAAGAAAGAAAATGATGAAAATCATAAGCTTTCTAAGGAAGTCTTAGAATTAAAGAATTCCATTGCTAAATTTAAGAGAGGAAAATAAACTTTAGATAGTCTTCTTGACTCTCAAAAATTTCATGCAGATACCCATGGAATTGGATATAAAAATGGAATGTCTTCATCATCCTCATCATATATTACTTTTGTTAAAGCTTCATATGATTCTACTCCTTTAACCTCAAATGAGATTCAAGAAAAAAAATCTCATGTGTTAAATAGCAAGGAAAAGTCTCATAAAATTAACCCTTCATTAACACAAAGAGGTAAGGGTCAAACTAGATCACCTCAACCTAAGCATGCTTATATGTACACTAGACATAATTATAATAAGTATGTTGCACAACACAATGCACATAAATAAATTGCATAAACTTATCAAAATGTTCATCACTATTGTTAATGTATGTCTCACTCATTGTCACAAAACAATAAGAGATACACACAACACCAAAGGCATGCTGCACACACTAGGAAAGCATTTCATTCTAGGAGAAATAAATTTAAAAATGTTGTATGTTCATATTGCATTATCAAAGGACATACCAATAATGTGTGCTTCTATAGAACATTACACATGAATTTGCTTCCTTTGGATTATCTTGAAACTAACCAACCTAGACCAATAAAGGTTCGGGTTCAAAAGAACATTTAAAATATTTTATGTAGGTGTGCTTGAAATCTGTAAGAACAAAAAGCAAGTGGTATCTCGATAGTGGATGTTTAAGGCACATGGCGGGAGACAAGGAGCAATTCAACAAACTTGATGCTAAGGATGGAGGACATGTTACATTCAGAGACAATGCAAAAGGAAAAATTATTGGCATTGGAGAAATAGGTAATCCTCAATCCTTATCTATACATCATGTGTTGTCTGTTGATGGTCTTAAACATAATTTGCTAAGTATAAGTCAATTATGTGATATGGGAAATAAGGTGATTTTCTATCCTAGAAATTGCTTTGTTAGTAGTCTTGATGAAGACAAAGTAATTTTTAGTGGTGAAAGAGTAGATAATGTTTATGTTATTGATTTGAATAAAATTGATAACAAAGACATAAAATGCTTAATGTCAATTTCCTATGACACATGAACATGGCATAGAAGGTTAGGACATGCAAATTTTGAGCTCTTGAATGATCTTTGTAATAATGAACTGGTGATTGGATTACCTAAGCTTGAATTCACTAAGGATAAACCTTGTGATGCTTGTCAAAAGGGAAAACAATCTAAGTCTTCATTTAAGCTAAAAAATGCAGTGTCCACTTCTAGACCACTTGAACTTATACATATGGATTTGTTTGGAACAACTAGAGTTACTAGTCTTGGTGGAATGCACTATGCTTATGTATTGGTTGATGATTACTCTAGATTTACTTAGGTGTGTTTTCTTGCTTATAAGAATGATGCATTTAAAGCTTTTGAAAATTTTTCAAAAAGAGTTAAAAAAAAAGGGATTTTGTATTTCATCCATTAAAAGTGATCATGGAACTGAATTTGAAAATGAATTTTTCAAAAACTATTGTAATGAAAATGGTATTTCTTATACATTTTCATCTTCTAGAACTCCTCAACAAAATGGGGGTAGTTGAAAGGAAAAATAGAACTCTTGTGGAAATGGCTAGAACAATGCTTCATAAGTATAATTTTCCTCTATACTTTTGGGCGTAAGTCGTTAACACATCTTGTTATATTTCAAACTGAGTTTTCAAAAGACCAATTTCAAAAATATAACATCTTATGAGCTATGAAACAATAGAAAACCCAAAATCTCATATCTAAGGAGTATTTGGATACAAGTGCTTTATATTGAACACCAAGGATAATCTTGGAAAATTTGATTCCAAAGTCGATGAAGGAATTTTCCTAGGCTATTCCATCTCTAGCAAAGCATATAGAGTCTTTAATAAGAGAACTCTAGTAGTTGAAGAGTCAATGCATGTGGTATTTGATGAATTAAACTCACTTGATCCTAGATAGGATGTTTGTAGTGTTGATGATCTTGTAGGAAACAATGAGATTGTGGAAACACAAGAAGAAAATGCTAGTAAGCCTTTGGAACTTGAAGATCCAAGCAAGAAGGAAAATCAGGAGACACCTCAACCTACCTCGAAGGATGAACTTCCAAAGGATTGGCAATTCAAGAAAGCTCACCCTCAAGACCTCATTATAGGTGACACTACAAAAGGGGTAACTACTAGATTTAAACTCAAGTCTATTGTTAATTTAGCTTTCATTTCTCAATTTGAACCCAAAAACGTTAATGATGCTTTAAGTGATGAATTTTGGGTCCTTGCTATGCAAGAAGAGTTAAATCAAATTCAGAGAAACAAGGTTTGGACTTTGGTTCCTAGACCTAAACATCATCCTATTATTGGCACCAAATGGGTGTTTCAAAATAAGATGAATGAACAAAGTGTCATAACTAGGAACAAAGCTAAACTAGTAGTTAAAGGTTATAATCAAGAGGAAGGAATTGATTATGATGAAACCTTTGCCCCTGTTGCAAGGTTAGAAGCTATTAGGATGTTACTTGCGTTTGCATCATACATGGACTTTAAACTTTATCAAATGAATGTTAAAAGTGCATTTTTAAATGGTTTTATTGAAGAGGAGGTATATGTTGAACAACCTCCGAGTTTTGAAAATTTTGACTCTCCAAATCATGTTTTTAAATTATCAAAAGCATTGTATGGATTGAAACAAGTTCCAAGAGCTTGGTATGAAAGATTAAGTAACTTTTTACTAGAGAAAGGTTTCTCTAAAGGAAAGATTGACTCAACTCTTTTCATAAAAAAATCCAAGCATGATTTATTAATTGTTCAAATTTATGTGGATGATATTATTTTCGGTGCTACTAACCATTACTTGTATGAGGAATTTTCTAAGTTAATGCAAGGAGAATTTGAGATGAGTTTAATAGGAGAACTCAAGTTCTTTCTTGGACTTCAAATCAAGCAATGTAAAGATGGGATTTTCATAAATCAAACCAAATATGCAAGGGACATTCTCAAGAAGTTTAGAATGGATGGAGCTAAATCAAGCAAAACTCCAATGAGCACCATAACCAAACTCAATAAGGATGAGAATGGCAAACCGGTTGATGAAAAGTGATTTAGAGGTATGATCGGATCCCTTCTTTATTTAACGCTAGCAGACCTGATATTATGTTTGCTACTTGCTTGTGTGCTAGATTTCAGTCAAGTCCTAGAAAGTCTCATTTGAATGCTATCAAAAGAATTTTTAAATATCTTTATGGTATAATGCATTTAGGACTTTGGTATCCTAGGAGTTCTTCTTTTGACTTGATTAGTTATTCTAATGTTGATTTTGCCGGTAGCCTACTAGATAGAAAAAACACTTCCAGAACTTGTCAAATTTTAGGAAATTGCTTAGTTTCTTGGTTTAGTAAGAAATAAGTTTTTGTTGCCTTGTCCACCGTTGAAGTAGAATATATGGTGGCTAGTTGTGGTTGCACCCAAGTTCTATGGCAAAAAGAACAACTTTTAGACTATGGCATTGATATTAATCACATTCCAATTAATTATGACAATACAAGTGCTATAAACCTTAGTAAAAATCTCATTCAGCACTCTAGAACTAAGCATATTGATATTAGACATCATTTCTTGCGTGATCATGTCCAAAATGGTGATATTTTTCTTTATTTTGTTGATACTAATCATCAATTAGCAGACATCTTTACCAAGCCTCTTTATGAGGAAAGATTGAATTTTATTAAACATGAACTTGGTATGATTGATGGCTCAAGCTTGTCTTGATCACTTGTTAAATTGATGAATTGATGATTAGAGTCTTATGTGATTATGTTCTTTAGAAAAATTATTTTTAGCATCATGTATATATTTTGTTTTAAAAGTATTTGCTTTAGTAAAATTTACTTCATATACATGATATATTGTATTTCCCATTTGCATGATCTATGTACTAAATTTATTTGATTTGGATCTATATGGATTCATTCAATTTTTTTTAAAAGCCCTCCTATTGTACAAATTAATAATTAATTATTAAGCTAAATTCAATTAATAAATTATTTTAATTTTGCATAAATATTCCTCCTCCTCAACAATTTTTTTTTGTGTATTTTCATGATAGTTTATGTTTGGTTTATTTTCAGTATACTTTATGTATCTAAGTTTTGAGCTATTAGTCTATTTGTTTAATTCATTTTATGTCAGTTTATGTTTGGTTTATTTTCAGTATACTTTTTGTATCTAAGTTTTGAGTTATTAGTCTATTTGTTTAATTCATTTTATGTCAATTTATTTTTGGTTTATTTTCAGTATACTTTTCATATCTAAGTTTTGAGTTGTTAAGTGTGTTTTATGACTATTTTTTGATAGTTTATGTTTAGTTTAATTTCTGGATATAAACCTTGAGTTGTAAGATTTTTTTTAATTCATGCTTTGTATATTTTTTTGGCTTATTTTTAGTGTTTTTTAAATAATAATAATAATAATAATATTTTTTTTTACATATTTTCAAAATTTTCACTTTGATTTATTTATTTATGTCAAAAATATTTGTTTTAACTATCATTTATTTTAATTGTATAATTAATTTTATGGTCAAGGACCTATTTGTCAGCTTTTTTAAACTTAATTGTAACAAATTTAAAAGTACAAGGGTTGTTTGGAAATTTTCATCACGAGCCATTAAGCTCATAACTATAGCGGTCTGGACACACTCAATATCGCTCACGAGCGGACCGCTTGTGAACCACTCGTGAGCAGTGGTCTGGTTCACTTTTTAATTTTTTTTCTTTCAAATTTCTTCCAAACGATAACTTGCAATTTTTTTTACTTTTTTGAATTCTTTAAAAAAAAATTTTGTGTATAAAAACCCCTCAATCCCCTTTCATTTTTAATCAATTACATTTTCAATTAAACTTCTTCAAAATTCTTTCAAACTCTTTCTTATTTTAATGCAATTTTATTTGCATTTTGACAAGGGAGTAGAAAATTTTTGAGTTTGTTTAATTTTTGTGTTTTCTTAGAAATTGTTTTTATCTTTGATAATGCATGGATATTTTTAAGATTTGGTCTATTTTTGCATTTTGACAAAGGAGGAAAAATAATTGAGTTTGCATGCATACATAGTTAATTTCTTCTAAGGAAAAGAAATTTTTTTTTTCAAATATGTGTTTATGTAAGTGATATAACTATATGATAGTGTGTCCTTAATATCAATTTTTAAAATCTATTGAAATAAGGGGAAAATTATTTGAATTTATTTCACATAAATATTTTTTTTGCATAGTAATAATGTAAGTGTGGCTAGTTTTGTCCTTGTGATAAAAAGCCTTATTTTGCTTACTTTGTTTTTATATGACATGAATTTTTTTTGCATGACTATTAATTGTGCTTATTCCTGCAAAATTCATATTAATGTATAAATTCTTCTTGGGAATGGTTTTTATCTTTTAAAATGACATGAATTTTATAACTCCTTAAATATTTGTGTTCTTCATTCTTCCTTCTCAACTCTTACTCAATTCTTGCAAAGAATTCCGTTAATTTCCTATTTTTGTTCAATAGTCCTATTCACCCCCTCCCCCCTCTAGGACTTTTTCAACTTTCATCTTATTTAGGTTTTATTTTTATTTAAAATGATGTTTGAACTATTTTAATTTAGTTTATAAGCTTTGACCTATTTGTCATAATTAATATATGTTTATTAATTTTTTTATTTTTTTAAATATAACCTTTTTATATATTAAACAACAATTTTCTTTGTGGTTCATTTAGCCTATTTGACTTATTATTAGTATTTCATTAATTTAGGATTTTTTTTGTTTCATTTTTTATTTTTTTTAAAAAAATAAAAACTCAAACCGCTTGATGCACATCACTAGACATTAACTGGCTAGCATTTCTACCCTTATGAAGCACAACTTGGCCTTACATTAGCAAACAAATAATTCTTGCAATAGAAAGTTGAGAAAAAAAATGGAATCATTTAACAAAAATGCTAAGCTTTAGTGGGTGGGCTTTTGGGTAAAGGAAATTAACTCATTTAACTAAAATGACCCATAAACCTACCAATGGCGAGTAAGTAGTGAAATCATAACTCTTTTCTAAAGCTTCCTAAAATACTAAACATACCTTTAAACCCTTTGTTCAACCCGTGTATTGATCCCTCTTTAGCAAAAGAAAAAATTGTCATCTTTAACTTCATAAAGTTGCTTCTGCAATCCAATGCTAAAATATGGCACGGTTGCCATTGCATTGTTAGAGCTCAATTATTTTCTACTTTGCCAACATCAATTGATAATCTACACAAGAGGATATTGGTGGCTGGATCATCAATCTCGATTGTTCCAGTTCTTGAGAAGTGGCTTCAAGAAGGTAAACATGTTAACCAAACTCAAGTTTCAATAATTTATCAAGCAACTTTGCAAGTACAGTCACTACAGCCATGCCCTTCTGGTTTATTAGCTATTTATTTTTTTGCAAAACTCATCCTGAGACTCCTAAATTTATTGGCTTTTTAGCTGTGGGCCCCTAAAGTTTTATTTTATATATCTAGGCTCTCAAACTTCATGGGTTTGACTTCTATCAAAATTTTAACAAAAATTATTTTCATTTGGTCTCTAAAGTTTTATATTTATCATATTCATACTTTTTTTACCTTTTAACACTTATATCACTTTTAAAATTTTTTTACTAGTAAAAAATATATTTACTTATTTTAATTTCTAATATTTTAAATTTGTATACATTTTTAAATAACTTTAAAAATAAATAAACAAGTTAATGTTAAGATAAAAAAAATTATGATAAAATTACTGTTTTTCAAATTAAAATATTATGATGAAAAAGAACACCATAATTAAAAGAGATTATGATAAAAAAATATTTTATAATTCTTCAAATTTAAATTTTTATATTTTAATACATTTTTTATTTTTTGTACAAAATTTTAATTAAATTGTTGTGAATAATTTTCTATAATATAACTTTTATAAATAATGGATATTAATACATGTATGTACATTACTGAAAAACGGTAATAGATTTTTCAACCAACTCAAACTTTTTATAACTGTTATCTTAACCTTTATATTTTTTTTTATCATACTTTTTGGGTATATGAAAAAATTTATTCACAATAATTTAAAATATTTTGAAAAATAGTAGTAATATTATGATTTTTTTTATCTTAGCATTAACTTTTTTATTTATTTTTAAAAATTTTAAATTATTTAAATATGTATATAATAATTTAAAACATTAGAAATTAAAATAAATAAATTTATTTTTTACAATGAAAAAATTTTAAAAGTGATATAAGTGTTAAAAAGGTAAAAAATGGAATGAATATTAGAAATATAAAACTTAGGGACCAAAAGGAAATAATTTGTGTTAAAAATTTGTTAGAAAGGTTTAAAACTTCATTTCTATGAAGTTTAAGGGCCTAAATATACAAAATGAAACTTTAGGGGCCTAAAGCTAAAAAGCTGATAAGTTTAGGGGCTTTAGAATGGATGTTGTCTTAATTTTTTTATCATGCATAGGCATACCCATTTGCCATTTTCATGCTAAAATTTTGATTATCGCCAATATTGACGTCCTAGGTTCTATTCAAAATGGTGAAAAGTTTAGTGTTTTTTGAGTAGATACTCTCTAGTTCAAGACTAGTTCTATGATGTGGGTATTGAAAATTGCAGTGTAATTTTCCCTTAAATCAAAATCTATTTCAAAAATAATTGGGAAAGAAAGAAAATTTAGTATATTAAAATAGTAGTAAATGATTTAGTTTTGGTTTTAAACATAATTTCCAAATTGTAGTATAGTAACTACTTTTAAATATATAATTTGTATTGTCTGACACTTCACGTGCTAACATTATGTCAATCATCTCTATCTTCATATGATTGCCCATTTGACATAATTAAATATGGTACTTCATGCTTGTTATTGATAAATCCTTTGTGGGTTTTCTGACCAACTATTTTTCAGTTCACAATCGATGGAAATTTTATTTTGACATCAAGAGGACTTTCATAAGATCAACTTTTCAAATGTTGGTGGCACAAATATTTTTTTCTTTTTCTCATTTCTTTCTCCTCATTTCCTTTTTATTTTTTTATTGTCTTTTTTGTTTTTTCATTTCTTTTCATTTTTTCTTCATTTTTCTTTTCTTTTTCTTTTTTTCTTCTTTCTTAGTGAACATGGTGAATTCATTTCAAAAGAAGCTGAGGTTGAAAGTGCCTAAAGTAAAATTGAAAGTTAATTTTGGCATTTAGTCCTCTTGATATAGTTTCTTTTTCTTTTTCTTTTTCTTTTTGAATCTCTCTTTCTTTCAAGCATAAGATTGTATACATAATCATAACAAATTTATAATCATGTTAATTAGACAATCAAACATTTATTAACAAAAACAAAAGTTGTTACAATAAAAGTTGTTCAAAATCATTATAACCAAAACTGACAATAATTATTCATAAGTGCTCAAATTCAAGTCAACTTCAACTTGTACTCTAAAATGGTATTGCTCTTTAAAGTCCCTTATGCCCATATCCTTCAATTTTTTGGCTATAGATGGAATGCAGACTTCTGTGGCTATCATTAGCTGGTTTGGTTTTGCAGTTCTATGCTTCATCTAGGCCAATTTTCCTCTCCATCTATTCAGGAAGCTTATGAAGGGTTCATTAGATATTTGCTCTATATTCTGTAGCTCTTAAAGAAACCTCAAATTGCAAATTCAGCCCATACTGCTTAATGAAGGTTAAACACATCTCCTTCCAATCTTGCTAAACATCTACATCTAGAGTGTAATACCATTTGATAGTAGCTTGTTCCAAGGATAATGAAAATTGTCTAACAATTTGAGCTTTAGAAAACCTGGTGGCCTTCTTGTAGGTGACGTGTTACTTTAGGTGCAGGTGTGGATCATTAGTGCCAAAGTATTTCTTCATATTTAGAAATTTTTATTTTAGGGGCAACATTTCTTCCCCCTCTAAATCCAAGTCCACATTGGCAAAGTCATGATTGAGCCCATTTTAAATACCCAATTTCGAGATGATGTGTTATGGATGCAGCAAAGGACTCCAGTGATGAAAATGTCTTTGATACTTAATCTTTAAAATTCTAAAGGTTTAAATGCAAATTTTAAAGGAAGGATTTTAATGTTTTCAGGGATTAAATTGCAAGGTTTTTTTAGGACTTAATTGCAAAATTTAAATTCTTTTAGGGGTCTTTTTATAATTAAATGTTAAAAAATATATATATGTCAAAATTCCATAATTTCGATCAGAATTACACCAATTCCGATCAGGATTGTGTAATTCCGATTGAAATTACCCAATCCCAGTCGGAATTGAATTCTTCTGTCTTTGTTTTCCTATTTTTAATTCAGTTTTAATTGGTTTAAAATTCCTACTTAACTCAATCCTAACTGGTTTAAAATTCCTATATATAATTTTAAGTATTAATCTTATACTTTAGGAATTAGAATCATATTAAGATTGGGGTTAGGCTTCCTAGTTCCACTAAATAAAGAGAGAATAGCAGTAAAAGAAAAAGGGGGAGGGTGAAGAGGAAAAAGAGAGAAGGAAGAAAAAAGAAGAGAGAGACGGGAAGAAAAATAAAAGAGAGAACCATTTTTTGAATTAGTTTTTTTATCCTTTTTTGAGTTATTTTTTTACAACAAATTCCTTTTAATTTAACAATTAATTCAAGATTCGTGGAGAATTTTTGAAGAAGAAGATTCAAAGATTTATTAAGAACGATGAACTACCAATATGAGGAGTACCCCAAATCATTGATAAGCATCAGCATCTTCTTCTTATTTCTTTTTTTATATATTATTTATATTTTTTTATTTTGAGTTATTATCATAATTTATTAATTAATTATAATTTTATTTATTTATTTTTTTATGGTGATTATGGAAAAAGACACATGGTGATCACGTAGGAGGGATGAATTCATAAAAAGTCCGTGGAAAACTATGGATAAAGCCTCGTAGAGACTTAGTTTCTAGGGTTTTATTTTTATTTTTATTGTCTTTATTTTTTTATTTTATTTTTTATTTTTATTTTATTAATTGTTTTATGAATTAATGTAATAGCTCCAGTAGTGAGAGTAATAAAATTACATGTATGGTTGTTTATTTATTTTGATTAAATTGGTTAGTAAAAATTAGATTTTTAATTAGGTAATTACTTAAAATCAATGGAGGAAGTAGATTAATTTAGGTTGCTTGGTAATATAATTAGGGTTTTAGTAAGGATTAATTTAATTATTTGTTTGATCTTATTTAATTGTTTCTTTTATGTTTTTACTTGTTTTTGGGTTTAGTTATTATTTTTGTGTGTTTTGGGCCTTAAGCCCATTTTAGGTCTTGATTTATTTATTTAAGCCCATCTCATTTAATAATTAATTAGGTTTAATTAATTAAATATATTTTTTAGGTCCATAATTAATTAGATTTTAGATTAAAAATATCCTTAGGCCCATTTAGTTAATTAGACATAGGCCCACCAAATTTAATTTAATTAATTTAGACTTAGCCCATTTAATTTAAGCCCTTTTCCTAATAATTTATAGATTTAAGCTCACCATTTAATTAAAACATGTAGAATTAGGCCCACTAATTTAAATATTCGATAATTTGTAGAATTAGGCCCATTTTTTTATTAAAACAAGTAGACTTAAGTTCATTTAATTGAAATCAAAAGGAATTAGGTCTTTAGGTTCACTTATAAATTAAAACATGTAGATTTAACTCATTTATTTAAAATCGATGTAGATTATACTAACTTAGGGATTTTGTGATTTATTGAATGCAATATTTACTTGTATATTTCATGACTAGTTTGTCTTGGAGTTGATTGTTTTTAGAGTTTATATGAAATTGCATGTAAATAGAGAATAAGATAATAATTCATAAAGTAATTCTAAATGAACACAAGACTGAAAGAAGTTGGTATTCCATATCCAGAATCTCCTGATTGTGGTGCTAGCTTTCTTTTAGGGAATTGAGTACCACCTTTTCGATTTATCCCAATTATTACCCTAGGTGGCAAATCCTAATCTCTACGCCATGTCTTTATGACAATGGTTAGTGTGTTCTCTAGAGCCCTGAGCTCAAACAATGTCATGGTTGCTAAAATCTTGGACGCGCACTGAACCTTGTCGTCTACATCCATGCTTTTTCAATGCAGTTTGCAATTAATCCATTTGCCTTTTCATATCTTTTATCCATTCTGACTCAGTTCTACCACCACCTTCAATTTTTCTTTGAATGGCTCACCAACAATGGTCCTAATTTCAAAGTCTTCTTTATCCAAGGGCATTTTCCCTACCATCTTAACAACCATATCTCTAATCATCTGTCACATCTCATCCCTAATTTCTTTTAAAATTTCTTTCTTAAAGGATTTAACATCAAAATTAGAGGGTCTTCTCATTTTGCTCCCTTATAAAGTGGTCTCAATTGTTTAATTGGATCCTTGATACTGATGGGGCAAATTACCTTTGATCTACTTCCAAATAAGAATAAGCTTATGGCTAGGAAAAATGCATTTTAAACAAAAATTATAATTAATGTCATGTATGCATGAAATGCAAAATTATTTATTTATAAACACAATCAAATCACATAGCAAAGCCTTCCAACCTGATTTCTTCCATACACGTGTTCAATGGTGAGTCTCTTTTCCTAGGGTTTTTAGTCTAGGTTTTAATTATCAATAAGGGATAATAAAATAAACGAATAAAATACATCTCTTAAGGTAGCAAACAAATAGAAAATCCTATGAATATAACCAAAGTCTAATATAATGGTCCATAATAGGAAGGTAAGGCCCAACCCTAACATGATCCCTTGTTGGTGGGCTTGAGCTTTATAAATGAGATTACTGTATAGCATCAAACATATGCATTTTGGAAAATCCTAAAGGAAGTTATTATGTTACTACATGAGTTGAATCTTGGGTGAAAAGGTTTTGGCTCCCACAATAATATACCTCCATTATGTCTCCCCACTCAAGGGTTCATGCAATGCTAGATAAGTACGTGCTATAAATGACAATTGCCAAATACATTACCACCAGCAGTAAAGCAATGACTATCGACGGATTATTTGGGATTATGTGCACAATATGTGAAAATACGTCATGAATGCAAAATAAATAAGAAAATAATTAAAGATGATAAAACACAAAACGCTAGAATCAGTTTCTCTATCCCTAGTGGAGTCGCTACTATAGGCAGCAGGGTTCAATACGTGCCCAAGTGTTTGGCAACCATGGCACTGTGTGGACTTAGGGTCCACTAGGAAATACAATAAGAGTCTTAAAGCATATATCAGAGATGTGAGTTGCCATCTGAATAAGACCCAAGACATACTTTTATAGCAATTAGATCCTACAGAGGGCTCCTAGCAGTCGTCATTAAAGATTGGATAGAGAAACTGGTTATGAGCTTTGAATGCCCACCCAACCTTGCAGTTGGCCTCTGTTTATGTTTTGTGTTTTATTATTTTTAATTATTTAATTATTTCTTTATTAACATGCAAATTGCAATTGCCTCCAAACAATTATTCAATTTTCAATTAAGTCTAAGTTTGCACATTAATTCAATTTCATGCAATTTTGGTGTGATTCACAACACATCACAATATATCTATCCACAAATTAAAAAAATAAAAATCTAAATAAATGCTTATGCAATGAAGGGGTTAAAGAGAAAATAATTACCACCCTTATTCATGCAAGCAATTAGAAAATAAATAATTAAAAATATAAATACGCATGCAAAGAAAGGAGGGAGGAGAAAGAATTACATCCTTGATCATACAATCAAAATAAAATAGCAAAATAAAAATGAAACAAAACCACACAAAGAATGGGGGGAGGAGAAAAGAATTACATCCTTTTAACATGCTAATAACAATAATAAAATGAATGAAAAGTAAGTAAATAATAATAAAGATCTCCTTAATTAAGGCTAATTACTTGGTGACTCAAAAGTCATTCAAAATGCATTAATTTTGAAAATAAAAATCTTTAATTCCTAATAAAAACATACAAAAGAAACCACCAAGTTAATTTCATAAAATGAAACATAAATGAGAGTAAAAATGACCAAATCAAATAAAGACTCAATTAGTTAATGTATCAAGACAATGAAAAATTAGTAAAAGAAATTAAAAAATGTAGAAACATAAAAACATAAAATATGTAAAATATGTAAAAATCAAGATTGAAACTGAACATGAACTTAACAGCATGTATTAACACACTTGAAAATATTAATGAGTGCATACTTAAGTGTCAAAAGAAAATCATAGCTAAATAAATTTCAAGAAAATGGTTCCACATATAACACTTATAAAATAGAACAAAATCAATAACTAACAATTTAAATAAAATGCAGGAAAAAAAGTGGAAGTGATGAGGTGACACCTCTTCGAAGAGGCATTGTCTTAGGCCATTAAGGTGCTAGCATATTGCTTTATGCCACAGTGGCAATGCCTTTATGATGGGGCATTGCCTAAAATTCCAATTCATATAATTAAATTTCAACATATTTTTATCAAGAATATGAATCAACGATTTCTAATAACTACATGCTAAAGGCTTATAAACTATACTCAAAACTTAAAGAAGTAAATAAAATACAATTATAAAATTTAATGGAATCAGGAAGATAAAATACAAAAATATGAAAAAAATTTCAAAAATAAATGTTCTTACTATTTAAAAGAGTTTGATTTTTGAAATTATTTAGCCCTTAGAAGTTGAATTCTATTTCAGCACCTTCAAAATGCAAGAGACCACCTTCTTCCTCTTGAGCATGAACCTTTAGGACCTTTTTTCTTTTAATTTACCTCCCCTTCCCCTTCCTTTCCAATGCTCTTCAACTTTTTGTTTCCTTTTTTTAATCTATTCTAGTTGCTCTCTCTATCTCCCCTTTTTTTTGTCCCCCCTAAAAGCTAGCAAAAAAGTCCCTTTTTAATTACCCCTTAAGAGTTTCACTTCCTTTTTCCTTAATGCCTACTTTACTCCCCTCCTTTATTACCTTCCAAGATTTTCATCTTTCCACCTTATATTGGTAACTGCCAACACACAAGAGCATTAATTCAAGAGTTTTAACAAGCATTAATTCTCCTTCATTCATTTTTTAAAAAAAATAGGACTACATTATTAAGGTGGTGCCTCAATGAAGTCATGGCACCTTAGTGGCCTTCAGTCATAGTAGCAACGCTTGATCGGTCAGGCATCGCCTTATTAATTTTGGGCTAGAAGCTTCTTTATTGGGCTTCTCTATTCAAGCTTATTACTCAGTCTTGGGCTTCCTTAAGCTTATTGGGCTTAGATTTAAGCCTATGTGTAGATGGCGAGGTTTAGTGCGTGTCCAAAATCTTAGCAATCATGACACTATTTAAACTCAGGGATTTAAAGAACACACCAACCACTATCACAAAGACATGGCGTAGAGATGAAAAGTCGCCATGCAGGGTAATAACTGGGATAAATCAAAAAATGGTGGTACTCAATTATTTAAAAAAAAGCCAACACCATAAATAGGAGATTCTGGATATGGAATACCAATTTCTTTTCAATCTTGTGTTCATTTAGAATTACTTTATGAATTACTATCTTACCCTCTATTTACATGCAATTTCATATAAACCTTTATTAAAACAATCAACTCCAAGCACACTAGTCATGAAAAATACATGTAAATAATGCATTCATTTAAATTCACAATCCCTAAGTTAGTCTAATCTACATTGATTTTAATTAAATGAGATAAATCTATATGTTTTAATTTATAAGTAAGCCTAAAGACTAATGGACTTAATTCCTACTCAATTTTAATTAAATGAACCTAAGTCTATTTATTTTAACTCTAAAATGAGACTAAATCTACAAATTACAAAGTATTTAAATTAATGGGCCTAATTCTACATGTTTTAATTCTAAATTGATATTAAGTCTACAAATTATGGAAAATGCTTAAATCTAAATTAACTAAATGGGTCTAAGTTATTTCTATCCTAAATGTAGTTAATTATGGGCCTAAAGATGCATTTTACTTAAAATCTAGACCTAATTAATTAATAACCTATTAAAGAAAATGGGCTAATTAAAAGATGGGCCAAAAAGAATTACCTAGACCTAAAATTAATTATATAGATTAGAGCCTAACTTGGGCTTAGGGCCCAAAACACATAAAAATAAATAAACAAGCCCAAAAACATTAAAAAAAATGTCAAAACAATCAAGTAAAAGATCCAACAATCAATTAACTTATTTCTTGTTAAAAACCTAATTTAATTAAAGTTGTCTTAAACCACAAATTACTAATAAATAAAATAATTAACAAGCAACCCAAATTCTATCCACTTAAATCTAATTCAATTTTAATTAAAAACTCTAAGTATCTCTATAGCCATTAATTTTAATTAATCACCCAATTAAAACCCTAATCTTACTACCCAATTAACTAAAATAAACACATAACCACACACACATGATTTCATTATTCCTGCTATTGGGGCTACTACAAAGAGCTATTGAAAACTAATAAGAAAATAACAACTAATGCAACCCAAAAATAATAATAAACAACTAATAAAAAAACCTAAAAACTATATTTAGTTGTAAGGTTCAATCCATAGCATTTCGTAGACCTTCATGAATTTTATTCTTTGAGTAAACTCGTCAAGTGATCCTCTCCATAATCACCAACACAAAAATAAACAATGGTTAGTGAATAAACAAAATAATAATAATAGTTCAGTAAAGCTAAAATTCAGTAGAAGAAAAATAAAAAAATAAAAAAATAGAAAGTAAAGAAGGAGATGATGATTATGGATGCAGCATGGGTTAGCCCCTTATATTAGTGAGATCATCGTTATTTGTTAAATAGATATTGAAAAAATTTGTTATTCTTCTTCTCAAAAGTTTATTACTAACAAAATAAGTCACAGAAAAGTATTTTTGTGTACTACCTAGAAAAAGAAAAGTCTCCAAGAAAAGAGAGAGAGCCCTTGAAAAAGCGAGAGTTCCCCCATAAAAGAGCTTTAGCTAGATTTTTATAGAAAAACCTAAAAAACCCTAGCTTATACACGTACGAAAGAGTTTCAGTTTTAAAATGATTTTAATTTCTGAAAATCTAGATAATCCCAAAAGAAAATTTTTAGCCAATCAAAATTTAGGAAACATATATTTATTTTCTTTAAAAATACAAAAAATGAACGAAAAATGTATAATTCCGATCGGAATTACAGAATTTCAATCCTCTTTTTTGTTAACTTTTCATTACAAAAAGACCCTTGCAAAGATTTAAATTTTTCAATTAGGTTCTAAAACAAACATTATAATCAAGTCCTTAAAAAACAAATTAAACTCTTTTTTTAAAATGCATTCTGACTTTTGAGGTTTCAAATTTCAAGTATTGAAAACCTATTTATAACATTTGATTCATTTGTCACATCCATACTTTATTATCTCGAAATTAGGTGTTTACACTATAGTTCACTTCCAAGAGGATTTTAGGTTATAGATCCATCCTCAATAGGAATATGGATTGATTTCATCATTGGACATTTTTTATGGGCCGATCAAACTAAGTGTTTACAATATAAAAAAAAAAAAAAAACAATTGTTTCTTAATGCATTGAATAATCATATGGAATATTGCACCTATAAAATCTTCCAAATATAACATTTTTTTTTTACTAACATATAAATTCTGGACTGTGTAAGCCAAAAGTTTAATATTTTAACTCTTGAAATTTTCATTTTACGGCAAATTACTTTGAATTGATTCGCACTTTTTTCCATGTTATTTGAAAATCAAAATTTTATCCCTCAATATTTTATCAACATTTTAATTTTTCAGATGAAAATTTCGGTAAATTTTTTATGTCAAACATATTTAGCCCTTGTTAGTCCAAACAAAACTTCTTAAGTAGTTTGTTTGCATATAGTTTTAGTTTAATGCAAATCTTACCTATGTAACAAACCCATGTATTAATGTCTTTATCCAAGTTATTATGAATGTGAACAAAAAACATTTCATATCAAATTATAACAGCCCTCTCTATTTTATAAAGGTGAAATAATTTAGTCTCTCTATTTGGATATTATAAAATAATTTAGTACCTCAGTTTTTTAATTACTTTAAATTTTAAATTTTAATGTTGACTAAACTTTTAACACCTATACATACCTCTATATATTAAATAAACATTAAATTGTAAATTTTCACGAATTTTATTTTACATTGATTTTTTTTGCACTTAAGTTAATTAATTTTCCTTTAAATAACTTTAAAAAATGTTTAATTTTGAAATCAAATACTACAAAAGTGAATAGTTTAAATTTTAAATTGAAATTAAGCAGATTAAATGAATTTCTTAAAATTATAGCTTAATTTTTAATTATAAGGTTTGGATAGAAATAATTATAAGTGTTAAAAAATAGTTATTCATAAAACTTTAAAGCTAAAATAATTAAAAACTAAAAATTAAATTATTTAATCTTACCAAAATAGGGAATTCAACTGTTAATTTTATAAATAGAGAGGACTACATAATTAGATTAAATCTCAGCGAAGAATAATTAAGTTGCTCTTCATTTTATAATTACCGCATAGTGACTTACGTTAGCTTTTAGTTTAGCTAGTAAAAAAAAAACAGGTAAAATCCATCCTAAAACCTCTAAATTTAACGGCATTTTAACTTTAAATTCTTAAAATTTCGTTTTGTATATTTATATTTTTAAATTTCATGAATTTGAAATTTTAAATTTTTTTGTCAAATTTTCAACATAAATTATTTTTTTGATCCCTAAAGCTTTATGTTTCTAACATTGATATTATTTTTTACTTTTTAACACTTATATCATATTTAAAAATTTTCATCAATAAAAAATAAATTTATTTATTTTAATTTCTAATATTTTAAATTATTATATACATATTTAAATAATTTTATATTTTAAAAATAACAAACAAGTTAATGCTAAGATAAACAAAATTATAATGATATTAATGATTTACACAATACTTTAAATTATTGTAAATAAATTTTTATGATATAAATTTTTTTATGTACCCAAAAATGATAATAAAAAAAATAAAGGTTAAGATAATGGTAATAAAAAGTTTGAGTTGGTTGGAAAATCTATCACTTTTTTTTTGTAATGTACGGACATGTATTGGTATCCACTATTTATAAAAATTATATTATAAAAAATTATTCATAATAATTTAATTAAAATTTTGTATGAAAAACTACAAAATGTATTAAAAATATAAAATTTAAATTTTGAAGAATTCTAAAATAATTTGTATCATAATCTTTTTTAATTATGGTGTTCTTTTTCACCATAATATTTTATTTTGAAATACAATAGTTTTATTATAATTTTTGTATCATACCATTAACTTGTTTATTTATTTTTAAAATTTAAAATTATTTTAAAATGTATATAAATTTATGTTTTTAATTTAAAATATTAGAAATTAAAATAAGTAAATGTATTTTTTACTAATGAAAAATTTTTAAAAGTAATTTAAGTGTTAAAAGGTAAGAAATGATATAAATGTTAGAAATATAAATCTTCAGGGATCAAAAGAAAATATATATTTTTAAAAAAATTAACATAATAGTTTAAAACTTCCAACCCGTGAAATTTAAGGGTCTAAATATGCAAAATGAAATTTTAGGAGCTTAAAGCTAAAAATTCGATAAGTTTAGGGGCTTCAGCATGGGTTTGACCTAAAAAAATGCAAAAAAATTAACATAATAGTTTAAAACTTCCAACCCGTGAAATTTAAGGGTCTAAATATACAAAATGAAATTTTAGGAGCTTAAAGCTAAAAATTCAATAAGTTTAAGGGGTTTCAGCATGGATTTTATGTAGAAAAAAATGCAAATTCCTTGTACATACATAAACTGTCTCAAGTAGCTCATAATGATCTCATTTTGGTGGGTTTGCAAAATGATGTCATTTGTTGCTACAATCATTGAGCCTGACCTTAAATTAAGAACATATATAATTATAATAGCATTAGTCAAGATTATATTGCTAGCTTAAAATTAATTTGTGTTTAAAGCAATTAATTAATTAAGTTGCTGCAAGATTATTAAAGATAATAATTAGGGCAAGGGATCATTTAAGACCCTAAGATTTTTACTGAGGCTCAAATACGCCTCTCATCGATTTTTAAGCTCAAAAGTATTAGGGTTTTGTAATTTTAATATTTTTATGCCCCTCCCTAATAGATGTTGAATTTAAAATCCAAACTCTGCCAGAAAACAAGTGACGTGGTAGTTAGATCCCACATCAACCACCCAATTTTGGCCCCAACACCAACACTATCTCTTAAATCTCCCAAGACCTCGTATCCATTTTTCACTCCAACGCCAGCACTGTCCCCAAAATCTCCAAAGGCAAAAATCACCATCTCCATCTATAATATCACTAGCAACATTATCGCCTCATCAGTATATCTTGAGCTCTTACAATATTAGAATAGCTCAAGACATAATGATAAGGCAAAGGCTGAGACTTTAGGGGGAAAAAGATAAGGCAACATTTTATCAAACATTTGGTGTGCACTACAATGTTAAAAGCTAGAAATCATTACAAGCAAATTTTATAAACAATATCATAAGGCATATAGATGATGAAGTCAATTCATTTCAACAACCAAAATTACCAAGAAGCAAAGGAAGCAAAAGTATGAATTAGAATATAAATTTATAATTCTATCAAATGCACTCTAATTAGTCATTTATAAACTGTAATAACCTGAATATTTTTAAACTATTTTTTAATATAAATATTGAGATTTTCAACAATACAAATTATCTTTGTTTTATATTGTTATTATTGATGTATTAAGGTATTATATTCAAGTACTAAATTTAAAATTCTATTGAGAATTGTTAATATTATTATTTTTACGTCGTTTTTATTTTATGCACATACTTTATTATTTTAATTGTCCAAATATTTATTTATAGCATTATTTTACTAGAGTTAGTATTATTATTATTGTTGTTGTATATATATATATATATATATATATATATATATATATATATATATACGTGTGTGTGTGTGTGTGTGTGTGTGTGTGTGTGTATATATATATACACACTACTTTAAACTACCCAATGTATATATAATATACAAAATTAAACTACCCTATGCATGTTTATATATATATATATATATATATATATATATATATATATATATATATATATATATATATATATATATATATATATGTATGTATGTATGTATATATGAATAATACAGTTTAAAAATACCAAAATCTGTCAACTTTTCTTTCTTCCCCATTTCTTATTCTTCCCATTTCTTTTTTTTTTCTATTTTCTTTCTTCTTTCCTTTGTTGTTATGCTCCTTCTTCATGCCAAATAGCAACCAACCCACCACCAGACCACCACACCTCACTGCTAGATGACCACCAGCACCTCCCTCTTCTATTGGACGTCGACAACTGCTGGAGGAGGTCATCTGGAGTTGTTGAAGTTGCGCAATAGCAGCAACAACAGCCTTCTTCCACCCTTGATCTCTGTTTTTGGTGAGTTGATGGGTTAAGGGTAGTATATCTTAGTTGATCTTGATGGATAAGTAGTTAATTTTAGTTAGTTTTTTTTTGTTGATTTTAGTTGATGTGGGTTATTAGATAGCTGGTTTAGTTGATTTTGTGTTAATTTAATATTTTGTTGATTTTTATTATATTTATTAATTACCCATAATTTTATTTTACTTATGTGGTTAATTTTTGAGTTGATCTGTATATTTTTTGATTGATCTAAATTATTTGGGGTTGATTTTGGTTAAGAGTATATAAAAAAATGATTTAGATTAATTAAATTGATTTTATGGAATTTTGTATATTTATTTGGATATTTTAAGTTTTATGTATATTTTGTTAATGTTATTAATTAATTATTTTTGGTTGAATATTTGAGTAATTAGTGAATAGTTTATTAAATTAATAATTTATGTGTTAATAAAATTATTTTTAGTACATTAATATTTTTTTTGAGGAATTATTATGTTTATGTGAGTATTGAAATTTTGGGGGTAATTATGTAATTTGGTTGAAAATATAGTTATATTACATTTTAAATGGTTTTAGAATTTTATTGAGTATTATAATAATTTTTATAAATTAATTACTATTTTAAGTAATTAATTCTAATTTTTTAAAATTATATTCAATATTAAATTATTCATTGCTTTTGTGATTTAAAAGAGTTTTAATTAATATTATAGTATATTTAAACTATTTGAGCAATTAAAATTTGAATTTGACTATATTATGTAGAGTATTTGGAAAGTTGGATTTTTATTAACATTATATTATTATTTGGGATTTCATTAAATTATGGTAAAAATAAATGTATTTAGTGTTTTGAGAATTAAATAAATTATATTATGATTTATTATTAATTTTTATAGCTTTTGGTGATTTTATTATATTAATATTTAAGATTTGCTTATTTGTTTTTTTGTGAACCTCGGTTGGGAATTGTGTAGTTTAGAGTCCCAACCCAAGGTGTTGTGCCACTGTGAAATTTTAAAGTGTGTTTACTTGCAGGATTGACTCTACTTTGGTAAAGGGATGTCCATTTTACAGAGAAAACTCTGCCGAATTTTTGGTAGATTTCTCATAAAATGTGACACCGGGTTAATCCTAAAAATTGTTATTCTGAGTTCGAATCGAGTCTTCCTTAGAAACTCTAGAAGTTAGATTTCTATTTTATGATTGTTGTTTTCCTTTTTTGTCTTTTAGCCGCCCCTCCAGTCATGTCTACCAATCGAGGTCGAACACGACGTGCCAGAGGAGCGCCTTTATCCTGTAAATTAATATTTGATTTGAGTGTCGGGTCTTTTAATTTAAATCATATTAAATTCTGATGAATTTAATTTATGAGATTCTAGACGGCATTCTTCATATGATATTGCATAATTTAATTTATACTTGATTTATTTTATTGTTATCTATAGTAATTTTTCTTATTTTATTTATTTTCAATTATTTTAAATAAACCACGTTAGAATGGGTTACCTAATGAGTTTCATTAGGACTATGTGCACATTGATAAAATATGTGATTATTAATTATATTACTAGGGCTGATGGTCTTGTGATGCTTTGCTCTCAGACATCACCAGTATAGTTGGATTATATTTATTAAATCACTAGGGCCGATGGTCTAGTGATGCTTTGCTCTCAAGATCTAATAGTCTTAGATATAAATGAGTCATATGACTGTTATAAAAATTGATAAATTAGGTTCTACTAAATTTTTTATACTGAAATGTTTTAAAAAGCATTTAAATATTTAATTCTTTCCTTTGAAAAATTTATTTATTATATGTATATCAAATGATTTGAATAAAATTATAATTATATTATATTTCCATAAAAAATTATTTTTAATGAGATTTTCAAACCGCATTTATTTCTTTATTAACTTACTCAGTGAGGTCTGACTCCCCTCAATTTATTTTTTTAGGAGTTTGGGATTTTTTTGTTAGGCCTACTTCTCTTCACCGTGTAGCTTCGTCACTAGCTAGTCTACGTAGGTTGTTGTGTTGTATTTATATTTGTGTACCGCAATAAAGAAAACTGTATATATTTGGGATATCATGTATTTATAATTTATATACTGAAATATTATTTGTTTAACTGATGTTTATTTATTTTATGCACTATGATATTATGGTTTAAATTATATTAAGAAAAATCAGTTTGAAAATGTGCATTGTGAGTTAATTATTTATTGTAAAGTTTCAAAGTTTAAATATTCTGCATTTTTCTTTTAAGTCTTACCACAGGATTCGGTAGTTTTATGCTTTCCCATTCCCTAGTGCCAGTCATGTGCCCCTAGGTTCGGGTCATGACAAAGTTGGTATCAGAGCTTTGGCTCATTTTTCATGCTATTGACTGTCGATGTCTATCTTTTTCTCATAGTACTGCGGTACTTAGGTTGTTAAATGTCATTTGTTGATATCTTGTCTTTTGCATTCAGCATATGAGTCTGTATTTTTGTCTTGTTTTGAATCTTGGTTTTCTTGTCTTTTTAGAATGAGGCATGCTTAGAATGCCCCTACTATAAATACAAAATCTGATAACAGTAAGTAGTCATTTCAGGATGAGATTCTCCCTCCTGCTCCTCGACCTAGAGGTAGGGGTAGAGGTAGAGGTAGGGGCAAAGCTAGAGTGGAAGCAACTCAGAGGCAGGATCAACCTCTGGTAAAGCCTCAGATTCCAGCAAAGGATCCTATAGCTTTTGCAGCTAGTATGACAGGTATTAACTAGGGCTTAGTAGCTCTTAATCAGGCAATGCCCATTGTGCATCAAATGCTTTAGCGATAGACTCAGGAGATGTTTGATGCAAATGCGACATTGTTATACTCTAGAGTAGGGAAAGTTTATTTTAATGGTACTAGGGATGTGTTGGATTTTATTAATACCATCAAGTCCAAGACTAGATCTGGGTATTCTGACTATTAGAGGATTATGATTGTAGAGCTATCAGCCTCAGTAGTAGCTCAGGAATATTTTATACAGTCCATTTACCCTTTCATGACGACAATGACATGGTTGGGATTTAAGTAGCAGTTTATGAGATTCTTCTATCCTTTGTCTATGCGAGAGAACTACATATGGAAATTGCTTAATATTGATAGGAGAGATTAATCAGTGGAGGACTATACTCAGGAGTTCTACAAACTGATGAAACATGTTGAGGATGTGAGATAGGATGTTGCTAGAGCAGTTGAGCTGTATGTGACTGGATTAGGCCCAGCTTATATCAGTATTTGACTAGAGGATCATAGTTTGGAGAGTGTGGTGGAAGAGGCAAGATAGCTGGAACAGAGACACATCTGGCATGGCACTATACCTGACCTGTATAATAGTTAGTTAATTTTTAATATTATTAAATATTATTTAATTATTTCAAAAATATAATTTATGTTATTATTATCATTATTATTTTTTAAGGCTATTGTATGTATTAATGTAATATATAGTTAATTAGGGTTTATTATTATTTTATATGTGTGTTATTTATTATTGTGTGTTATATATGTACATGTGTGTCTGTGTGTGTGTATATATATATATATATGTCTTTATTTGGTTAAGAGTTTGCAAATGATGAACCTTAAGACATTTATAGACCTTTATGACTATGGGTTACAAGCTGAGGAGATTGAGAATGAGAAAAAGAGGATTGTTAAAGGCACACAGCAAGGAAGCACTAGTCGGATTGTAAAAGTGCATGTTGTTCAACAACTAAGAAGGTTCTCTAATTTTAACCAACCATTGTCCAAAGTCCTAGAGGGCCTAATATAAAAGGGCTTACTTCAACCTTTACCTAATCCAAACTCACCAAATTCCATTAAAACCTCCAACTCTCCATAGATAACTACATTTGCCTCAAACATGAAATCCAAAACCTTATAGACTTTGGAAAGATCACAGACCCTAAAAACCCAAGCACTAGAAATAATCCTTTCTCAAATTACCAAAATGTACCACCCTTAGCTATCATGATGATTAACTCAACAGTTAGTGAGGAAGAAGTGCTAAAACTCCTTTAAGGACCTAAACCTTAAAACTAATGAGAAATCTCCTAAGGCGTTTAAAGATGTGGAAAGAGTTGAAGATTTACTAAGTCAGCCCTCAAGCAAGTCTGACTATAAGGTGTTTTACACTAAACCACCTTCTTTTGATATACCCTTCGAGTTAATTGTGCCTACAGGATGGGGTAATAAGTTTAATTATGAGAAGCTACAAGACAACGAATAAACATGCACAGTGGATGTACAAAAAGATGAAGTCATAGAGACAGTTGGCAAGAAGATGCAATAATAGTTGTTATGTCAGACACCTAAAAGATAATCACTATAAGATCTAGCATCCCTATCATCTATAATAAGAAATAAATTTTCTTATTGTCTTTTTTGAATAAAATTTTTGTTTCTTTAGAACTTGTTTTGTTTTAGTGATTGATGATATAAATTATAATCATGCTTACTTATTTAATGTACATCATAATGGTACTGTGTATTATGGTATTGATTGCATCTACATGTTTGACATAAATTCAATTCAATTAGATTCATTCAACATGGGCAAAAATGCAAATTCAAAGAACATACATATATCACATGATGTAAATTATGAAGATATGAAATTAAAGGAAAAAATAAAAAGAATGAAAAAAAGAAAATAAAGAGAGAGAAAAAAGAAAAAAGAATAGTAAAGTAAAATTAGAGAGGAAAAATTAGGACTGGCTAGTAATAAGAGCTGTATCATATAATGTAATGAATGTTCTCATTTTTTGCTCTAATGAATGATTAAAATTGAATTTTAAATTTGTGTTCAAATATCACATATTCGTCTTTATCATACTGTATAAGTATCTGAATGGAAAGACAATACATAATGAAAGCTAAATCAAAGCTATAAGATCACTATTTTAGTTAAGTTTTCTTTTTTGCCACCCCCTTTGTAATTTTCCTTGTAAGCCTAGCATCTCCTTATAACTTAAGAATTTAAGTGTCTCAGTAACTTGCAGTACAAGTTTTTTTATGTAACTATCATCAATTATTGCATAAGCATCAAGCCTCATATTCATCTCAAGATTTCTTTAAAGTGCAAGTCCAATTGATTTCTTCATCAAGAACTCACTTCAGTCAGTTTGCCCACTCCTCTACATCTTTAATACATGAGACTGAAACTAATAGGGTTAGTAAGATAAAGGGTCAACAACAACAGTGACCAAACTGAGTCTCTTGCACACATGAAGAAAAGACTGCTAGAATGAATTCAAAATAAGGCTAAAGGAAAAATATAACTCTGGGGTAGCTTGGGGGCAACTAAATACAACACCATAACCTTAAAGTTAGTGAAAAAGATCTTAGGGCAAAAAACAACAAAAGTGGTAGCAAAAAGAAAAGTTCAATAGTGCATTAATCAATCACAAGTTCCAGTGTCAAGCTATGGACTCCACTTTCTAGCCTGGTCATCAATTCGATGAACCATATTAGAAGCTCCAACATCAAAAGTACTAATAGCGAAGCATCCAATACTCAAGCCTACATGCTATTGATGAGGGCACCTCATTCTTGCATTCTAAAATCAACAACATGGCTCTGATCCAAATAGGAGACCTATTAGGATCATGCATGTCATACATAACAAGCATACACTTGCATACATTTATTGTGAAATAATTTCTTTACATAATAAAGTCTTTGACCTTAGGCGGGATTTTGCAAATACTTTGCTACTAATATTCAAAATTAGTGTTGTAATAATGTAGAAAGGTAGTTAGAATGTGCACATATGAAGCATCTAAAAGGAAAAGGGTAACACTATAAAGGTGAACCTGATGCTCAAAAGGACTTCAGACCTTAGAAGCCTAATGGGCCCCATCCAGTAAGGGAATATCATTGATAATGATACTTGAAAAGCATCATCTTGGCAGTCTCAAGAGGCTAGATAGGATGCTCAGGTTCCTTAGATTTAGCAACCCATCTCCATAGTCTCTCATCTAGAGCATCATTTGGAATATCTCTCCATAAAAGTTAGACCAGTGTAGGGTATGGAATATGGTGATGAGAAGGTCTAACATGTCAGGAATACATTCATTGGCTCTAAAAAGGGAAGAATGCACTCTAAACTTAAAATGAATGAACTTTGAAAAATTATTTTATCATGAAATAAGATCTCTAACTCCTGAACCTCTTACAGGATATATCAAAAAGAGAAATGAAGCCCTCTACCATAGCATTAATGAAATGGTGAAAATACAAATGCAGTCTAAAGCCACAACTTAAATGGTGGAGTATCATGACCCTGCGATCAATGACAAATCTTAAGGGAAGAATGCAAAAAAAAAAAGAATAACATTGCATTTTCATAAAATTTCTTCACTTGAGAATAGACCATACTAATTTATGATATTTTCTGCAGGGAAGAACAAAAGAGAATAAAAAAAGTGAAAGGAACTGATACATCAACAAGAATGGGAAAGGTTGCAAATGCTAATAATTCTATAGAAGTATCATCTTGCATGACAAACACTCATCAAGATAAAGGGAAGTAACAGAACTTCATTTCCTTAGATTCTGTAATAAAGAGCCATCTTAATCATAAAATTCATAAATTGAAAGTAAATTCATCCACGTCATAAGATTATGCGTGAAAAGCCTATCTCATGAGTTTTGATCATAGTGGCTTTCTTTTATTAGAATTATAGAATTTAGATGAGCAGTTAATAGTTTTATGCTGAGAGTTTATAGACTCTAATCAATCTAATGCTTTCTTTACACCTAAATGAGGGGAAGAAAATGCAAAAGAAAAATCTATGGACATGAAGCATAAATTGCTTGAATTTCAAAGTATCATTTTAGTCTTTTGAATGATAAATGTGCATATAATCTACTCCAATGCTCAAAAATGAGTATAAGTACAAAATCCCTTGACGGTATCCATGCTCAGTAATACGAGAAAGGTGGAGGAATACTAAGAGGAGAATCCAAAAAGAGCAAGCATAATTTACTCTAATGCTCCAAAATGAGTAAGAGTATTAACATGAAACCTCTAATGGCATCCATGCTGATTAATAAAAGAAAGGCAAGGGAATACTAAAAGAGGACCATGCTAAAAATTGCTCTATTTACTCCAATGCTTTATACGAGTATGAGTATCCAAAGGACCTTTCCACAGTATCCACACTGAGTAATATAGGAAAGGTGAGGGAATACTTGGATAAGGAAGGAAAGCACAAAAATAAAAGATTATTTTGATACTCAGAATTTGATCTTTTTATGCTAAAATTCCATGATTTTTGTTTAGAAAATTCTCTCTAAAATTAGGTGTGGAAGTAAGCTCTTCACTTGGTAAAAGGCATACTCTCAACATAAAATGGTTAATGATGCCTCTGACCTTTGTAAATGGTGAATAAATAATAGTCCTGAAAATTAAAAATAGTGAGATTTGCTTTTCTCGTGAAAAGTGATGAATTTTCTTATAAATTTTAAATGTTATAATGTACTTTTATGCATTCATCATGATTGAAACTAACTTCAACAAGTATGTTGAAATTTGTAAATCCTGAAGAAAAAGCACCCAATTGGTAGAGATGGTTAACATAGTGAAATTGAAATCAGTCAGTATAGAAATTCTAATAAGTCAGCACAATAAAATTCAAAGTCAGTCAGCACTAAGAATTCAAAGCATTCAACTCAAACAACCAAAGATAAAATTCGCAAGTAGTTATGGACTGTAGCATTATCAAAGGTGAGCAATAAAAGGATTACAGTCAATTTATGAGCAGTTATGGATTGCATTATTAGCAAAGGTAAGCAATGAAAGGATTGCAATTAATTATGAGCAATCATGGATTGCAGCATCATTTGTGAGCAACGAAAGGGTTGTAGCTAATCACAAGCAATTATGGATTGCAGCATCATCAGAGAGCAATGAAAGGGTTGCAGCTAATCGTGAGCAATTATGGATTACATTATCATCATTGAGCAACAAAAGGGTTGCAGCTAACCATGAGCAATTACGGATTACAACATCATTAGTGAGCAATGAAAGGGTTGCAGCTAATAGTAAGCAATTATGGATTGTAACATCATTTATGAGCAATGAAAGGGTTATTGCTAATCATGAGCAATTATGGATTGCAGCATCATTAGTGAGCAATGAAAGAATTATAGCTAAGCGCAAGCATTTATGGATTGCAACATTATTAGTGAGCAACAAAAGGGTTGCAGCTAACCGTGAGCAATTATGGATTTCAACATCATCAATGAGCAATGAAATGGTTGCAACTAACTGCAAGCAATTATGGATTGAAGCATCATTAGTGAGCAACGAAATGGTTATAGCTAATCACGATCAATTATGGATTATAGCATCATCAGTGAGCAATGAAAGGGTTGCAGCTAATCATGAGCAATTATGGATTATAGCATCATCAGTGAGCTATGAAAGGGTTGCAGCTAATCATGAGCAATTATGGATTACAACATCATTTGTGAGCAACAAAAGGGTTGCAGCTAATCATAAGTAATTATGGATTTCAACATCATCAGTGAGCAATGAAAGGGTTGCAACTAAGCATGAGTAATTATGGATTATAGCATTATCAGTGAGCAATGAAAAGGTTACAGCTAACCATGAGTAATTATGGATTGCAATATCATCAATAAGCAACAAAAGGGTTGCATCTAATCGTGAGCAATTATGGATTGCAGTATTATCAATGAGCAATAAAAAGGTTACAGCTAATCATGAGCAATTATGGAATGTGGCATCATCAGTGAGCAACGAAAGGGTTGTAGATAATCACGAGCAATTATGGATCGTAGCATCATCATTGAGTAATGAAAGTGTTGTAGCTAATCGCGAGCAATCATGGATTACAACATAATAATATAAGACAATTCAAACTATAAGTCTGAGTGTAGTCAGCATTGTGTTGATCGTGTACAATGTATTTTCAAATCAAGACTATACGTTCGAGTGTAATCAGCATTGTACGACTGAATACAATGTATTTTCAACCAAGATTATACGACCCAGTATAATTGGCACCATACGACTGAGTGTGGTGTTTCTTTTTAATACAAACTATACGTTCAATTTTAGTCAGCACTATACGACCGAGTATAATGTATTTTCAACCAATATTATACGACCGAGTATAATCGTCATCAGATGACCAAGTGTGGTGTTTCTTTTTAATTTAGACTATACATCTGAGTGTGGTCAGCATTGTACGACCAAGTATAATACATTTTTAGTATTATACGACAAAGTGTGATGCTCCTTTTTAATTTAGACTATACGTTCAAATGTAGTCAACATTGTACGACCGAGTGCAATGAGTTCCTTTCACCCAAGACTATACGACCGAGTATAGTCAATATCATATGACTGAGTATGGTCAATATCATATGACCGAGTATGATATGTCATTTCAAATCAATGTTGTATGTTTGAGTATAGCAAGTTCATAAGCAAAAGCTTTATAAAACACAGGTAAGTATCCTAACTTTTAATTAAGAAATTGGGTGCTAGTTCGCTTTGCTGTAATTTGTCAACCAAACAGCGACAAAGGGGGACAACTGTAACACCCAATTTTGGGATAATGAGTTATGGATGCGACAAAAGACTCCAATGATGAAGATATCATGTAGGTCTTTAATACTTGAACTTTGAAACTTTAGGGGTCTAATTGCAATTTTTAAAGAAAGAATTTAATGTTTTCATGGACTAAATTGCAATGTTTTTTAAGGATCTAATTACAAAACTTAAATTCTTTCAAAGACCTTTTTGTAATTAAAATTTTTAAAAAAGAGGTCAGAATTATAGATTTCTGATCAAAATTACACTAATTCTAATCAAAATTACACAATTTCGGTTGGAATTAGACCTCTTCCGCCCGTTCTTAAATTTTCTAGAAAAAATCTTTTTATTGAGTCCTAATTGGCCTAAAATTCTCCTAAAATTATTTTGATAATGTTTTTAAGGAAATAAAAGTCTTTTAGGAATCAATTTATAACTAGGGTTTGAAGACATCTCACTATATAAGGAGTGTTTTGACTCTAAAAATAGGGGAGGAAAAAAAGAAAGGAAATAGAGTGGAGAACACATAAGAGGAGAGCAAAAACAAAAACAAAAAGAAAAAATGAGAAGAAAAAAGAGAAAAAAATTCTTATTCTCTACAAATTCTTTTGCTTAAATAAACATTTTTGGAGAAAAGAACAATATTCAAAGACCTACTAAGAAAGGTGATTTTACAAAATCTGAGGAGCACTCCATTAAAATCATCCATAAGCATCATCTTCTCTTTGTTCTATTTGATTTTATTTGTTTTATTTTTTTTTTTGATTTTTTTGATTTTTTATTTTATTATTGATTCACTAATTATAATTTTGTTCTTTTTATGGTGATTATGGAGGAAAACACATGATGATTATACTTGGATAATCAAATCTATAAGAGGTCCATGGAATGCCATGGATAAGACCTTATAGAGATATAGTTTCTAGGGTTTATTATTATTTTATTTTATTGCTTTATTTTATTTATCTTTTTTGGGGTTGTATTAATTATTTTTATTATTATTTTCAATAGATTATTGCCAATAGTGGGGATAGTGGAATTATGTGTGTGGTTGCTTGTTTATTTTGATTAATTGGTTAGTAAAATTAGGGTTTCAATTGTGTAATTAATTAAAATCAATAATGGGAGTAGATTAATTTAGGATTTCATGTTATTGAAAATTAGGTTTTTTAGAAGGAATTAATTTAATTAGCTATTTGATCTTTAATTTAATTATTTTAATATGTTTTATTTGTTTTTAGGCTTGTTTATTTATTTATTTTTTATGTGTTTTTGGGCTTATTTATTTATTTTTATGTGTTTTGGGCCTTAAGCCCATATTAAATTCTAATCCACTTAAATATATTTAGGTTTTTAGGTTTAATTAATTAAAACATTTTAGGCCCATTTAATAAATTTGACATAAGCCCACCTAATTTAATTTAATTAATTAGAGTTAGCCCACTTAACAATAGCCTTTTAACAATTTGTAGAATTAAGATTACCTTATAATTAAAATATGTAGAATTAAGCTCACTAATTTAAATACCTCTATAATTTGTAGATTTAGGTCCATTTTTAGAATTCAAAACAAATAGACATAGGTCCATCTAATTAAAATTAAAAGGAATTCGTCTTTATATCACTTATAAATTAAAAATGTAGATTTAGCCATTTAGTTAAAATCCATGTATATTAGATTGACTTAGGGATTATATGTTTGAATGAATGAATTATTTACTTGTATTTTCATGACTGGTTCACCTTGGAGTTAATTGCTACAATAAGAGTTTATATGAAATTGCATGTAAATAGAGGATAATATAGTAATTCATAAATCAAGTAATGCAAAAATGGGATTTTCATCAATCAACCCAAGTATGCAAGAGACGTTCTTAAAAAGTTTGGCATGGATAGAGCTACGATAAGTAGAACTCCAATGAGCATCACAACAAACTTAACAAAGATGAGAATGGCAAACCAGTTTATGAAAGCAATTTAGAGGTATGATCATATCTCTTCTTTATTTAACTACTAGTAAACCTGATATTATGTTTGCTACTTACTTGTGTGCTAGATTTCAATCTAGTCCTAAAGAGTCTCATTTGAATGCTATCACAAGAATTTTCAAATATCTTAGTGGTATAATGCATTTAGGACTTTAGTATCCTAAGAGTTCATCCTTTGACTTGATTAGTTATTTTGATGTACACTTTGTTGGTAGTTTATTAGATAAAAAAAGTACTTCTAAAACTTGTCAAGTTTTAGGACAATGTTTAGTTTCTTGGTTTAGCAAGAAATAAGTTTCAGTTGCCTTGTCCACTACTGAAGCTGAATATATTGCAGCAAGTCTTTGTTGTTCACAAGTTTTATGGCAAAAACAATAGTTGTTAGACTATGGTGTAAAACTTAATCACATTCCAATCACATGTGATAATACAAGTGCTATCAACCTTAACAAAAATCCCATTCAGCATTTTATAACTAAGCATATAGACATTAGACATCATTTCTTGCATAATCATGTTCAAATTGGTGATATCTCACTTGAATTTGTTGATACAAATAATCAACTTGCAGATATCTTCACCAAACCTCTAAATGATGATAGACTAAATTTCATTAAGCATGAACTTTGCATGATTGATGGTTTTAGTTTATCTTGATTTTATGTTTAATTGATGGTTGAACTATTTTTATATGAAATCATGTTATGCTTATTGATTACTTTGATTAATAAGTATTTTGATTTTGATCTTAAATTTTTTTTTTGTCAGCTTATATTTGGTTTATTTTTTTTAAATTTCCTTTCACATTTTGTCAAAGGAGGAGAAATAATTTGAGTTTGCATGTGTACCTAGTTAATTATTTTTTTAACATGTGTACTTAGTTTTTTTTAAATTTTAAAACTCCCTTAAAAATTATGTTTATGTTAGTGACATATTATATTTTTATTTGATATAGGGGGACAAAATTTTGTTTAAATTTTTTCATGCATATTAACATTATGATTAATTTTGTCGTACATCATATGTTAAAAAAGGTCTTATTTTGCTTACTTTATGTATGACATAGATTTCATAAAGATTTTGAGTATCTTTGTTTTTCATTTTCCCTTTATATCTCTCTCTTTTCATTTTGCTTTTGACAAATGGGGAGAAATATATTTGAGTTGGTTATTTATTACTATAAATATGTATAATATTTTATTATTATGTTTATACATGCATAATTCATGTAAAATATCTTCTTAGGAATGATTTTTATCTATGATACAATATGAATATCTTCTTAGGAATGGTTTTTATCTTTAATAAGGCATGAATATTTTTACAAAGATTTGGTGTATCTTTACTTTATTCCTATAGGAAGTGATGCATTTTAGTAGGACCATATGCGTATATGTTTGAAATTATTTCCTCACATTATCTAACATTTATTTAAATGATCATGATATCATATTTTGTGTTTTTAATACATTTATCATAAGAATGCCAAGTTTTTATCCCTCCTCCTATATTTTATGTTGTTTATATTTTTTTTTTGTCAAGGGGAATAATCTATAAATTTATATTTCTTATCATGTCCATATTTGTAGGGGGAGAAATAAAAATATATATTTTATTACATTTGGTATCATTATTATCACAAATATTATCACACACTTTATTTTGTATTATTTTTTAATAAAACTCAAAATAAGTTTGTCAAAATCAAAAAGGGGGAGATTATTGAACTTAGCAATAATCAATCTTAATTTTGATCTTAAAAAACTTAATTTTAAGCATCTAATTTGTTTATTTAAGTGTGTATAAGTTAGGACCATTGGAAGTTAAAATGAAGTATAATTATCTTGGGCTGATTGGACCTTTGAGATTCAATGAGGCTTTTGACATCCTTAGAGATTTATAATAAGAAAGTTATCTTCTACAAATTTAAATTAGACATCTTAAGCTTTCTAAATTGGGCCTATTTTTCAAAATCCAATTTCATTTTGTTATGCAAATTTTGAGTCAAAATCCATGTATATATCTGCCGCCATCTCAGACTGCACATCTCTTAATATTTTGGACATATCTTGAGTTACAGAAGTCCAATTAAGGTTATTCAAAATGATATATAAATATAAGTCAAATATCTAAAAAATTTATGAAGAAAGAATGGGTAAATTAAAATTTCTTCAGGAGAAAATCACACCTTCAATTTGTGTATAGTTGTTTGACAATATTATGCATTTCAGATTGCATAGCTCTTAGTATTTTGGACATATTCTAAGCTACAGATGTCCAATTTAGGTGATTCAAAATTATATGGAAAGATAATTCAAATATATACAGCTTCTATGAAGAAATTGTGGGAAAATTAAAACATCTTGAGTAGCCAATCATGGCTTCAATCCATGAATAGTTATCTGACAGCATCACTTTCAATGATTCAAAATATAGATGTTGGACACATCATTTGCACCTCCAACAGCTATATTTTTAAGTACAAATACCTCTATAGCTGAATGGAAGTTAAGTAACTTGTTTATCATTCATTCTTTCTTAAGCATTCATTGTGCTCTCAAATACTCTTAAACAATTCTTTATTTGTATAACTATTGTGAGAGTTGGGTGTGTGTTAGAAATAAAATTTCTCTTCATCTTAAATCTTAGGTTAGATTAGAAGGAAAGTGAGATTTATTTCTAAAGGAATTGGTTTAAGTGTTGTCTATTGAAACACTTGGGTTTTGGTTTTTTGAGTAAGCCTTGAAAACTCATGTTGTAAGGTTATAAGAGTGAGCCATAAAACTCTTGTGTAATCTCAATCTTGTGAATAAGATTGTGGGTGATTGAAAAATCTAACTTGGGGATAAGTTAGGTGGAGACATAAGATTGTTGTTGAATCTAAACTCCTTAAATATTTGTGTTCTTCATTCTTCTTTCTCAACTTCCATTCAATTCTTATAAAGAATTCTTTTAATTTCTCATTTTTATTTGATAGTCCCATTCACCCCCCCCCCCCTCCCCCCCTTTAGGACTCTTTTCAAATATATCATAAATGAATAAATATTTTTAATAAGGAAAAAGCTCAATTAGTTTTGTCAATATTAAAACTTATCTTAGATTTCAAAAAAATGTAAACTCAATCAAAATTAAATTAGAAAATTTTTTATAAAATATTAAAAAAAGATTATTTTATAATATATATTTGAAAAATAAAATGATTTAACATATTTTCATTATAAAAGCAGTTTTCTATTAGTCAACACTTAAAATCAAATTTTTTCTTACATTTCAGTACTAAAACTACAAAAATCAAAAAATTTCCCTATGTTTTCTTTTCCTATATTTTTAAGAAATGTTGTTTCACTGTGCCATTTTTTGTGCTATATAGATTCGTAGCCATTAGATCACTTTTTTGGCCAAATTTTCTTAATCTGCTCTAGTGTCCTTATAATGCTTAACCGCAAAAGATATAAATTTTGTTCTTTGACTATCTAAGTATTTTTTCATAATAAATATCCACTTCTTTGAAATGGCTATGTTATTTGAGTGGTATTTACTTTGAAGTTTCTCATAGTTAATTCGTTTGCTTTGAATTTGCATTGAAATTAATTGCATTTCATTGGATTGGTTATGTTATTTGAGCACTCCGATCTTATTATTAAAATTAAAAAGAAATGTAGTTATATGTTGGAATGAAATTGTTCATGGAAAAAGTTGAACATTCGTAACTCTTCTTTTTTCACATAGCTCAAAGAGGTACAAACTTAGGTGGTAGATTTTTTTCTTACTACTAATTTTCTTTAATGATGCAATTTATGATTATATGATATATATAGGAAATGACTTGAATGTAGGTGAGAGCATTGAGATTGCTAACAAAGCTATGGTGGATTATTAAGCATGTTTCCATGTTCTTTAACATTACTTCTAGATTTATGTTTTAATTAGCACACCAAGCGTCATTTATTTGTTATGTGAAGATAGCGATTGAGCAAAATTTTATTTAGAGGTGTAGAATAAATAAGGTGTTGGTGATGAATTCATAGTCTATTCTAATTGTTGTGGAATTATCTCAACTATACTTTTATGGCTATTTTCTATGCTGGAAAAATTTTTATTTTTTTATTAGCATTCTTTCTACTGAAGATATGAACTTTTTTTTAGATGATACATATTTCCTTTATTTATTTTTTATTATTGTGATTAATAATTATATTTAAAGCATGTGATAGTTGTTAATGCCCTAATTACAATTTGGTTTCTAAGCACTTTTCTTTTCTACCACTTTTAATAAGGTTATGAAAAATTTTGCATTAAAGAGTTGTGTGATAGGATAACCATTGTATAACTAATTGTAATCTGATAAGACTCCTATACAGCCAACTATCCTCTACTAGGACTCTATCACTAGCTTGTATTTAGTTGTATATATTTCACAAGTCTAATACACAAGAGCCAAGCTTATTCTCTTACCATTATCACATGGTATCAGAGTAGAAAATTAGCTTAACCACCTTCTTATCCTATGGGTAACAATATGAGCTCAAGTACTGCTATAACAATAGCACTACATATGCAACAAACCACTTTCATTCAATCTTTGCCTAATGTTGTGCATCAAATTCCTGTAAAACTGAACTCCATTAACTATTTGCTATGACGCTCATAATTGCTCCCATTACTCAATAGCTATGATTTGGCATGTCACATCGATGGTTCCACTGAACCACCGCCTTCAACCATTGATAATGACAAAGCTAATTAGGCATACCTCAGTTGGTTTCCCTACGATCAACTCATTTTGAGTTGGATTTTGGCTCTATTTCTGAGGCCTATATTCCCTAGGTTGTAGGCACTAAGACTGCATATATGGCTTGGACCAAATTAGCCCAAAGCTCAGGCTTCAATGATAAAGTCCCATTTCATTTATCTTGCAAAGGAACCTAATGAGATGATTGCTAAATACACATAGTGTGCCAAAGCTACATTTAATCATCTTGCCACTCTTGATAATCCAATTAGTGATAATGATCTCATTCAAGTAATATTAGATGGTCTTAGTTCTTCTTATCGACCATTTATTTGCTCATTACAGCAATGATCTGAAGATGTTTCCTATGATAAGTTGTATGGCTTACTTTTATATGAAGAAGAAGATTTTACGGCTAATTCCATATAAGCTATTGCACCATCTACGAACATTGCCACAACACTAAATCATGGCAGTAGATTTCCCTCAAGATCTCAAGGTCATGGAGGTCGATATTCTCATGGTAGAGGACATTCCTAGCTCACAAGTGGACATCAACCATTTATTCCACAGTTCTCCAACTCTGATGGTTATATTCAATGCCATAACTACTATGGATTTGCTCACTTTGCAAATCAATGACCCACTAAGTGCCCTAAAGCAATGTAATGGGCAACAACATCCTCTTTCTTTCCCAATAAACCCACATCCAACTGTACTTCTTCTGGCCCTTCCATAAATCCTCAGTCGTGGATCCTTAACATTATTGCCACACACCACTTTACCTCTCATCTTCATAATCTATCATTGCATTTAGAATATGGTGGTCCTGACTCAATGAAATTAGTAATGGCAAATCTATTCCTATAACTTATACAAGATCTTCAATAGGTTTGACATCTGACAATTCCTTTATTTTGGATCCTATTTTACATGTTCCTAACTCATGTTGTAATTTACTATCTGTTCATTCTTTTATTAACACTAATCAAGTTTCTATTGAAATTTTTTTATCATTATCTTATCAAGGATATCCCCATGATGAAGATCCTTCATTCATGCCAAAATAATGACGGGTTATATTCAATACTTTTTTATTCCAAACCCAAAGATAGTCGATCTTCATCCACAACATTTCTAGCATCCAATTTTGATCAATGACACAATATTCTTGGCCATGCCAATGAAGCTACAATTTGCTAAGTCCTCAATCAATTTAATTTACCTTTTAGTTCTAATAAACGTGATTTTGCTTGTCATGCTGATAACATCAGAAAAAATCATCTTTTGCCTTTTTCTTTATCTAGCTTTCAAGCTAAGAAACTACTGGAATTAATTTGTTTTAACTTATGGGGACCTTCTCCCATTCTAGTAGTAAATGGTAGTCGTTACTATGTTATTTTTTATGATCATCACAACAAATACACTTGGATTTATTTTTTGAAGTTTAAATCTTATGTTCTCAATATATTTATTAAATTTCAATAGATTATGGAGAAATTTTTTGATTGCTCAATTAAATCCTTCCAAGCTAATTATGGTGGTGCATTCTAAGCTCTCACATCCTACTTTCTAGCCAATGGAATTTCTTAACAAAGTTCATGTCCCAAAACACCTTAACAAAATGGGTGTGCAGAAAGAAAGCATAGACATATTATTGAAACCATGTTGTCTTTAATGCATCATTCTCATATGCCTACCAAATATTGGTCTCAAGCATTTGCAACTATTGTTTATATCATAAATAGATTGCTTACACCCAATTTGAAAAATAATAACCCTTATACTATTTTGTTCAATAAAGATCCTAAATACAAGAAAATGCATACTTTTGGTTGCTTATGTTATCCATGGCTTAGGCCATAATGTAAGCACCTAATTTCAGGATGCATTTACGCATAAATGTGACGAAAGCCTATATGATGAAAATTTAGTCAAAATTTGACTTCTAGCATTAAGTTTCACAATTTTAAGGACTAAATTGCAACATTTTTTGCATTGAATTTTACAGGGGCATATTTGAAAATGTGTGATCAGCATTACATAATGCCAATCGACATTAAACAATGTTGGTTGACATTCTATAATGCCGAGGCGCTAAAATTTTAGAAAAAATTATTTTCTCGATTTTTTAAAATTATGATTGGTCCAAAATTTAATTTATTTTTAATAAATAAATAAATTTTGGTATTTATCTATCTAGTATGCATTTCTTACATGTATAATTTTTTGAAAGTAAAATTCTTATCCTCTTTGTTTTAAGAGGGGCATCAAAGCTACCTCTCCTGTGATTATGTAAGTGGTTAGCTAGGGTTAGAATAAGATAAAAAAAAGTTTGACAGAAAGAAAAAGGAAGGGGAGATTACGTAAAGAGAGAAAAAAGAGAAAACCCTAATAACTACTGCAAAAAAGAGTTGATTGAAAAAACACAGAGATAAAAAAGAAAAAATAAAAAAACTTTTTTAAAGTCCAGAAATCAAGAAAACACAAAGGCAATTTTCTCAAAATGGTGAAATCCCATTCTGAGAGGCATTTAAACAACATCTACATAGCATCACTCTCTTACTCCTTTCTTCCTTATTAATTCTTTCTTTTATATTATTTTTTATTTTATTATTTTTATGTTTGTTTTGTTTAATTTTCATTATTTTTTCATTAATTCTAATCTTATTTTCCTTTATGACTCTTTATGTTTCATGTTTGTAGTGATAAATACATTATTGAACCAAGAAAACCCATGGAGAATCCATGAATAAAAGCCAAGAGTTAAAGATTCTAATTTATTTTTTATCTTGTTCTATTTAGTTTATCTTATTATTTTTTAGGTTTTTTTGAATTTATTTAATTTATTTTTTAAAAGGTTGTAATTTTAATTTTGTTTTCTTTAATATTTTTGGTAGATCTTATAATAGCCCTAACAGTGGGAATAATGAAAAAAGTCTAGCTTTCTCTTCTTAAAAAATCAATTAGTAAATTAGGTTCAATTTGAAAAACCCTAATTAAAATCAATGGAGGAAATAGATTAATTTAGGTTGCATGTTAATTAAAATTAGGTTTTTAGAAGAAATAATTTAATTGCATGTTTCGTATCTTTTTATTTGATTTGTTTTGATTTTTATGTTTTTGGGCTTGTATGTTGATTTTTGTATGTTTTAGGCCCCAAGCCCACGTTAGGTTCTAACCCATTTAATAAATAGGCTTTTAATTGGATTTTTAAGTTTAATTAATTTTAAAATCAATTTAGACCCGTTTAGGTTAATTTAGACTTATGCCCTATTTAATAAATAGGCTTTTGATTAGATTTTTAGGTTTAATTAATTTTAAAATCAATTTAGGCATGTTTAGGTTAATAAAGACTTACACTAAATAGGCTTTTGATTGGATTTTTAGGTTTAATTAATTTTAAAATCAATTTAGGCATGTTTAGGTTAATAAAGACTTACACTAAATAGGCTTTTGATTGGATTTTTAGGTTTAATTAATTTTAAAATCAATTTAGGCCCGTTTAGGTTAATTTAGACTTACGCCTCATTTTTATCTAGAATTAAAACATCTAAAATTAGGCCCACTAATTTAAATACTTTATAATTTATAGATTTAGGCCCACTTTTAGAATTAAAATAGGTAGAATTAGGTTCAATTAATTAAAATTAACCAAGAATTAGGCACTTTAAAACTTGTAGACCATAATCCCATTTCTTTAGTTAAATTAAAATGAATAGACTTAGGCTCATTTATTAACATGTAGGATTGCCTTTAGTCCATTTCACTTGTCAATAAAAATGTAGAATTAACTAAAATTTTAAAATAAAATTAACATAGTTTAGACCTAGGGACGATGCGCTTTGTATGCTTTTTTTACATGCAATTTTATGAATAGTTTTCTTTAGGGCTAGATGGATGTTTAATTAGGGTTTAATTAAATTGTGTGTAAATAGAGAATGAAATAGTAATTCATAAGTACTCGTAATTGAACACAAGAATGAAAAAAGTTAGTATTTCGTTCCCAGAATCTCTTGGTTGTGGTGCCAGCTTTCTTTTTGAGAATCGAGTACCACCAAAATGATTTGTCCTAATTATTACCCTTGGTGGCGACTCCTCATCTCCACACTATGTATTTTTGACAATGGTTAGTGTGTTCTCTAGACCCCTGAGCTCAAATAATATCATGGTTGCTAAAATTTTGGATGTGCGCTAAACCCCACAGTCTACATTAACAACTCTACTGAGGATAAGAGATATTAATTTTACTTATTTTTTTAGAATTATTTTATTAATTATTATTTTATTCTTGCATTCATTCTGCATGTCCCTATTAACCAATGGTGTTGATTTATGATTCCATGATTCCACTAGCTTTATGGAGTTATAAATTAGCTAACCATCACTCTTAGCCTTAACTTGGTTCAAGAGAGATTACCAAGCTCATTTGATTAGAGTTTATAACCCAAGTCCTAAAGGGGGTAGTCTTCTCTAGAGTTTGCAAAGGATGCTGGGCCCTTTTGACTTTGGCTTATAACTTAAGCCTTAAATAAGGGCATCTTACTAAGGGAACCTTGACCTTTCACTAGACCATAATCACATATAATGGCTTAGTTACTTCCCTTAGAATTACCCAAATTACTTGTGTATGTTTCCATGAGGTATCTTTATCTATAAAAGCCCAAGCCCATACTTTAAAGAGCCCATCTAGGCTAATAAAGATTGGGCTAGACCTTTATACCTAGAAAAACTATTTCCATGCTTTTATTGCTTTAAGAGAGATTTGGCATGCACATCGATTCTTAATATCCCCTATTGATATTAAGGCTAAGACTAAAAATCCTAAGAAAAGAGACTCACCATTGAACAGGTGTGTGGGAGGAATAAGGTTGGAAGGATGAATATTTTACACTTGATTGATACTTGCTATTTGCTACTTGTTGCATAACACATGCATTATACATACATGCATTTCATCCATCACACTAACACTTTGTTTTACAGGCATCATATATTCATCTGGGTGTTCTTGTATTTGGGGACAGAAAGGTGGTAGACTAAGAAGGATAGATTTAAGTCCTAAAGCCATAGTAGAAGAGAGCCTTCATAGACTGGAGAAGAGTCCTATTAATTCGCTTTACTTGGAAGTTGAACCAACTCCAACTGAGCGTATAAAAATGGAACAACAACAAGGATGGAACTGGACTTTAAAAGACATAAAGGGAGCTTTAATGGATGACATGAGGGCTATGATGCAAGATGGAATGAGATAGGCTTTATTTGGATTAATGCAACCTGTTGCTGCTATTATACCACCACCTGTAATTGATCAACCACCTACTACTGTAGCTATCCCACTCACTGCAGATGCTCCACCTGTTGCCAATAATTCTAGGGGTAACTTGTTGTTAGAAACCCACCTACTTATGTGAAGCTTGATGATGTTGAGAACTACATAATAGAAAAGGCAGAGAGAGAATCACTTGAACTATTACAAGACCATGAGTCCAAGAAGATGCAAGCATTGACCTAGAAAATATCCAAGATGGAAGAGCTAATTAGAGGACAAGGCATGGGATATACATTTAACTTTGATGATATGCTGCTAATGTAGGATAGTAAGCTACCTAAGAAATTCAAAATGCCTTAACTGTAAAAGTTTGATGGAAAGAGATCCTAGGATTCATCTCAGTTAGTAAACAACAACTATGAGCACTATTAAGGCCCCATTAGCAGTGATCACAAGGTTATTTGTATTGTCTTTAGAGGGAATGGCTGTAAACTGGTACCACGGGTTAGAAAAGTCTATCAAGGCTTATTGGAAAGAACTATGTATTGATTTTTTAAAATAATATGATTATAGCACTAGATCATAAGTGTCCATTAGAGATTTGGAATTGACTAATAAAATATCAAATGAATCCTTTTCTGATTTGTTAACCAGATTTATGAATAAGGCAGGATTAATGAAAAATAAGTTAGTTGAAAAAGATCAGGTTAGGATGATAGTGTGTAATGTGTCACCTTATTTGGTTGAAAGATTGTAAATGATGAATCCTAAAACATTTATAGACTTGTATAATGAAGGTTTGCAAGCAGAAGAGATTGAGGGTGAGAAGAAGAATAGTTTTAGAAGTACAGGAACCCAAAATTACTCAACTAGAGGCACACAATAGGGAAGTACTAGCTAAGCTATGGAGGTGCACGCAGTTCAGTAGCCCAAGAGATTCTCTAATTTTAACCAACCACTTTCCAAAGTCCTAGACCATTTGATTCAAAAAGGCCTGCTTAGACCCTTAAACTTTTCTAAACTACCAAACCCAAATATTCTAGGTTACGACTGAAATAGCTACTATAAATTTCACCAAGTATTTGGCCACTCCACAGACATTTGTATCCACTTAAAACATGAAATCTAGAACCTAATAGATTTTAAAAAAAAATCATAAACCCTAAAAAGTCCAATTCCTACCTAAACACTAGAAACAACCCTTTCCCATACTACTAAAATGTTTCACCACCAGCCATAACTTAAGAGTTAGCAAAGAGGAAGTGCTAGACTCCATTGAAAACTTAAACCTTATATATAGTAAGAAATCTCCTGATGCCTCTAGAGGAGTAGAAGTTTTATTGGGGCAACCCTCTAGCAAATTTCACTTTAGGGTGTTCTATTAAAAGCCACCCTCTGCTAATATTCCTTTTGAATTAATTATGCCCTCTATATGGGGTGATAAGTTTAATGATGAGCCAATGGAAGAAGAGAGAGAATAGGAAACTCCTAAGCATCCATTGAGGAGGGTTGAAGGTTTATTGGGGCATCCTTCAGGTAAGTTCAACTATAGAGTATTTTTCTCTAAACTTGCTTCACATGATATACCAACAGAGGAGATTGTGCCCTCAGGATAGGGTGAAGAGTTTGAAGATAATGATGTAAATGGAAATAGCAATGGATCTTTTGCTTTTGAATAGTCTCAAAAGGGATTTAAAGAGTTATTGAGCCAACATTTGGGCAAATTTAACATGGAGGAGCTGAAAGGGAAAGAAACGTGCATGATGGAAGTATGGAAAGATGGAAAAAGGGATTGCATTATTGGGGTTGTTGACATTTGGTATAACTTTAATGAATAGAGCCCTGGTGGTCTTGATTTATGGAGTAATAATCCTAATATGGACCATGTCACTAAAAGTGGAAAGAATTATAAGGCAGCAAAAAAGAAAATTGAGAGAGTCATAGAAAGAGAAGAAATAGAGGATGTAGAAGTAGAGGAAGGGCAGAAAGAAGACTTCATCTTAGAGCAGCTAAAGAAAGCTAAGGCGAATGTGAGCATTTAAGAATTATTGATGCATTCAGATAGCCACCGAAGAGCTCTTATTAACACTCTATCAAATATGAGTATCAAAACAACAACTACACCTAAGGCAATGGTAGCAAAGGTCACAAAAAAGAAGCTTAGCTTAATAGCATTTTTGGATGAGGATTTGCCTTTGGAAGGTAGAAATCATAATAAGGCACTATCTATCCAAGCTGAAGTAAGGGGCAAGAGAACTAATTTTTCAATGGTAGACGATAGTTTTGCTATTAATGTTTGTCCATTAAAAATCCTGCCTAATTTGGGTTTGAAATTTGATGATTTGAAAGGTTCAAATTTTAATCAAAGCCTATAATGATAGCACTCGAACTATGAAGGGCATATTCCAAGCTCTAGTTAAAATAGGACCTATAGAGTCAACTGTTGAGTTCACTGTATTAGACATCCTTGTTACATATGCCTTTCATTTGGGAAGGCCATGGTTCCATGCTCTAGGAGGGGTACCCTTAACTATGCACTAGAAGATAAAATTCCCTCATGAAGGAGCGATTATGATTACAAAAGCTAAAACCAATGCAGTTGTGGTAGCCATATAGGATAAACAAAAATAAGTATATGTTCCCCCTGGTTTCCAAGTTATTAGAGTATTCAATGGAACTGAGATGGACCTAAGATTTGCGAGGATGATAGAGAATATGAATTATCAACCTGGACAGGGGCAGGGAAAAAATGAGCAAGGAAGCCCTAAACCCCCAGAATTCAGAATTTAGAACGACACCAAGGGATTGGGGTGCACTGAGACAGAACCTAGTAGTAAAAGAGGAAGGAAGAAGGGAAAGTCTAAGATAGATAAGCCCTCAGGGAGAATTAAGCAGATAAGTGAGAATTTTATTAAGCCAGGGGAAGGCAAGTACTATCTAGGTGCTAAGGAATTTGTCAATGTTGCTAAAAAAGACATTCCTAGGTTTAAGATCTTCAAGAAACAAATTATGGAGAACCTAGTAGAGGAAAACAAAGAAGAAGTGATGAAGCAAGTAGCTGAGAGGATGGGTGATACCACTGTTGAAAAGCTATTGTATCTGTCACTTGAAGAGGAGCCACCCCATGCTTTAGCTACTATTATTAGTAATAGTTTTAGTGATGTTTTTTTTATAAAGAAACTGATATAACAACATCTAGCCTTTGTGAGGATGAAGATTTTAATTTTTTCATGGTCAATAATACAAATTCTAGTTTAGCTTATTTATGTGATGTCCATTTTGGTGGTTTTATGCATTTTAATATTGATCATATGTGCATGTTATATGTTAGTTCCATTCAATTAGATTCACTAAACATGGGCACAAATAATAGTCCTAAGAACATTTCTAAATCATATGATGTAACTCCTAAAAAGGAAAAATTTTGAGAGAATATTAACAAAAAGAAAGGTATTATTTTCTTGGACTTATGAAGATATGTTGAGTTTAGACAGGGAAATTATAGAACATCACATCCCAACTTATCTAAAAATTAAACCTATTAAACAGAAACTACACAGGCTAAGACTAAAGTGGAATGAAAAGATAAAAGAGGAAATTGTTAAACAAATCTAGGCTAATTTTCTAAAAGTGGTAGATTATCCTCAATGGTTGGCAAACATAGTACCAGTACTTAAAAAAGATAGTAAAGTAGGTATGTGTGTAGATTTCAGGAATCTAAATAAAGCATGCCTAAAAGATGATTTTCCTTTACCTCACATTGATGTGATAGTGGACAGTGCAACATCAAGTGCAATGTATTCTTTTATGGATGGGTTTTCAAGATATAATAAGATAATGATGGTAGTCATGGATAGGATCAAAATAGCTTTCATTATAGAATGGGGGACATATTGTTATAAGGTTATGCCTTTTGGATTGAAGAATGCAGATGAAACATATCAAAGGGTAGCTATTGCTTTTTTCCATGACATGATGCATAAAGAAGTAGAAGTATATATAGATGACATGATGGTCAAGTCAGAGAAAAGAGAGGGACACTTTAAAGCTTTAGATAAGTTCTTGGCTCAAGTTGAGAGGAACAATCTGAGGCTCAACCCAAAGAAATGCATTTTTGGGGTTACTTCAGGAAAACTACTAGGGCATGTAGTTAGTAGCAAATGAATTGAAGTAGATTAAAATAAAGTGAAAGCTAACCAGGAAATGTCAGTGCTAAAGATAAAGATAGAAGTAAGAAGATTCATTGGTAGGTTGCAATATATTAGTAGGTTCATTGCAAAGCTTACTAATATTTATGACCCTATCTTTAAGCTTTTAAGGAAAGATCAACCTATGAAGTGGAACAATGATTATCAAAAGGCTTTTGATAGGATTAAAGAATATCTTGCCAATATGCCTGTATTAAAGCTGCCAAAGCAAGGTAATCCATTGATCCTGTACTTAGCTTTATAGGTAAATACAATGGGGACAATGCTAGCATAAGAAGGACTGGATGGAGTGGAACATGTGATGTATTACCTTAGCAAGAAATTTCTGCCATATGAGGAAAAGTATGATTTGGTAAAGAAGAGATGTCTGATAATAATATGGGCAATAAGAAAATTAAGGCATTATTTTTAGTCCTATAAAGTTCATGCTATTTCATAGATAGATCCTTTAAGATATTTATTTCAAGCATCTACTTTAATTAGAAAAATGTCTCGATGGATCGTACTCCTGACTGAATTTGATATAAAGTACATTACCATAAAGGTTATCAAAGGAAGGGTAGTAGTAGAATTCCTAGCTCAGAATGCAGTAGAAGGTGATGAACAGTGGAGTTTAAAGTTTCTAGATGAGAACTTAGCAGTCGTAGAGCATCAAGAGTGGAAGCTTCATTTCAATGGGGCTATAAACAACAAAAGAGTCAGAATAGGAGTGATTCTTATTGCGCTAGAAGAAGAAACCATACCAATGGCCAAGAAGTTAGATTTTAAGGTAACAAATAATATGGTTGATTATAAGGCATGCATTCATGGAGTGGAGGCAGTAATAGTAGCTGGAGTAAAAGAGTTACTGGTATATGGGGATTCGATGTTAGTCGTCAGTCAAGCTAATGAAGAATGGGAGGTGAAAGAGGAAAAGTTAAAGCCTTATATCTACTATTTGAAAACTTTAATAAAGAACTTCACTGAATGTCTCTTCATCCATTTTTCAAGAGACGATAATCATATGGCAAATGCACTAGCAACACTCTCTTTGATGTGGGATAATGTGATTAGATTGACTATGAAGCCTTTGGTAATTGTAAAATTAAAAGCTCTATCTTATAAGGGAGAGAAAACTATGAGTATTCAAATAGGGCTTGAAGAGAAGCTATGGTTTTATGACATTCAGAGGTTTATTAAGGAAGGAAAGTATCTAGCTGAAGTGACTTCAAAAGAGAAATATGCTCTTCATGTTCTCTCATGTAATTACATGAGCCATGATGGAGTATTATACAAAAGGATGCTAAATGGAATGCAGCTCATATGTCTTAAGAAAGATGAAGCTAAAGAGGTGATGAAAGAGATTCATGTAGGAGCTTATGGTTCTCATATGAATGGAATAATCTTAGCTATGATGATAATCAGACTTAGGTAATATTATATGAGTTTGGAAAAGGATTGTGTCAGAACAGTAAGACAGTGTCATTAGTACTAGATCTATGGGAATCTTAACCATCTTCCTCATACGGTGCAAAATAGTTTACCATCTCCTTGGCCGTTCGCAACATAGGGGATTGATATTATAGGAGAAATAAGGCTGACAACATCCAATGGGCATAAGTATATAGTTGTAGCAATAGTTTACTTTTCCAGATGGGTAGAGGCTGAGTCCTTTAATACTCTAAAAGTAAAAAAAATGGCACAATTTTTTAAGAAGAGTCTTATTTGTAGGTATGGGGTCACGTACTATATTATGACAAATAACGGTATCCAATTTCAGGCAGAAATGGTAGAGTTGTTACAGAAGTATATGATTGAACATCATAAGTCTTCATCTTACCGCCTTTAGGCTAATGAAGCAGTAGAAGCAACTAATAAAAATGTTAAGAAGATTCTCTCTAAAATGGTTAAAACTTACAAGGATTGGTCTTAGTTTCTTCCTTTTGCTTTATGGGGTATAGGACTATAACTAAAACTACCATGGGCTAAACACCATTCTCTTTAGTGTATGGTTGTGAAGTAGTTTTGCCTATAGAATGAGATCAAATCTTTGAGAGTGGTTATGGAAGCTAAAATACATAAGAATGAATGGGTGCAAAAGAGATATGATCATCTGGTATCTCTTGACAAAAAGAGGATGAATACTTTATTTCATACTCCGATATATCACAGAAGATAGCAAGATCATTCAATAAGAAGGTTAAGCCTAGAAAGATAAAGGTTGGGGACATGGTGTTAAAACAATCTAGAGCAGTAGCATTTGATAGAAGAGGAAAGTTCATACCAAATTAGGAAGGACCGTATTTAGTTAAGTTAGTTCTACCTAAGGGAGTTGCAAAAATATTAGATCTTAAAGGGAATGAGTTCATTAAGCCAATCAACCTGGACCATCTCAAGAAATACTATCTTAAAAAAAGTATAAAAGAAATAAAAGTCCACTAGCTAGAAAACTTGAAAAGGCTAGTCAGAAAAAAATTAGGACATTCCCTTTGTTCAAAAAACCCGTAAAGGGCTAACAGACAAAAATTAGGGAATAAAAGGAAAGAGGTGATCCTACTGATTAGAAAACCTGTAAAGGGTTGGTCAAGTAGAAATTAAGGAAATAAAAGTGAGAGAAAATTATTTAGTTAGAAAATCTAAAAGAACTAGCTGATAACAAGTGTTATATCATGAGATGTAATAAATTTACTCATTTTGGCCCCAACTAATGAAGCAAATTGAAATGAGAATTTTGGTTTAAATATTGCATATCCTATCTTTATTATAAGGCATAAGTACTTAAGGAAAAAACAAAGCATGAAAAGCCTAAAAACCATATCTATGAGATCATTACTCTAAATATGTCATAGTTTCTTCTTTTATTATTCATCCTGCAACACTTGAGTCCTCTTGTATTTAGCAAATTTGGGTGGCTCTATAGTTTGCATGATAACCCAAGCTTTGTAGCTATCATTAGTAGTTACACTGGCATTCAAATGCATGTTTTGCTTGAAGTTCCTATGAGGCCACAAGCTCCTAACCTTATCAAAAAAGTCCTATCTTAAAGGGGAAGCCTTCAAAGTTGATAAGAATAGTGACAATGAACTATGGGTGGCCATATTGATGGCAAAGATGGGAAGGGGAGAAAAAAGTAGAGAAACGTAGCCCAGGAATAAGAACACTATGATCATGAACTTCAATTTCCACCAAGGGCAGACCCATATGATCTCAGCATTTGTAATGCCCCTCAACCAATCAACCCATTGGTTTATAGTAAGCTTATCCTTCATCTTCAATGGATGAGATAGTAGCTGACGAGGTTAATAAGTCAAAGGGTTGGTAGGAACAATAAGAAAACTCAGATTTTCCTATAGCCAGATCTAAAAAAAAGCCTGTTATGTTGAAAACCCGAAAGGGCAGCTTAGTCAAAAGTTAGGGCAAGCCTGCTAAGTTGAAAACCTGAAAGGGCAACTTAGACAAAAGTTAATGCAAATAAAAGAGAAAGAAAATAATAAAGGAGTCTGATTACACACCTAAAGGAGAAGTAAATTGTCTAAAAGATGATTCTAAGTTCTGAAGTTGTCCAGTCCTATGATAGTTTCAGCAAGAATAATGGGCATAGGGTCAGCTCTAGCTTGTACTTACTATGAAATAATCACAATCTATGTGTCAACATTTCCATGAGATAAAACTAGCAAAAACTATGCATAAAGACAAAAGGCAATAGTTCTAGTCTAAGTAGCATTGTCCTTATCTTTAGTTTTATAGACAGTAATAAGAGAAGATAGATTGATGGTCCTAAAGTTGTGAGCATACAAATAGATGTCATCTGGGGGCAAATCAAAGAATGCTACTAGCTTATCAGGAAACTGCATGGCCAAATCAAGAAGAGCAATCATTGTAGTTAAGTCTAATGAGCACCCCAAGATAGCATTAGATTCTTCAATCATTCTTCAATCCTTAGAATCCCAAAAGTTGCAATAGCATGCAAAAGTTATTATTGATATTCAAATGTTGAAGGGATTTTAATGATTTGAATGAAAAAGGAGAAAGTTGTTCTAATTATTTCCATCAAGGCTCTTAAGGAATTTCTTTGTTAATTGGAGAGATGCTTGAGTCATGATTGAAAGTGTAGAGAATGAGGAATAATGCCCCTTCTGTAGAAAAGGAAAATGAGTCCATATGAAAATGATTCTATTTGCCCATGGAATATGGATAAGATTAGGTGATGGAATCTAAAAAGCATTAGCCATTATTAGAAGGATTTTAATGGAAGAAGTTTACTCAAAAGTAGTTGAAGTGATACATAACAGTACTCAGAATAATGCAAAATCCAAAAAGTAACAGTATTATAGAAATAGTCAGATACAAGCACATTGAGAGTCAAAAATAAAAATAGTCATAATCAGTCATCATGAGCTCCTAAATTGGGTCAAGGCCTCCATCCTCCAGTCAGGTCATCATGCTAATAAGTATTTAAAGGCCTAGCAAATGAAGTTCCAGCACTATAAGGATTAATGCCCAAGTCTACAAGCTATCAGTGAAGCATCTCATTCTCACACTCTAGACCACTAGAAAAACTATGCACATATGGGAAATGTCATATCATATGCATTCCATGCATAACATGCATACACTTTGCAATTTTTAGTGTATATACTTACTCGCAAACTATCTGTGACTTGTATAGTAAATAACCTCTGAGATGAGGCAAGACTGCATAAATACTCTACCTGTGTTCGAGGAACCTATTTTGTAAATTTTTTTTTTATTAACATCCATGTCAAGTGTATAGATCATACTTGAAATAAGTCATATAAACTCACATGAGAAGTATTTATTGGAGAAAAGCTAGGAAGCTGACCATCACTAAAGTGCATATACTGCTCAATCGAAGTCTGAATAGTAGGAGCCTAATAAATCATAGACCTGTCCAGAAGAGAGACATCACCAAGGATAGCACTAACAGAAGCCCCCTCATGACTAGTCCTAATGTGCTAAGTGTAGTGTGTATGACTAGGTATGGGCTTAGATCTCTCAATATCAAGAGCAGTCTTGATCCTCTGAGCAATCTATGTCTCCTCCCCTATCACCTCAATAGCAGGGGAACCAATCTCCTCAAATTGTGAAAAATAATAAGCAATTTATAGTGTCTAAAAGAATAAATGAAATGATCAAAAGTTACCTCAGCATGGTCAGTAGGAATCTTCTTTAGGAGGTTCTCATAAATGAACCACTGGTAATGGCAAGATCGCTCAAGAAAAGCGAAGGTAGTATATCCCTGTAGTACCTCTCTCAGCTCTGAACCCATCAAGTGTGAACTATATAACATTGAAGGGGGGATATCAAAAGGAATATGACATCGTGAAGGTCTAAAAGACCAATGATATACTCACTCCCCCAGATACCATATCTGACAACCATATCTAAGGAGTAGAATCCTCACAAACTTAAGACAACCTACTCTAGTAATAAAATCATATCTCTGGACATCATCAACTCCCTCCAACTAATCAGAATTAATCTGCAAATTATGTTAATCAAGTTTAACTTGCATTATAAAATACTAATGATATTGTTTTCTTACCAAGTGCCACTCAATGGACTTTATTTGGTCACGATAGGTCTGAATAATATTTTTAATGCTAGATAGACAAGAAGAACCCCATCTCTACATCAAAGGGAGACTCCTATTGGAGCTAATAGCATTAAAACGTCAAATCAGCCTTATCTCTATACTCCAAATCTAGAAAACAAAGAAAATAAATCAGTGAATTATAAAAAAAAAAGGAAGAGAACGTACATGTAAGATGTGCTAAAAGCCACACATCATGATAGCACCTCTATAGACAATATCAATTATATAGTAAAGATAGGCTAATGCAACAAATCCCCAATCAATGGTAGAAACTTGATCTAAGTCATAAAGGGGGGTCAAGTAAAGTAACGTTTACCTCATGACCATTCTTACAAAAAAGAGTTATGCATAGCAGTATGAGGAGGAGACACCTCACCTTCTGAGCAATCTGATGGGAAGTAGTAGTGGGCAAACATTTGAATCCTTCAACTAGAGATAAAAGGACAACATTTTTCCAACTCTTCCACATCAGGACAAACCCAATCAAGTTATGCACATACTAACTCCATGCATCTTCAGGAAGACTACAATAACTAATGTCAAAAGGAATAAGAGTTCCTCCAAAGGAAATCTTAGTGATGGCAGAAAAGCTCATAAAAGAAATAGTTAGTTCCCTTATGCGAGTGTGAAAATTATGGGTGGTGTCCATCCACCTCTCAATCAAATCAAATAAAGAATAGCAGTCAAATTGGCCCCGAATTATTGGAAGCACAATGATGAATTATTTGAAACTTGAGGCCCATATCAGTTATGCCACATTCATTGGTAGCCTGTGAAATAGTTCTCGAGCTATGTGAAAATAGGTCGTGAATTTCAACACTCACTAGATGAAATTCAAGAATAAAAGGATAAAAATAATTTTTTTGATTGACAAATGGAATGTCGATTAGCATTATATAATGCCAATTGAAATTAGGCATGATAGAAAATCCTGACTTTTAATCGAGATTCGAAAAGTTTGATTGAACATATTGTTAGTGATATACACTAAGTCAATCATTTGATTATGCATTGACTTTCTTATTTTATTAATAAAGAGGTATTTCATTATCATTTGATTTTATGATAATTATATGAATGGTTAATTCTTACTAAGGCCATCAAGTATATGACTTGATAGTAAAATCCTTAGATTAAAATAAGAGTTCTATTCTAATTATCCCTAGCCATTTATTAATTATATAAATGTTAAATTATTAAGGCTAGTATGATGTTGACTGATGGTTATGTTTTACTAATCACGAATATGAGATATTAAGTCAACTCATAGGTACATGATGAGAGATCATGTACTGGATTGACCCACTATGAGAGTACTGCATAGAATATTGTCATAAGTATTTCTCATCACAGTAATTTTATTTCAGTACTTTGACCTTGAAATCATCATGGATTTCTACATAGCTATTTTATGTTTTGACACATTCTAACATTGTCTTTAACCGGACAATTAGATAGGATGTTGTTGGATATGAAATTAGTTATGTGAGGAATGTGAGTGATTTAGAAGGAATTTATCCCTCATTAATATGAGAAAGATATCTATGGGCCCCTTAATGAGATAGACTAAAGGAAAATGCATGGCCATGCTGAAATGAATTGATAAAGAGTTATTATTTTCAGTCTACTAGGAATTAAGTCAGAATATTGAACTATATAAGGATGACATTCTATGCCTTATGTTCAATTAAGATATCATGTGATAAAGGGATGATAAAATTCACTGTAATTAGGTTATGTCGAATTATTGACTTCACATGACTTGGGTAGTCATAATGTCTTGCTAGAGGCCACTTATAACTTGTAGGCCTAAATAGAGATTTAGGCCCTCTGCCAATGTTATGTGAACCTACAGGGTCACACACTTAGAACAAACCTAAAACGATTATGGGTTTAATAAGCCCAAAATAAACTCTATGGAAATAAATAATTAAAGTGTTTAATTTATTTATTTATTTATTTAAGATAAATGTTATTTTAAATAAATAAATAAATAAGATATTATTTCTGATTTGTTTTTAAAATAAAAAATCAGAATGTAATAAATGGAAATTACCAAAAAGGTTTTTGGTAAGTGAAACCCTAATATAGAGTCTATAAATATGTTATATTCTCTAGGGTTTAATAGTTGTTTTTCCCTACTTCCAAAAAGGGTTTTCTCTCTTCCTAGAAAACAAACATAGATTTTTTCTTTTGTTCTTGATTTATGAGACAATCAAGAAAGTTGCTAGCACACACTCCAATTCATTTTGTGAAAGGTTGTTCGTGTAGATATCTATAGAGGACGCATCCTTTTTGAGATGTCTTGGTCCAAACAACCAAAGCAAAAAGCTCGAGGTAAGGTGTTACAGGTGTGAACCTCCTCTCATTCTTCCAGAAAATCTTGCCTTTTCTACATTTTGGTGAGATTCTTGAAACTCTAGATTTAGTTAAGTAGTCGAATTACATGGATCCAGGTTTGGGAATGTGATAAAATTTTAATTTTTCACTGCATTTGTATCACAAAACCCCAACACATATAGCAAACCCGAGCTATTTTTAGGGTTTAATTACAAAATTTTGTGCATTTTTTACCAATTTCTAATCTAATTTAAATAATGTGCATACTAATTTATATTCTGAAATTGATTCTGATTACTAACTTTATAAATAATTGCTTATAGAAATAAATAGAAATGAGGAAATATGACCTCATTACCCATATCTGTACACCTATGGAGATGTAGGTAGGTCAAAAGGAGGATTGTGGAGCCTTCTTAAAGTCCAAGGCTATTCTGAGAAAAATGAGGAGATAGAATAATTGGATCTACTGGAATTTCTACTCCCCTATATGGTCTATGTCATAAGCCAACCATAGGATTTGACAGATTGCAAATCGGACGTTAGATGATTAAGTAATCAAAGAAAGAAAAAATCAATGCAAAGGGAAAATGAAGGAAAAAATGAAGATGAAATGTGAAATGGAACGTGACATGTAAAAGTGAAGTGTATAGGATGAAAAATATCCATTTTGATCCACCAAAACTTGCTTGCATTCAATCCAAATTTCTTCCTTATAATTTGGTCCATTAATAATTCACTCATGAAGTTCATATCATTAATTAATAATTCTCAAAATTATTAGTTACGTAGTTAGTCTGTATTAAAATTCTGGATCCACTATCAAGTATAGAATACAAAATATAATTACAAAACTCAATTTTTTCATTTTATATGCATTATTATTTTTTTATCAAGGACTTTAAATTTTTTTTATTATAAGCTACACAGTAGTAGTAACAAAAATTTCAAATTATTTCGTCATGCATTGCCCAATAATCATAACATGAATTTCAAATTCAATATGATATATGCTACAAAGTAGTTATAACATGAATTTTCAAATCTTGTGATCTACTAGACATTACATAGTAGTTATGGTATCATTACTAGATGTTCCACAAGAGCTATAGAATGTTGTCAAATCATAAATTGCTAAACGTCCCACATGAACTATAGTGAGAATCATTACATATATTTTGTTAAATGTCTCATAAGGAATATAACAAAATTCATTATCACTAGAGGTCCCAAAGGGAATATAGTGCAGTCACCAGACACTACACAATAGTTATTATACCATTGCTAGACGTTCCACAAAAGCTATAGCATGTTCTATATTAAATATAGTGAAGCATGCTAAACATAGCATCTTGCTTAAAAATTGGATAGTAATTTAAGCATCAATCCATCAATTAGGATACAATTAAGTATCCTAACTCTTTCCTTCAAAATTATGTGCTTCTATTGCTTTACTGCAATTTATCAAGCAAATGGCTAAAAAGGGGGGCAATTGTAAGCACCCAATTTCAGGATGAATTTGTGCATGAATGCAACGAAAGCCTCTATAATGAAAATTTAGTCAAAAATTGACCTCTAGTGTTAAGTTTCATGATTTCAAGAACTAAATTGCAATATTTTTTGGGTTTAATTGCAAAAGTTGAATTTTGCAAAGGCATATTTGAAAATGTGTGATCGACATTCTATAATGTCGATCGACATTCTATATAATGCCAATCAGCATTACATAATGCTAATTGGCATTACACAATGCCAATTGGCATTACACAATGCCAATCGACATTCTGTAATGTTGAGGCACTAAAATTTCAAAAAAAAATTATTTTCTCAATTTTTTAATTATGAATGGTCCAAAATTTAATTTATTTTTGATAAATAAATTAATTTTGGTATTTTTCTATCTAGTACACATCTTTTACACATAATTTTTTGAAATTAAAATTCTTATCCTATTTGTTTTAAGAGGGGGATCAGAGCTACCTCTCATGTGATCACATAAGTGGTTAGCTAGGGCTAGAATGAGATATAAAAAGAAAAGTTTGGCAAAAAGAAAAAGAAAGGGGAGACTACATAAAGAGAGAAAAAAGAGAAAACCCTAATAGCTACTACAAAAAAAGTTGATTGAAAAAACACAGAGAGAAAAAAAAATAAAAAAAAATTTCAAAAAGATACGTTCTTTTCAAAGTTTAGAAATCAAGAAAACACAAAGGCAATTTTCTTAAAATGGTGAAATCCCATTCTAAGAGGCATTCAAATAGCATTTGCATAGCATCACTCTCCTACTCCTTTCTTCCTTATTAATTCTTTCTTTTATATTATTTTATTATTTTTATTTTATTATTTTTGTGTTTGTTTCATTTAATTTTCATTATTTTTTTCTTCGTTAATTCTAATCTTATTTTCCCTTTTGATTCTTCGTGTTTCATGTTTCTAAGGATGAATACATGTTTGAACCAAGAAAACCCATGAAGAATCCATGAATAACAACCAAGTGTCAAATATCCTGATTTAATTTGTATTTTGTTCTATTTAGTTTATGTTATTATTTTTTAGGTTTTTTTAATTTGTTTAATTTATTTTTTAAAGGTTGTAATTTTAATTTTATTTTCTTTATTATTTTTAGTAGATCTTGTAATAGCCCCAATAGTGAGAATAATGAAAAAATTCTAGCTTTCTCTTATTCTTAAAAAATCAATTAGTAATTTAGGTTCAATTTGGTAAACCCTAATTAAAATCAATGGAGGCAGTTGATTAATTTAGGTTGCATATTAATTAAAATTATGTTTTTAGAAGAAATAATTTAATTTCATGTTTGATCTCTTTTTATTTGATTTTTTTTATTTTTTATGTTTTTAGGCTTGTATATTGATTTTTGTATGTTTTGGGCCCTAAGCCCACGTCAGGTTCTAATCCATTTAATAAATAGGCTTTTAATGGGATGTTTAGGTTTAATTAAATTTAAAATCAATTTATGTCCGTTTAGGTTATTTTAAACATAGGACTCATTCTTATCTAGAATTAAACCTATAGAATTAGGCCCACTAATTTAAATATTTCATAATTTGTAGATTTAGAGCCACTTTTAGAATTAAAATAAGTAGACTTAGGTTCAGTTAATTAAAATTAAATAAGAATTAGGCACTTTAAAATTTGTAAACCATAAGCCCATTTCTTTAATTAAATTAAAATGAATAGGCTTATGCTCATTTATTAACATGTAGGATAACCTTTAGCCCATTTCACTTGTAAATAAAAATGTCAAATTACTTAAAAGACTTAAGGATGATGTGCTTTAGGGCTAGATGGATGTTTAATTAGGGTTTAATAAAATTATATATAAATAGAAAATAAAATAGTAATTCATAAAGTACTCCTAAATGAACACAAGACTGAAAGAAGTTAGTATTTCGTTCCCAGAATCTCCTGATTGTGGTACTAGCTTTCTTTTAGAGAATTGAGTATCACTAAAATGATTTGTCCCAGTTATTATTTTGGGTGGTGACTCCTCATCTCCACGCCATGTCTATGTGAAAATGGTCAGTGTGTTCTCTAAAGCCATGAGCTTAAACAGTGTCGCGGTTGCTAAAATCTTTGACGCACGCTAAACCTTGCTGTCTACACGTACATTAATCATAAACTTGCACATGATCCAAAAAGTATGTATTTATGGGTTATTTTATAATTCACAAGGGATATATTTTTCTTGACTTAGTTTCTCTTAAATTTATAAACTCACGCCATGTTGTTTTCTATGACTAGGAATTTCCCTTTTGTAATGACACAACTCTAGTGCCACTAGGAGACAAGGATTCTACACCTTCCCTCATTTTTCTACTCGAACTATTTTAAGTAAACACAACCTCTATCCTACCACCCTTATCTATCCTAATACCCTTATCTACCTCATCCAATCTAATCCAACCTCAATCCAACAAACCCATCACCACTACCTTACCACCCTCATCCATATCCAACCTGTCACAATCCACTTATGATGCAACCTCATCTCTTAATCATACTACTACTATAACTTCCTAGAAAACCCCTCTTGTTGTTGACCTCAGTAATTATCCCCTTAACCTACCACAACCTTCACCAATTCCATCATCACACAACCCTAACTAAACACACCATATGACTACCTGATCCCAAATAAGTTCTTCCAAACCAAAAACCTTTCTCTCCTATCATTACACTAACACTAAACCATTATATTACACAAAAGATATCAAGTGTGCCCATTGGTATGAAGCAATGAACCAGGAGTATAAGGCTATGTTAAAAATAATACATGGGAACTGGTCCCTCCATTAAAAACTCAAAATTTGTTGGTTTAAAGTGAGTTTTTCGAATTAAAAGGAAACCAGATGGCACAATTGATCATTATAAGTACAGGCTAATAGCTAAGGGCTATCATAAATGCCCAGGGATTGATTTCACTAAAACATTTAGTCTTGTGGTAAAACAAGCTTCCATCAAACTTATTTTATCAATGGCTCTTTCTTTCAAATGGGACATACATCAACTAGATGTTTCTAGTGCTTTTCTTTATAGGGCACTAGAAGAAGATGTTTTCATGCAACAACCATAGCGATATGTTCATCCCCTATTTCCCCATTATGTCTACAAACTAAAGAAGTCCATTTATGGACTCAAAAAAGTGCGTCGACAGTGGTTCAAGTGCCTTATGCAGGCCTTGCTTTCCTTGGGGTTTAAAAGCTCCAAAATAGATAATTCTTTATATTATTATCATTATGACTTAGTTCACATCTATTTCCTCATCTATGTTAATGATATTCTACTTATAGGGAATAATTCAAAATTCATAAGAGACATCATCCATTCTCTTTTAACCAATTTTGCCATTAAAGATCTTGGTGCACTTCAATATTTTTTGGGTATTCAGGTTACTAACTATCATGGTGCATTATTGATGAGTGCCTAAAATTATGGATTTTAAGCACTATAAAGTTGCATTTAATTATTATAATTATAAGTTTTTATTATTTAAAAGCATGATTTGAGCTTATATGCATTAGGAGCTAAAATATTAGTCATTTTGTCATTTTATGCTCTTTTGGTTTACAATTATACTTGTTACATTTATTTTTGTATTGATTTTGTAGGTTCCATATTTCTTGGAGCTCATTTTGGGAATGAAGCAATGAAGACTTAAAGTTAGGATCTAATCTAGCCAAAGAAAGGACAAAGAATTAAAGCAATTAAAAGAGGGGCTGATTCGACCTCTAAGATTCAGTAAAGCCATTGACACCCTTAGATCCTTATAATGAGAAAGTAATTTTCTAGAAATTTGAAGTAGAAATCATAAGCTTTCTAAATTAAGCCTACTTGTTAAAATATGAGTTCATTTGGATTTTCAAATCATGAGTCAAAGTCAACACATATGCAGCTTTCATTTCAAGTTGCATTGCTCTTAGTATTGTAGCAATATATTGAGCTATAGAGCTCTAATTGAGGTGATTCAAATTAATATGGAAAGCTTAAACAAATATCTATAACTTTATTGAAGGAATATTTAGCTGTTTTAATCATATTAAAGGGATAAAGTCTCCGTTCTCATGGCTATATGTCTAGGTGCTCACAACCATGCTTGCAACGACAATTTGAAAAGAATTTAAGTGCATGACCATGTCCCAATTGCACATAGCCCTATGAATTATTACTAACTTAGGAAGTTTGAAATTTTAATTACTAATTTAAGGGAACTTGATTATTTTCAAATGGAAACAACTTAAAGAGGCTGGAGGGTAAGGTTTTATAAAACAAAGCCATTAGAAAAAGAGAATATATACTTTTGTTTTATTTTTCCATCATTTTTCTAAGAATCAAAACTAGAATTCTCTAATTCTTTTCATTTTGATTAAAGTTATTGATGCTTGAAGATAAAGAGCAGAAGGCTTCCATTCCAAGGGGTTTTTAATATTCAGTTTGCTTATTATTTCAATTTTAATTCATCAATAATGATTTCTTTTCTCTTTATTCATCATCTCCTATTATTTTCAATATGTGTGGCTATATTTTCTAGTTAGGGTTCTTAAATAAATTCAACTATGTGATCAGTAGGTTTTAATTTAAGTTAATAAACATAGTTCATTGATTATTATTTTGCTTAATGTCATCAATGGATTGGCCACCCTTTGTTTGAATCTACACAATGATACTTGATTGAGAGATAAGTTTCATTGAGAAAATAAGCAGTAACCTATTTATTGTCTATTTAGCTAAGAGACACTTAGATGATTAATAATGTTAATGAGCTGAGCTATAAATTGGGTATTAAGAACACTTGATTAGTGAGAACTATAAAATTGAGAACTAGCTGTATTTAATTAATCATAGGTTTGTTTGAGAGGAAGATCTATTATTCTTAATATTGTTAATATAAGGAACTATAGTCTGAATTAACTTAGAGGTTAATTGTATCTTTAGAAAGGTTAAATTAAGTTTAAGAACCTTAGAATTTTCTTAGATTGTGATTTTTTACATTAGCTTTCAATTTTTTAGTTTACTTATTTCAAAAATAAATTTTTATTGTTTAAATAAATAAAATACAATTAGTATTACAATACTCAATTTTGCAATATCTGTGGGATCAATATTTAATTACTACTTATATAATTCTGTATACTTATGGATTATGCAGCAATTACTATTGCATTAAACTAAATACATTCAAGATTTATTGGTCAAAGAAAAAATGGTTGACACTAAACAAGTCACCATGCCATCCTCTCCTGCCATAAAATTTAGCGCTAAAGGTACCTCTTATTCTAATCCTTCCTTTTATCATAGCATTGTTAGCGGTCTCTAACATGTCTGTGTCACTCACCCTGAATTGTCCTTCTTGATTAATAAAGTCTCTCAGTATATGCATGCACCTACCACTAATCATTAGGTAGTAGTAAAATGCATCTTATGTTACTTGAAAGGGACTCTTCATCATGGTTTGCTACTTCGACCATCCAAGCACTTTAATATCTTATAATATAGTGATGCTATGAGCGACCATCTCTTTTGTTATGGTTTTTTGTTACTTTATTAGACAGTGTAGTGGGTCTTTTATTTCTAAGGGATATGGAAACTTTACCCCATAGGGACAAGTGATTGGTCTCGGGGGATGAGACACTTTTGATTTTATGGAGTCACCACTTGATTTTTAGAAAATCGAGAAAAGAAATCACTTAGAGAGTATTTTCGCTAGTAGAGATTTTTAGGTTCGGGGGATCACATCTATTTTTTGACTATTTCTCTTTATATGATATTTGATGTATAACTACCACAATACCCTAGTTTCAGTAATGATAGTTTGTATAGCATTCACATAGTATATCGGATAGTATAATATAAAAAGCTAAAAATTTATTTATTACATTGCTTTCTTGATAAAATACATATGACAAGGAAAAGATTGCAAAAAAGTAAATCTAATATGATAGATCTACAAGAATACTATGATCATTTACATATCTTATTTGATGAATGATGGGATGATCAGGCTTGCAATGATTATGATGATGTATGATGACAATATAAAGGATGCATGAGGTCATCACTGGACCAAGAGCATGATGACTCTATTTTGGGATATGGAATTTTCATATTATTGGCATTTACGATGTGATTTCATAACTTCAGAAGTAGAGGATGCAAAATGGTGATGTGAAATAGGTATAATAATGCATATATTATTCATGTAGCATGCAAGATTGCCAGTCTCATTATGCAAGCATAATAGTATTCCCAAATGATGGCGATAGTAAAATAAAATGCAATACGATAAAATAAACATGCTAAAATGGTTGTATGGTCCTCATACTCAACTAAGCTTGTATGAGCTTTAAAGCTTTAGATTAGATAGATTATCAAGCTTTCCTCATCGAGAGGTTTAAAATGATAATAGAATGATGTTAGATTGTATACCTTTAAAGCATGCTTTAATAAAGATAAGGCTAGTTTTGGTGGAAAAAGGGATCTAACAACCTAAGGAAAAGGCTGTGGGAGAGGAAAAACTATATGGAGAGGGATTTCCTATGCCTTCCATCAGACTAACTTTTGAGTGTGTGTGTGTCTTCATTTGCTCCCTGCTTCTAAAATATTATGTAAAAGGGTCTATTTAAAGGGAAAATGTGCAGAATGGGGTGATGTATGCATGTTCACACATATAGAAGTGGATTTTTATGCTTGACCATATGCTCACATATGTGTTTTCATGTGCACTTCGACGCTCTATGCACTTTTCTTGGGTTTGCACTATTCTGGGGTTGGTTCCTAAGGTTTTTTGTCCTTTTAGATACATTTCCAAAGTCCATTTTGCCAAATTTGGCTTTGATTTTAGCATATGACACCTAGGGGTGTTTATGAACACTTTTGAGCGATACGCACTGATACTTGGGTTGTGTTGGACCATTTGGGGACCACTTCTAAAAGTTTTAGAGCCATTTAGATGTGTTTCCAAAGTTCATTTTTTCAAAATCAATTTTCATTTTTTCACAAAGCCAAGTGTAGACACCCAATTCGGTCGACCCATGTTAAGGGATGAATTAGGGATGCTCGATTTGATCGACCCATTGTTAAGCCCAATGATGAGAATGTGAAACTTGGACATAAGAAAAAAACCTAAATCTCTAATTAAAATGGACTTAAAATCCTCAAAAGTCCAAAACTTAGCCTAATTGTCCAAAAATAACCCAAGCTCGCTTGGCCCAATACAGGCCTAGGCCAAAGAGGCGTCACCTCAGTGTAATGAGGTGATTGCCTCTTTGGCAGCTGCTACAGAGGTGATTGCCTCATTGTAGAGGCACCGCCTCTATAGCATACCACTTGCAACTGTAGCCATGGTGGCCAAATGGCATAGGCCCCATACCCCCAGACCTGATTTTACGTTATGAAGAGATTTTTTTAATGAAAGAAAAAGGCTATAGGGGTTCATGATGAGTTAGAAAAGCCTAGGGGCATGGGCAAGAGAAGGGATAAAAAGGAAAAAAGAGGAGGAAGGGAGAAAAAAAAGAGAGGGAGGGAGAAAAAAGGAGGAACCATTACTAAAAGAAGAAAGGGAGGAAGCTCTGAAAAACATAGGGTGATGTTCTTGAGGGAGGAGATAGGATCCAAGACAAAGCAAGTTCATATTCCTTAGGAGAAGAAGGAGGAAAGCTTATGTCAAAGTGGAAATCACACTCTAGTGAGGATCATAATAAAAGACACATCTCTAAGGGCCAATCATTTTTGGTAAAAAAAAAATTGCATTTAAATTCAATATCCTTATAACTTTATCATTTTTATGTTTAGCTTACATGTGACTAAGTTGTTAGTATACTTTAGGTACATTTTAGATTTATTTTGTTTGTTACACTACCTCATTGATCTGATCCCTTACATTATTGCATATGGTTGTAATTTGGCACCTGTTGGATGCATGTATGCATGTATTGCTTGCTTAAGGTAGAAGTGTGATTGTTTTGAGAGTCAAGCTAGCCTATTGATCAAGTGATGCCTTTTCATAGAGGTGTCACCCCCCTGTCAATAAGGCGATCACCTCTTCACAGTGGCAATCATCACATTAATAAGTCAACAAGCTGTTTGGCTCTTCTCTCTTTATGAAATTGCACATAATCACCTCACATGCTCTTTCCACCTTTATACATAATTATTTCACTATATGATTATTATTATCTTGGTTATTTGAGGGTTTCTTTAGCTTGTGACATGAAAAATCCTTTTTTTAGAGCATTATTTGTGAATATTGTTATAGATAATTTTTTTTTAGGGGAAGCTAACTATATGTCTATTGCAAGAAATACTTGATGATTCACATAATTGAGCAATTACTTTAATTAGCTAACCCCTTTGGTACTTTTCGTCTGTACAAGTAGTTTATCATCGGTTTATTTCCAGTATATAAATGGTTTACTTTGTGTATAATATCCTTGTATTTCATTCAAAGGCATTGTAATCCCTAATCCCTTTCCCCATTCGATTCTAATGTATGGTTTTAAATTATTACTTGTTTTAATTTTGTTGAATGTTAAGACTTAAAAGCATGAAATTGGATTAATGTGCAAACTTGGACTTAGCTATAAAATTTGGCAATTATCCGAAGGCAATTACAATATGTGTAGTAATAAAAGAAATAATTAGATAATTAAAGGTAATAAAACATAAAACATAAATAGTAGCCAACCGCAAGGTTGGGTGAGCATTCAAACACTCATACCCAGTTTCCAAACCAAATCTCTGATTATGGCTTCTAGGAACCTCCATGGAATCTAGTTGTTTTATAGTGTGTCTCGACTTTTATCCAGGTGGTGACTCTATCTTTGAATAGGCCCAAGACCTATATTGTATTTCCAAGTGAGCTTTGAGCCCACACAGTGCCGTGGTCGCCAAACACTTGGGTGCGCGCTAAACCCCGTTGCCTACACTGGGTCCTGGTCTAACAAAATACACATCAACCCAATGAGTTAAGTATTTTAAGAGGATTTTTCTTAAAATAAAACCTCTCATTGTTCTAATAATTCATATTTTTTAAGGTCGAGGCATAACTTAATGGCTCGGTGATTGATTTTGCACACTGGGGGGTCGATTAGGTTTTTTAAGATTGCATACTTCAGAGGTGTTATGAACGAGCAGATTCTAGTCATCTTGGGGATTTATTTCATCATTGGACTTTTTGGGGGATAGTTAAATTTGAGGTATTACAGATGCTGACTGGGGTGGAAACTTGGATGACCGAAAATCCACTACTGGTTTTTCAATTTATATGGGAGATAATTTAATCAATTGGGGGACTCTTATGTATCAGACTTATTCTCTCACAATTATCACACTTCTAAGCACTTTTCTTTTCTGCCACTTTCAACAAGGCTATGAAAAATTTTCATTAAAGAGTTATGAACATGGTTCCAATCAACCTTTTTAAAGAAAGAAAAGTTATATCTAGATGCTGTAAACTAGCAGAAGGTATAAAAATTTATCTTCAATAATGGATTATATGTAGAATATGTTCATACTTTATACCATATACTCACTATGCATGGATCAATTTGTATTTGGTTGTCTCAGTAATATATATATATATATATAATTTTTATTCACATTAACAAATAAAGTAACTCAAATTTAAAATTGATTTATCTCCATAAGATAACATTAACTCCAAGTCTTAAACAATAAATAGTATCTTATAATATGATATATTTAACAATTTAAAAAAAAAGCCAGATTGAATTCTTCCAACAAGGAATTATAAATACAGTTCAAAACTAAGAGTAACTATATAGTGAAAGGCATGCAAATAGTCTAAGTAAGTAGGTGCCAACCCCTAAGTAATACCCTAATAGAATATTTTATAGAAGATTCTAAGAGACCTACAAATGTTTTTAAACTTGTAAACATTAAGAGCTCCAAGAATGATGAAGCAAGATAGCCCATTAAAAAGCATAAATAATGTGGCATTAACAGATCTCCAAAACACTAAGCATGCATGGTCCAGACAGTACAACATCTTTAACCTTCCAAAAAGCCAGCTGTAGAATAGGAAAAGAAAATAAAAGCAAAGGTTAATATCAACATCAACATCTTTAATTTTCCTCTATTTAAGGAAAAGGTTACATCTTTAGTTTATTAAATAGCTAATCAAAACCAATTGATCCAAGGTCTGAAGATATAACACTAATGTCCATGAATTAAAAGGCAGAACATTGTCCTTAATTAAATGACTTAGAATCGATACTCATACTGCAACGATGACAATAATTATACAAATATAACTTTACACATGATCAAGTCCTTCATGAATTATTTGATCAGGTGGGGAGCAAAATTGGCACAGATGAAACATTGGCCCATAAAATTTGATCAGCTAGTGATAGCAATAGAAGGGTGTGTACTCTCACTCTCTAAAAAGTTAAAAGATTTAGGAATTTAGAACTTTAAGGATCTATATAAATTTGTGGTTCAGAAGGAATCCGACTTGGCATAAGAGAAGAAGTTCTTTAACAAGAGACCTGCAAGTATATAAGGGATTAGATCCAACAGTGGAATTGGGCCAAGCAACAATATACAAATTAATACTATTAGAGTATCTCGAGGGTTTTCTAACTTAAAAAAGACCTCTCTCCAAAGTTTTGGAGAAACTGATTGAAAACAACCTCTTACAACCCTTGCTTAAAAGACCACCCTTTCCAAATGCTGACCCAAAACTATATTGCAAATACCACTAAAACATTAAACATGATATTGACAGTTGCACTTGCTTGAAACACGAGGTTTAAGATTTGATTTATTTAGGTTAAATAACTGACCCCATAATTAGAAAACCAAACACCTAAAATAACCCTTTACCTAACTACCGAAATGTTCCACCACCTAATACTTCATAGATTACTTAACAAGTGGAGACAAAAATTGGCATAGATGAAGCATCAGCCAGCAAAATCTTATCAGCTAGTGATAGCAATAAAGGGGTGTGTACTCCCGCTCTCTGAAAAGTTGAAAGATTTAGGAATTTGAAAAAATGTATGTCATTGATTTTTGGCAAACTCTAGGCTCACAACTCCCTTCATTGGAGATATCTTCAGAAACACCATATCTCCAACTAGAAAGGAAACATCCTTCCTTTTGGGATTAGCATAACTCTTCTACCTACTATATGTTGTTCTTAACCTCTGCTGAATGATAGGAACTTTTTCAGAAGTAATTTGCACTAACTCTGGACCTGTGAGTTATCTCTCACCAATTTCCCAACATAGAGGTGATCTACACTTCCTACCATATAGAGCTTTATACGAAGCCATCTTAATACTTGCATGATAATTGTCATTATATGTAAATTCAATCAGTGGCAAATGATTATCCTATTGACCTCCAAAGTCCATCATGCACATTCAGAGCATATCCTCTAAAGTCCGAATGGTCCTCTCAAACTGACCATCAGTTTGAGGATGGAATGCTGTGTTGAAGTCAAGTCTGGTACCCAATGCCTTATACAACTCTTGCCAGAAAACTGATGTAAAAGTGGCTCCTTTGTCAAATATTATACTTACTGGAACTCCATGAAGACAAATAATTCTACTGATATACAACTGTGCCAACTTGTCAGTAGAATATGTCTTCTTAACTGGCAGAAAGTGAGATGACTTAGTTAACCTATCAATGATCACCCAAATAGCATCAAACCCACCTGTTGTCTGAGGCAAAGTAGTCACAAAATCCATAGCAATCATATCCCACTTCCACTCTAGGATAGGCATGGGCTGTAATAATCCTGAGGGCCTCTGATGCTCTAATTTCACCTGCTAACATGTGAGACACTTGGATACAAATTCTGCAACATCCTTCTTCATTCCATTCCACTAATATGTATCCTTCAAATTATAATACATCTTGGTAGAACCTGGATGAATACTGTAAGTAGAAAAATGTGCCTCTTCTAAGATCTCTTTCCTTAGATCATCAACATCAGGCACACACAACCGAGTTCCCAAGCATAGAACTCCCTCACCGTCAATCACAAATTCTCTGGATTGACCCTATTGTACCTCAAACATAATTCTCTGTAACTGTGGGTCCCTTCTTTAAGTTGCCTTAAATTTATCCAAGTACACAGATCATACTCTGAACTAAGCTAAAAGGCACTTCTTAGTCACCTTCCACTATAAACCCTTATCAATCAGCTCATATAACTCTTAAATAATCAGTCTCCTCTCAGTACTAATGTGGGCAAGACTACCTGCTAATTTTTTACTCAACACATCAGCTTCTACATTCGCCTTGCCTAGATGGTAAAGAATTGAACAATCGTAGTCTTTTAGAAGTTCCATCCATCTTCTTTGCCTTAAGTTCAAATCCCTCTGCTCGAAGATATACTTTAAACTCTTGTGGTCGGTGTAGATCTCACAAGTGACACCGTACAGATAATGCCTCTAGATCTTTAGTGCGAATACAACTGCTGCCATCTCTAGATTGGGAGTGGGATAATTCTGCTCATGCTTCTTCAACTGCCTCAAAGCATAAGCAACCACTTTGCCATTCTGCATTAGTACACATCCTAAACCTACATGGGAAGCATCACAATACATCGTGTATCCATCATCACCAGAAGGTAATGTCAGTACTGGAGCTGAAGTCAATAAATCCTTAAGCAACTAGAAATGCTCATCACATCTGTTAGTCCATACAAATCTAACATTCTTCTGGGTTAGTCTAGTCAAAGGCGCGGCAATCTTAAAAAAATCCTTCACAAATCTCCTGTAATAGCCTACTAAACCTAGAAAACTTCTCACTTCAGTAACCGTTGTAGGTCTTGGCCATTCAATAATCACCTCTATCTTCCTGGTTTCCACCTAAATGCCATCTTTAGACACCACATGGCCTAAGAATGCCACTTGGTCTAAGCAGAACTCACATTTTGAAAACTTAGCATACAATTGGTGCTCTCTCAAAGTCTGCAGCACCAATCTTAGATGCATCACATGCTCCGTCCTATTCTTTGAATAGACCAAAATATCATTAATAAACACAATCACAAATCGGTTTAAGTATGACCTAAACACCCTGTTCATCAAGTCCATAAAGGCTGCTGGGGCATTAGTCAACCCAATGGACATCACTAAGAACTCATAGTGGCCATATCTAGTCTGAAATGCTAACGTAGGTACATCCTCCCTTCTAATCCTCAGCTGATGATACCCAAATCTCAAGTCAATCTTAGAGAAATGTCGAGCTCTTTATAACTGATTGAACAAATCATCAATCTTGGGGAGTGGATACTTGTTCTTGATAGTAACTTTATTCAGTTGTCTGTAGTCAATACAGAGTCGAAGTCTACCATCCTTCTTCTTTACAAAGAGAACCGGAGCACCCCAAGGAGATGTACTAGGCCAAATGAACCCCTTATCTAATAATTCCTATAAATGCTCTTTTAACTCCTTCAGCTCCGTAGGTGCCATCCTACAAGGTGGCATAGAAATAGGATTTTTACCTGGGACAACATTAATACATAATTCTATCTCTCTATCCGACGGTAATCTAGGTAACTCCTCTGGAAAAACATCTGCAAATTTATGTACTACTGGTACCCTCTCCACTGATCCCATTTCTACTTGAACATCTCTAACTATGACTAGATAGCCCTGACATCCTCTACTAAGCATCTTCCTAGCTGTAATGGCAGAAATAAGAATACAGGACATGGAACTCTCAGTACCTCTGAATATGAATTCATCATCACTAAGAATTCTAAAAATTACTTCCTTTGCTCAACAATCCATAGAAGCATAATACTGGGACAACCAATCCATTACAAGAATCATATCAAACTCGATCACATCCAAAAGGACTAAGTCTGCCAATAATTCTCTACCCTCTACTAACACAAGACAAGATGGAAAGAAAATGTCTATCTCTAACTCATCACTAAGCGAAGTTGAAACAGACAGAGGAAAACTCATCTTGGAAGGAAGACAAGCCACTTTTGAAGCAAACAAAGGAGATATAAATGAACATGTAGCACTTGGATTAAATAAGACTCTAACCTCAAAGCAACAGACTGGAATAATACCGGCTACCATAGCATTGGATGCCTGCACTTCCTGAGGAGTCAAAGTGAAGACTCTAGCCTGACCACGTCCTAACTGCTGTGAGGTGAATGGCTGAATCTATCCTCTACCTCGACCCTGCTAACTCGCATACTGCATCGATCACTGCTGAGGGTATATGGGTGCTTGATACTACTAAGGCACTTGCTGCAATGGCTGAACAACAATAGGTGAAGATCCCTGAGCAAAAGATGTCTGGAATCCATGGTTCGAACAATCTCTAGCAAAATTTCCAAACTAACCACATCTAAAACATGCTTTTGGCATCAAGTGACAAGGACCCTAATGCACTTGTCCACAAATGGCACATGCACTAGCTCCAGACCTAGAGCTGCCATGCCTAGAGCTCTGCCCACTACTGCTGCTAGCCAAATCTAGCAGCCCTATTGCTCCTACGATCCTTAGTAAGGCGGTGCCTACTAGTCCAATGTGCCCTAAACTGTCTGCTCTATTGAGAAGGGCTTACTGAATGAGAACTCGAGCTGCCTATCTGAAATACTGGCTACTGCACCTTCTAGACAGGTCTAAAAATGCCACTATCATATAGGTAAGGTATGGTGTTGTGCCGAATATGTCTACACTCCAGCTGTCTTGCCTCCTCTACCACACTCTCGAGACTACGACCCTTTGGTCAAATACCGATATAGGTCGGGCCTAATCCAGTCACATACAGCTCTACTGCCTTGGCGACATCCTGTCTCACATCCTCAGCATGCCTCATCAATCTGTAGAAGTCCCGAGTATAGTCCTCCACTGATCGATCTCTCTTATCAATGTTAAGCAGCTGCCATACGTAGTTCTCTCGCATAGACAAAGTATAAAAGAATCTCATGAACTGCTCCTTAAATCCCAACCATGTCATTATCATCATGAAAGGCTGAATGGACTACATAAACTAGTCCTAAGATACTATTGAGACTGATAGCTCCATAGTCATAATCCTCTGGTAATCAGAATACCCATTTTTGGTTTTAGACTCGATGGTATTAATGAAATCCAAGCATCCCAAGTACCATCAAAGTGAACTCGCCCCACTCTGGAGTATAATAAGGCTGCATCAACATATGACATCCCCTGAGTCTGTCGCTGAAGCATCTACTGCACAATGGGCATCCCTGATTAAGAGCTGCCAAGCCCTAGTTAATACTTGCCATACCAGCTGAAAACAATACAGGATCCTCTGTTGGAATCTAAGGCTCTACCAGAGGCTGATCCTGCCTCTGAGCTACTGCCACTATAACTCTACCCTACCTCTACCTCTACCTCTACCCCTACCTCTAGGTTGAAGGGCAGGAGGGAGAATCTCATCCTGAAATGACTGCTCACCGTCATCAAGTTCTGCATCTACAGCAGGGCCATTCCGAGCACGCCTCATTTTGAAAAGACAAGAAAAAACCAAGATTCAAAACAAGATAGGAATACAGACTCAGATGCTGAAACCAAAAGACAAGAGATCAACAAATAACATATAACAACCCCTGTATCATAGTATTATAAGAAAAAGACAGACATTAACAGTCAAAAGCATGAAAAATGAGCCAAAGCTCTAATACCAACTTTGTCACAACCCGAACCCAGGGACACGTGATCGGCACTAAGGAATGGGAAAGCATAAAGCTACCAAAACCCATAGTAAGCCATAAAAGAAAAACACAAAAATATTTAGACTTGAAACCTTATAATAAATAATAAAATCACAATGCACATTATCAAACTGATTTTTCTCAATATAATTTAAACCATAATATTAGTGCATAAAATAAATAAACTTCAGTTATATAAATAGTATCTCAGTACATAAATTATAAATACATGAAATTCCAAATAAAGTATGCAGTTATTCAATTTTCTTTACTGCAGTGCACGAAAGTAAATACAACACAAATAAATAGACCTACGTAGAATAGCCGGTGACAAAGCTATACGGTGAAGAGAAGTATGCCTAACAAAAAACTCCTAAACTCCTGAAAAAAATAAGTTGAGGGGAGTCAGACCTCACTGAGTAAGCTAATAAAGAAATGAATGCGATTTGAAAACCTCATTAAAATAAATTTTATGCAAATATAATATAATATAATTTTATTTCAACCATTTGGTATACATATAATAAATCCATTTTTTTAAAAGGAGAAGAAATAGATATTTAAATGTCTTTTTAAATCGTTTCAATATAAAAATTTGGTAGAACCCGATTTATAAATTTTTAACAATCATATGACTCACTTATATCCAAGATTGCCGAATCCCGAGAGCAATGCATCACCAGGATACATAGTCATAGTCATATCTCTTAATCCAATACACTAGTGGTGTCCGAGAGCAAAGCATCACCATACCATCAGCCCCAGTGATTTAATAAATATAAATTAAAATTATACTGGCGGTGTCCGAGAGCAAAGCATCACCAGACCTTCGGCCCCAGTAATATAATTAAATAATCACATATTTTACCAGTGTGCACACGATCCTGATGAAACCCATCAGGTAGCCCGTTCTACCGTGATTTATTTAAAAATAAAGAAAATAAATAAAACAATGAAAATTACAATAAATAATAATAATAAAATAATAAAATAAAGTAAAATAAAATAAATCAACTATAAATTAAATTATGCAAAATCTTATGAATAATGCTGACTAGAATCTCATAAAATTAAATTCATAAGAATTTAATATGATTTAAATTAAAAATCCGACACTCAAATCAAATATTAACTTACAAGATAAAAGTGCTCCTCTGGCACGTCGTGTCCAACCTCGACTGGTAGACGTGACTGGAGGGGTAGCTAAAAGACAAAAAAAAAAGGAAATGACAATCAGAAAATAGAAACCTAACTTCTAGAGTTTCTAAGGAAGACTCAATTCGAACTCAGAATAAAAACTTTAGGATTGACCCGGTGTCACATTTTATGAGAAATCTATCGAAAATTTGCTAGAGTTTTCTCTGTAAAATGGACATCCCTCTACCAAAGTAGAGTCAATCCTGCAAATAAACACACTTCAAAATTCACAGTGGCACAACCCCTTGGGTTAGGACCCCAAACTACACAATTCCCAACCGAGGTTCACCAAAAATACAAATAAGCAAATACTAAATATTAATTTAGTAAATCACCAAAAATAATAAAAATTAATAATAAATCGTAATATAATTTATTTAATTTTTAAAACACTAAATAAAATTATTTTCCACCATAATTTAATAAAATTTCAAATAATAATATAATATTAATAACAATCCAACTTTCCAAATATTCAACATAAAATAGACAAATTCAAACTATAATTGCCCATCTAGATTAAATATACTATAATATTAATTAAAAACTCATTCAAACCACAAAACAATAAATAATTTAATTTTGAATACATTTTCAAAAATAGTTAGTATTAATTAACTAAAAATAATAAATAATTTATAAAAATTATTTTAATACCAAATTTTATCTCAAAATTAACTAAAACATAGTATTTAATTATAATATCAACAAAAACACACCATTTACCTATTATTTCAAAATTTACATAATATAATAATTTCTAAAAAAATTAGATAAATTATCAAAAATTATTTTATCACTACTAAAATTACTAACATAATATACTAACACTAATTAACTCAAATATTCAACCAAAAATAATTCATTAATCACATTAACAAAATATACATAAAACTTAAAATACCTAAATAAATATACAAAAATTTCTATAATCTTAAATAAAATTAGTATACCCAAAATAATTAAAAATAACTACTCTAATTACTAATTAAACCCAAATTAAATATCGATTAAAATCAAACAAAAATAAAAATTCTGTAAAAATTAAGAAAAATCAAAATAATATACAATATTATATTTAAGCCTCAAACTTTGCATAATTTATCATCTAACTTAGAAGAATTGAAGATTAACATATAAACTAGCTCAAACAACCAGAAAAAAACTCTGCACAACTCACCTTCAACCTCACTTTTTGGTGCCGAAAATGGGTGGCAAAGGCAAGGCTAGATGTCGACCAATGCCTAAGGAGGTGAGGAAGGTTGAGGGAGCAATGACAACACCGATCTAGCTCCAGCAAAGGCCATGGAAGCTTCAAACTGAGAGAGAGAGCAAGGGAGATGCTGAAAAGAAAAGAGAAGGGAGGCTACTGGTGGTAATGGCTGGAAGAAGATGGTGACAGTGATGGTGGACAGGGAAGGCAGTAGTTGGGTGTGTGTTTTGGGGGTGGTCGGGTGGTTTTCTTCTCTACTTGGGGAGATAAGTTGTTTCTTTTCTCTTTCTTTATATATATATAAGTCTCTATGTCTCTATGGATAAAATTGAAATTAAGTCTCTATGAGGCTTTATCTATAGCCTTCCACAGACTTCTCATGAATTCATTCCCCCCACATGATCACCATGCATTTTCCTCTATAATTACCATAAAAAATAAAATAAAATAATGATTAATGAATAAATTATGATAATAACTTGAAAGAATAATAATATAAAAAACACAAATAAATAAATAAATAAGAAGAAGATGATGATATGATTATGAGTGATTTAGGGTACTCCTCAGATTTGTAAGTCACCGTTCTCAATAAACCTTTGAATCTTCTTCTTTAAAAATTCTCCATGAATCTTGAATTAATTGTTAAATTAAAAGGAATTTTTTGTAGAAAAAAATCAAAAGAAAATCACATTTTCTTCTTCTTCTTTCTCTTCTTTTTCTCTTTTCCTTCTCTCTTTTTTCCTCTTTACCCTTTTTTTTATATAGTGAAATTAGGAAGCCTAACCCCAATCCTAATATGATTCTAATTTCTAAAGTATAAGATTAATACTTAAAATTATATTTAGGAATTTTAAACCAGTTAAGACTGAGTTAATTAGGAATTTTAAACCAATTAAAATTGAATTAAAAATAGGAAAACAGAGACGGAAGAATTCAATTCCAACTAGGATTGTGCAATTCCGATCAAAGTTACATAATTCTGTCTTTTTGTAATTAAATGTTAAAAATAAATAAATAAATATATATATATATTATTTTAACATTTAATTATAAAAATGCCCTTGAAAGAATTTAAATTTTGCAATTAGGTCCTAAAAAAATCTTACAATTTAGTCCTTGAAAATATTAAATCCTTCCTTTAAAAGCTGCATTTAAGCCCTTAGAATTTTAAAGATCAAGTATTGAAGACATCTTCATCACTGGAGTCCTTTACTGCATCCATAACACATCATCCCGAAATTGGGTGTCTACAATGTTGCACAAACTTATCAAAATACATATTGCTATTGTCAATGTATGTCTCATTCTCATCATAAAACGTAAAGAGATTTTAGGAGACACACACAACCATAATACCAAAGGCATGTCTCATTTACTAGACAATCATATGCACCTAAGAAAAATAAATTTGCAAATGTTGACTGTTCTTATTGCATGTTCAAAGGACACAAATGTGTGCTTCTATAGAAGACTAACCAACCTAGACTAAGAATAAAAAGTAAGTGGTATTTAGATAATAGATGTTTAAGACATATGAAAGGAGACAAGGAACAATTCAACAAGGTTAATGGTAAAGACAGAGGACATGTCACATTTGTAAACAATACAAAAGGAAGAATTGTTGTCATTAGAGAAATCAGTAATCCTCAATCCTTATCTATACACGATATGTTGCTTATTGATGGTCTTAAACATAATTTTCTTAGTATAAATCAATTATTGCTTGGTATAAGTCAATTAAGTGACATGGGAAATAAAGTGACTTTTTATCCTGTAAATTGCTTGATGAAAACAAAGTAATTTTTAGTGGTGAAAGAATTGATAATGTTTATGTTATTGATTTGAATAAAATTGATAACAAAGACATAAAATGCTTAATGTATATTTCTCATGACACATGGACATGGCATAGAAGGTTAGGACATGCAAACTTTGAGCTTTTGAATGATCTTTGAAAACATGAACTTGTGATTGGTTTACCTAAAATTGAATTCACTAAAAATAAACCTTGTGATGCTTGCCAAAAGGAAAAATAATCCAAGTCTTCATTTAAGCTCAAAAATGTAGTGTCAATCTCTAGGCCACTTGAACTTATATATATAGATTTGTTTGGACCAACTAGAGTTATTAGTCTCATTGGTATGCAATATGCTTATGTATTGATTGATGACCACTCTAGATACACTTGGGTATGTTTCCTTGCTCATAAAAATTATGTTTTTAAAACTTTTGAAAGTTTCTCAAAAATAATTTAAAAAGAAAAAAGCTTTGCATTTCATCTATTAGAATTGATAATGGAATTGAATTTGAAAATAAATTCTTCAAAACCTTTTACAATGAAAATGGCATTTCACATACTTTCTCTTCTCCTAGAATGCCTCAACAAAATGGGGTTGTTGAAAGGTAGAATAGAAATCTAGTGAAAATGACTAGAACAGTGCTTCATAAGTATAATTTACCTCGGAAGCCGTTAATACTTCATGCTACATTGCAAATAGAGTCTTTAAAAGACCAATTTAAAAAAAACTTCTTATGAGCTTTAGAACAACAGAAAACCCAAAATCTCATATTTTATAATATTTTGATGTAAGTGCTTTATATTGAACACCAAGGATAATTTTGGGAAATTTGACTCCAAAGTCGATGAAGGAATTTTTCTAGCCTATTCTTCTTCTAGTAAAGCTTATAGAGTGTTTAATAAAAGAACTCTAGTAGTTGAAGAGTCAATACATATTTTATTTGATGAATCAAACTCACTTGATCCTAGAAATGATGTTTGTAGTATTGATGATAATGTAAGTGAACTTAGGGAAGAAAAGACTCAAGAAGAAAATTCTAGCAAACCTTTAGAACTAGAAGATCCTACAAAGAAAGATGATGGAAGATACCTCACTATACTTTGAAGGATGATCTTCCAAAGGATTGGCAATTCAAAAAAGTTCATCCTCAATACCTCATTATAGGTGACATTACAAAAGGAACATAATAAAAAGATAACCAATAAAAAATAAATTGGAAAAAAATAAAAAGAAAATAAAAATCAAAGGAACAAAATACAAAAGATAACCAAAGAAAAAAAAAGAACAAAGGAAAAATGGACAAAAATGAAAAAGAAAAACGAGTTGAAAATAAAAAGCGTAGGCATGTAATAAATGAAAAAAGTATAACATTTGAATGTAAACCAACTATAAAAGTAACCCAATTTTATAATTTTCTCTAATAACCCTATAACTCACTAAAATAATTTTCAAAAGATAAAAGTAAAAATTATATTTTTCTTAAATTATTAGTTACATGGGCAATGATAAATAAAAATAATTAAATATTTTCATTTATATATTTTCAATTAATATATCATAAATGAATAAAAAATTTTTATAAGTAAAAAGCTCATTTAGTTTTGTCAATATTAAAACTTATCTTAGATTTAAAAAAAAATTAAACTCAATCAAATTTAAATTAGATAAATTTTTATAAAATATATATTTTTTAAAAAGACTATTTTATAATAAATATTTGAAAAATAAAGTAATTTAACATATTTTCATTATAAAAGGAGTTTTCTGTTAGTTAACACTTTCAAACTTTTCTTACATTTTAGTACTGAAACTATAAAATTAAACATTTTTCATGTGTTTGTTTTTTCTATATTGTTAAGAAATGTTGTTTTACTATATCCATTTCTGTGTTTTGCCGTTTCCGTGCTACATAGATTCGTAGCCATCAAATCACTTTTTTTGCCAAATTTTCTCAATCTGCTGCAGTGTCATTATAATGCTTAACCGCTAAAGAAATAAATTTTTTTCTTTGAGCATCTAAGTATTTGTTCACAATAGATATCCAATTCTTTGAATTGGCTATGTTATTTGAGTGGTATTTACTTTGAAGTTTCTCATAGTTAATTCATTTGCTTTGAATTTGCATTGAAATTAATTGCATTGCATTGGATTGGTTATGTTATTTGAGCAGTCCGATTTTATTATTAAAATTAAAAGGAAATGTAGTTATATGATGGAATGAAATTGTTCATGGACAAAGTCGAACATTCATAACTCTTCTCCTTTCACAGAGTTTAAAGAGGTATAACCTCTTTAAACTATGTGAAATGACTCAGGTGTGGGTGAGAGCGTCGAGATTGCTAACGAAGCAATAGTGTACTATTGATTATGTTTGCATGTTCTTTAACTTTACTTATAGATTTGTGTTTTAATTAGCACACCAAGCGTCATTTATTTGTTATGTGAAGATAGCGGTTGAGTAAAATTTTATTCAGAGGCGTAGAATAAATAATGTGTTGGTGAGGAATTCATATGCATTCTAATTGTTGTGAACTATCTCAACTATACTTTTATTGCTATTTTCTATGCTGGAAAAGTTTTATTTTTTTGTTAGCATTCTTTCTGCTGAAGATATGAACTTTTTTAAGATGATCCATATTTCCTTCATTTTTTTCTTATTATGATTAATAATTATATTTAAAGCATGTGATAGAGTTGTTAATGCCCCGGCAAAATTCTAAATCCAATTTAGTTTCTAAGCACTTTTCTTTTCTGCCACTTTCAACGTGGCAGCGAAAAGTTTTGCATTAAAGAGCTGTGAGCATGGTTTCAATCAACCTTTTTAAAGAAAGAAAAGTTATATCAAGATGCTGTAAGCCAGTAGAAGGTATAAAAATTTGTCTTCAATAACGGATCATATGTAGAATATGTTCGTACTTCATACCATGTACTCACAGCGCATGGACCAATCCATATTTGGTTGTCTTAGTAATATATATATATATATATATATATATATATATATATATATTAAAAAAAATAAAGATGACCAGTTATCTCTTAGTAATTAATTTTTATTTACATTAACAAATAAAGCAACTCAAATTTAAAATTGATTTATCTCCATAATATAACATTAACCCCAAGTCTCCAACAATAAATAGTACCTCATAATATGGTATATTTAACAATTGAAAAAACAAAAAGCCTGACTGAATTCTTCCAACCAGGAATTATAAATACAGTTCAAAACTAAAAGTCACTATATAGTGATAGGCACGCTAACAGCACGTTTCCATGCAAACATGTTTTTTGTAGCCAAAACAAAAAATAAAAAAAATAAAAAAATAAAAAGTGGGGGCACCAAATGTAAGGTTCATGAACCATAACTTTTTCAATGGCAAGATCAAATTCGCTTCATGCCCCTTTTGATAGCCAACGCAAAGGACATCCATCGCTCACTAAATGGGAAGTTCAGCAATGGTAGATCATACTTTACAGGTTTCCCATGTACTTGATTTTGCAACGGTAACGAAAGCGAAATATTGCTGGCTCTGGACTTTGGAACTGTATGAAATGACTGAACCGTATTGTATGCATGAGTGGAGATGCAAGGAAAGGGCAATGTATGATCTCTGTGCTGCCCATATGCTACACCAATTTTCTGGACAATGTGGCATTTAAACAAGCCAAAATCATAATTTGTAAATTCAAATTAAATAATGAAAAATAAAGTACATAAGATGATATATTAGAGTATTAATGTTACAGATCAACTTGCAGCAGTTTTGCAAGTGAAAATATTCCTTGACATGTAGCTGTTTTGTTTAATTTATCTTCAAGTCTGCAACTCCGTAAAATGAAAAGCTCTATTCCCTATTTGCTCCAAGGAGTGAGTTTTTACCTGGAAACATGTGTTATCTCAGAAAATGAAAAATAAAGCTGATTTTTTCAACCTCAATTTTCAGTTCTGAATGTTCTAGCCTATAAATTCAGCAGTTCTGTAAGCTAGAAGTGTGCCGACAAAAATAAACTTCATTACACACTGCTTTTAGGATTAGATTTTCTGCATCATGTCCAACGATTATGTACAGAGTCAATACAAAGCTTAGTAGTCAGATTCATCAAAAGGAGCTATTTGTCATTCACATCCAACGCAATATCAAATTCAATGGTCACAAATGCCACTGTGTAATCGAACTAGCTAGCAAGCAGCACTAAATGCCACTGTGTAGGCAGTTCAGAAAGATACATCAATTGGAGTACTAAGACACTACCTTTGGACGTGAAACATTGTGCAGCTTCGGAGAAATTAACGCGCCAATTTTTATATCGAGGTTGTCTGGAAAAAAAAAAAAAAGGCAAAAAAAAACTCGTCAATAACTCTCCCTCTCCATGGGCACATGTGTCAGCAAAAGAAATATAATAAAAACACATAGTATCAACCAAATTACCTAAGTCTTTTGGCCCCGGCTTGTACAAGAAACTTGTGACATGCAAAAAGTAGAGCCCATGAGAAAGAAAATAGTGATTAATGGATATACCAAAAGCATCCGAAATATCATAAATTTGCAACTGCATAAGCTCAAAGCATTAGCAACAAAATTTATTAACAATTTTATGTTTCTGCATCAGTGTTCTAAAATATTAAGAGAAGAGAATGAAAATAAAAGGGACAAAGAAACCTTCATGGGCAAATAAGACACAACAACAAAACAACACAAGGGGACAGGCAAAGGGCAAGGAGAGAAGCATCGAGCATGTGATCAGAGTAAGACATGTCCTTACCAATCTAAATCATCTGCAAACATGTCTTTCTCAGTTAAAATAAAGCCCAATTCCTCGAGCAACGAAGCAACCTGAAGTACTACCTCTTCCTTCCTTCTCTGACGTTTCTGCATAAATACCAAATATCAGCTAAAATTACTATAAACATGTAACTGAAGGTTGAAATTGCATATTTAAGGGTATGATTGCATATTCTAGCATTTCAAACTCATAAATCAACTTAATTAATCCAAATGAAAACTCTTAGAATTGTCGTGCCTCGTTGTTTACAAAATGTGAACCCATGCAATTTACATGCTATAACATGACCAGATAACATTATTGAGTGGTAAACTGCAATATACCAAATGGAATATGCAAGGCAGAAACCACAGCATAATAACATACGCTAAAAAGAATTCGTGAAGCAGATATAATTTACATACAGGATACAGCGAAGAGTGAAGATATATCTCAAATGCACCACCAGCCCGCTCAAATACCTCAAGCAACAGCAATTCCGATAAAAATACCAACTTCTCATCTTCGCACTTTTGAACCAATTCATTGCCCTGACTACTTCCCATTAAACCAACTTTCATATCAATTAATCTCCGGATTCCACTCATTAAGCATTTGCGGATTTGCAAGCTTTCATCTGAAATCATAACATTTGTACTCAATTCCATGAGAGGAACCAATTTTTCTTGAGCAACAAACAATAGAGTAGCTAGCTCAATAATTTTCCCTTCCTTCGCATAGTAACAACCTAGAGCCTCAATTCTATCAATCTTGCGTGCAGACAATCTGATACGCTCCAGTCCCTCGTTCTGTAGTATATTTAGTAAAATTATTTAAAATGAGCTCCAGAAAACCCCATATTCCTTCATCAAAGGATAATGTAATTACCAGTTCTGGCAGGCATAGAATATAAAGCAACTTAAAGATAGACTTTCGGATACTCCAATCTTGAAAGTACTGGTGATGGCTGCACAGCACTCAAAACAACAACAAGAAGGATAAGAACCATAAGACAACAACTGCAATGCCAAAAAGACTAAGACCACCACAAAAGCAATACAACAAATAAAACGATTATGAACAGAAATGCCTTGCAAATGCTAGTCTGAGCTGGATAAAGTAGAAGTACCATAGTCTTTCAATTGCCATGCTGAGCTGGAGCAGGTCATCGTTACCCTTTGATTGACCACCCTCACAATTCGAATTCAACACATCATCCAAAAATTGTAATTGTTCAAACGTTTGCATGCAGAAACCATGAGACTGACACAGGTGTTTTGTCGAAGCAAACCTCCATTGCTTGTAAGGTCGAGCAACAGGTGGAGATAGCTTTGATAAGAAAACACGGGACAAAAGCATAAATCAGTTTTATATTCCATAATCACAAAGTGAAATTTAATTACATTAAATACAAAAATTGTAAAAAATATATCTACATGTGGCACTGATTATAGTCTCCCCTCAGTAGCCCCCTTCTCTCTTCCAAATTCAAACCCCCAAGCTGCATATTTTCTTGCAATTTTTTATACCCAGTGTTTCAGAATTTCACAGCAATGCAGCATACAGTGCCCTGAATATTTAATCCACATTTTCAAAGAATGACATACATTTGTTTTGGAATCCTTCCCCGGCTGTTTCTGTGAATTTCCATTACTGCCCTGTTTTTTCCTTCTTGTCTCTTGAACAACATTACTGCCCTGTTTTTTTCCTCTTTTCTTTTGAACAACATGACTGCCCTGTTGAAGATGCTGTACACTGCCTTCCTGCATGATGCATGGCAAATCAAGTCCTGGAATGTTGCGCTCTTTACGATTTTCTGCATAAAAAGTTAATCAACATGAGTAAGTAAAGATGTTGTGTGTGTTCAAACAATTATTCTTTCAAATTGTGCATGAGACAAAAGACTTGTGTGAGGAAAGACATAGTTAATCACTTAAAAATATCAAAACGGCAACATCGGCGTGCAGATAGCGGCTTTCCCCAAATGGATGTTTCATCGTTTGCATAGATCCTTCATGGTATGGCTTCAGCAATAGCTCTTGATATTCGACCACATCCAGGTCTTCATCTTTCAAAGTAAACCCTGCTTGTGTCAGAAGATGTGCCACTTCTTTAGCTACCTTTTTGTTTAAGAGTTCCCTTGAAAAATTCTCCTGAAAATATTTACAGTCATGGCACATGAAATTAGAACAGAAAGCAGAATACGGATTGGAATGAAATTTGGCAACAGGGAATTATATTTTCATGCTGTCACGAGAAAAACCAAAATGAAAAGACGTCAATGTCTTGATGACTATACATTGCATTCCTAATTGCTAATTATCTGCCAACGTGCTGGAAATATATTCCATTTCCTACCGCCTCTGATACCTTCTGTTAGAAGCTGAAAGATTTGTGCTAAGATTGTGCAAAAGAATGGTACTGTGATGGTTTTGTTTAAGAATTAAATGTGACATCTTTGGTTAAGAAGAAGAAACACAATAAACAGCCTATAGTTGCACGTATTTACTTATTTTCACTGCTAGATAAACCAAGAATTTGCTACAAATTTAAGTATATCATGCTAAATCCAGAAAACAGCTCATGAATGACACAAAACCATGGACACTTAGCAATGCAGTCTTAGAACCTGTAGAAAGAAGGATCACATGAGTGCTCCTTAAGGCTAGGTTGTTTAGCAAAACAACCTTTTGAAGAAGTGTTCGAAAAGACACGCATACCTTAGTTGGCTCTAGCACAAGATATGCTGCAAGTTGACTGCCGGCCTTCTCGAATATTTCAAGCAATTGCAATACATGCATCATATTTACAAGCGTTTCTTTACAAGTACGAAGCATCTCATACTTTTGACTGTGCTCTAATGTGATTCTCGTAGCTTCCAGCAATGTAATCTCAGCTGTGACGAACTGACGGAGTGTTGTTTTTCCAACAAAATCATCACCATATTTCTGGTGGAGCAAGGTAGGAGATAACACATTGTCATGAGCCACAAGAAGTAGAGCAGCCAGCTGAACAACTTTTCCTTCTCTTGCATAGTAGAAGATTTCCTCACAAAGGTTTACTGTTTTCGAAGCAAGCAATTGAACGGTCTCCAATGCCTTTCTCTGCAGCAACAGAGGAAGAAGAATATAAGCTAATATAAATATTAAGTGAAGGAGACAGGGCCACAAACAACCAAAAGATCAGACCACTTCTGGCAGGCACATTCTAATGATCAAATTGAAAACAGATTGTTTCGTAGTCCAGCTACAAAGCCGGTATTTTTTGTTGCGGCTGCATGGAGGGAAAAAAAAAGGATTAGATAAATGCGGAAATGGAAAGCAATATATGGAGTTAAAATAGTACTAGTGTTAAATATACCCAATCGAAAGGAGAGCAAAATTGATTGGTAACATCCCATCATACAGTTGATCATCAGTGGTGCACCGAAGATTAACAGGAGCTCCATGGCTAAGAAACAACTCCATCATGGAAATATTATGATATTCAGCCACTAGATGAAGTGGGGGGGTCTCAGTAATTCCGACTGGAGCACACAAATCGATAATATGACCTGTTTCTCTTTGAAGGACAGCCTTGGCACATTCCAAACAATCGGAGGCAGTAATAAATCCCATAACATCAGCTGGAAAAGGCTGATTGGACGATGGATCCACACGCACAAAATCAAGAAATGCATTCTTGTTATCATGAAATAGAGCATTCCAAACATCACGTGGCTGTGGCTCCAATTGAAGAAAAGAAAGTAATAAGAATCAAAATCTTAACTCTTCCATTAATGTGGAAAAAGAAGCATGTTTTGCATGTACCTCATTGTCACTATCGCTATCTAAATAACTCATTGAAAAAATTGAGAGCTTTAGTTGTGATGGCAGGGCGATCTGACTGCTGTGAATTTGCAATCAAAAGAAAGTCAACAACAAAGTGGTAATGAGAATCAAATCCCCATTTTGCAATCCAGAAGAAAAATATTATAAACACAAACAAACCTACCTCAAAGAAAAGAAACTCAAAAAAAAAAAAAAAAAGTCAAATACTTTTCGAAATAAATTGAACTCCTAGCAGCCTAATTATGCTTTAAGAAGAAGAATTTTATGATTTCAAAGAGAGATGACAGAGCTCTACCTTATCAAAACCCTAACCCTCAGTTTGGAAAGGAGGGAAAAAGAGAAAGAAAATAAAAGTGAAAAATATAAAGGAAAATAATATTATTTATTTATTTATTTTGTTTAGATTTGAAGGAAAATCATATATATAAAGGAAAGAAAGTTGTTCTATTTTTTTTATTTGGAAGATAAAATATTAAGAAATTAAAAAAATATGTATATGTTAAATTTACTTTTATATCATTACATATAATAAATACTACTTTCTAAATCACCAAATTTTTTTATTACGAATTTTGAAAAAACACAAAAATCATTAAATTAGTCAATCTAAATTTCTTTGTTTTCAAAAATCCAAATTATTAATTTAACAAAAATTGCTTGTGTAGCAATGACATATTTATTGATTAAAATTTTATTAGGTTTGACAATAAAAAATTTGATAACGACAATAAAATTACTTATTAATCAATCTATCAGTTACACAAAATACACGAAACACACTGAATTCTAGAATTCAATTTTTTATATTGATTTTCCAATAGTTCCATCATGGTTGTCTTACATTTGGAACTTTTAGAAGACAATGTGCCTTGAGAATTTATTGAAAGTGTTGGCTTTGGTTAAAAGCATTAATATTACCTTCATCATTTTGCATATCATGTGACCAATTTCCTTCACTATCAGACATCATCAAACCATCAACTGATTCATTCAAGTTAATTTGTGATGAATTTTTTTCCCTCTACCAACGTTGGACCTTTTCTTTTGCACTTTCTACATATTGACTAGTCGCTCTGTGCTTACCATAAAGCTCATATAATTTATCATAATTACGAATTGGTGTATTCATCCACTTACAAACTTGTGGTTTTGCCTACATACAAAATTAAATAAAATTTGCAAACATTATTTATAAATAATAAAATTAATATATGCATTAATTTTACAGGAAATAGTTACCTCAATCAAGTGCTCCCAAACTTCATTCTCAGTTTCAAACATCTTAGTTGTAGAATTCCAAGCAAATCCACTAAGATCATCAAATAAATATTTATATTCTCCAAAAATTCTTTTCAATGTCTTCATCCTATTCTTAATATTTAGCTTCATAATAATTGGCTCAAATGCATTTTTTAGTAATGTCAGCATGTTGTCAAATGCTCTAGGACTCCATGTTCCATTTGGTCGGTTTCCTTTACAGTTTTCATCTAACATCACATCAATCAACATATCATCCATTTTATGAGTCCATACCACATTATCTCTGCCAGAACTATTACCTTCAGTATTACTAACTTTTTGTCTCTTCGGCATGTTGATGCTATAAAAATATAATAATCATAATTCCAAAACTATATATATATATATATATATATATATATATATATATATATATATATATATATATATATATATATATATATATATATATATATATATATATATATATATATATATATATATATATATATATCTGTGTGTGTGTGTGTGTGCATGCGTGTGTAATTTCATTCACATAATCAACATAGGAACAAATTAAAAAAAAGAGGAAATTTCATACAACTAAATATAAAAGACCAGAATTGTTACGACCCAAACCCAGGGCATGTGACCGGTTGTCACGATCTAAAACAAGGGGTCATGACCGGCATTAGAGAACAGGAATTCTTTCGAATCCGGAACCCATAGCTAGCCTTTAAAATAAAATAAAAGCATACAATAATAATAAAATAAATAAAATATCTTGCAGCGAAAATTAAAATCTCATAAGTAATAATATAACTCATCCACTGATTTAATAACACAAATCCATCTCATATATATAAAATCTTTTAATACAAATTCTCGGTTTCAAACCTTTGAAATTTAAATCTCATACATATATAATAAATACAGCTCACTGAAATAACTAATGCAGTGTCTAGAATATAAAATAAAATCAAGTAAACAATTTACACAATAAAGTCGAGGCGGAAGAAATCCAGCGTAAAGGTCTGCTACTAAGGTTTGAGGATGAAAACTCTCCTGAAAAATAAATCAATGGAGGGGAGTCATACTTCACTGAGTGAATTGTTATAATATATATACATGCATAGCTAAATGACAAATGCACACATTCAATAGTATATATAATAAAAATATATACAGACAAATACACACGGATGCAGCAAAAATCATTTTATATAATACTGAATATAATAACTATTTATGAAGAATCAAATAGAACCCTAAATGATCGCAACCTCAAATAGTGTTAGACAACACTCTAGCCATACCGGCTCACTTATTCCAAATAAATTCACTTGTTCCATTTGGACAGTAGACTGGCCCTGAGACACTAAGTCAATCGAGCTCCAGCAGTCTGACTGCTAGTGTGATTGGCCTGAGACACTTGGTCAACTGAGCTCCAGCAATCATACTCTCAAATCACATCACACATCAATCCAATCAATCCATTCAATATCCATAAATGAGTTAGTAATTTAACCTACAGTCTATCATCGTACCAGTACATACTCGGTCCTAGTGTTGCCCACTAAGTAGCACTTTCTATTGATATCCTTCATTTTAAAATAAACCCATACATTCATAAAATAAATGATGCATGACATTAATTAAAATAACAATATAAACCATATATACACTAGAAATATACCAAAAATAAACCAAGTATATTTCGAGTATATATATATCAAACAAATTTAGTTTAATTACAAAATAAACCAGAAGTAAACTATATGTATACTTAAAACAATTTAAGTATAAATCATGAATAAAATAATTATTTAATTTAAAATATACCAAAAATATACTAAAATATACCTAAGTATACCTAAGCATTTATTAAATCATTTATACATAATTCATAAAATTAAAACATATATTTCTAAAAATATGCATCCTAATACAGGTATATATAAAATAACAACTCACAATTGTGCACTCCACAAGATGGGTCCGACAGGCTTAGTCCACTAGGCCTCGATTTCAGCATAACTAAACAAATAAACGACAACACGAAATTAGAATAAATCTAACGAAATTCCTAGGGACTCGCTCTAGAATTCTAGACATAGACAAGGAATAAGAATTTGACCGAATGTCACATTTTACGAGAATTCTATCAAAAATTCGACAGAACCTCCTTTGTAAAACAAACATCTCTCTACTTAGAAAGTAGAGCCGATCCTGTAAAGAAACATACTTTGAGAATATACAGTCACACAACCCCTTGGTCGAACTTCCAACTACGATTCTACCGACTGAGGTTCACAATTCACGAGGTATACACAAAAATACATGAAAATTCTAAAAATATCGAAAATACCCTTTATATATCAAAATATAGCAATTTAGGTATTTAAAACACTAAAAATAATTATTTTATCGATAATTACATAAAAACCCTAATTTTAATAAAATATTATTAAAATCCATAATTCTTGATAAATTCACAAATATTAAATGAAATTCATTTTATAAATCCAAATTACATAATTAGCCCAAAAACATATTAAAAATCATTTAAAACTCATTTATTTACAAAGATAATATATTATATATAATTTGAAAATAATTTTCAAAAAATAGTTTTAATTAGTTAAAAATAGTAAATAATTTGTAAAAATCATTTTTATATCTCAAATAATTATTTAAAACCAATTTAAACTTAATATTCAACCAATTTATTACCAAATTACCAAAATACCCCCCTAATATATATAAATTCACATAATATATAATAATTATTCAAAAATTTCACTAAAAATTATACAATTACTCAAAAATTAATTTCTCAACATATAATTCAATAAAATCAATAATTATACTCAATTAACCT